>CM070042.1:10914697-10932802 GCA_036250615.1 Ptychadena robeensis | reverse complement strand
CTAATATGGGGCCAGGGAGGTGGGCGCAGGCATATATGGGGTGGCAGAGGGCGCTGTTATATATGGGGCGCAGAGGTGCGCTGCATATATGGGGGGCAGAGGTGGCTGTAATTTTATTTATTATGGGGGGCGAGGTTCTGTTGTGTGTGCTGTATATTGGGGGGGATTGGGGGCAGAGGTCCACTGTATATATCACTTAGAAGTTACATGCATAGTCACGCTCATTGTCCCTTATTTACAACAGCTTCATTACTCATTATTTTCGCCACTTTCAACTGCCCCCACTATTCTGCCCATACACTGTCACTCCACTAGGATATAGGAAGGATAAAGATTGAAGGTCCCACATACCTGCCTCCCCCCATCAAACAGGGGGGAGTTCTCCACTCTCTCCCAGGCAATCGAGTGGATAGGGAGAAATCTGAGTGTGGGTATCAAAAAATTTTTTGTGCCTACATTGCCACCCCGGTCATCCGCACTGCATGTACCAGATGTAAAAAGCCACCATTTCTAACACACATAGTATTACTCAGCGGCCAGCGGAACGGGTTAAGTTGAGGAGCTCAGAGCAGGTTCCATGCATGCTCTGCGTCAGGCCACTACCCCTGATCGCTTTTTCGCCGTCGAAGATCTGCTATTTAAGCATATTGGCCGATTCATGATCGGCGGCGTCAATCGGAGCATCACTATTTCGCGGCGAACTATCGCATGTTCGCGTTACCGCATTTTCGCGAACATATGGTCGAGTTCGCCCCGCCTCCCTATCTTTTTACTTGGTTAAATCTTTGACCCTGTGAGTCACAGTCTAGCAGACTAATCCGCCAATCATCACCCCCCCCTCAGGACCATTCCCACCCCTATAGCATAGCAAGTAGGGCGCCATTTCACATGCTGCTGGATAAGGATAGAGTCAGATCAAGGCTGCTGCGTGCATAGGACCATTAGCTAGGCGTATTGTTCTACAGTGTACTCTTCCTCATTGCTTCTTTAGTCTCTGTTTCAGGACAGAGTCCTTGAAAGACCCAAAAGCCCCTTTTAGGCTATTTTTTTGCTACCCTGTTTGCTGCTTGTGGCTGCCAGGCTGCTGCCAGTGATTCTGCAAGCCCATATTACACAGTGCCTTATGCCCTTGCTCTATCTGTGGACTTTGTTACTCCAGGGATATTTTCACCCTATTGTAGGGTTTAATAAATATTGCACGCTTTCTGTCCTTTACAGCCTTGTGCCAACTGTGTTGCCCGTGCCAGCCACAGTTATCTGGTGGCAGGGTTAATACCCAGCAATTTTTTTTCACCCTATTAATAAGGGTTATTAATACATGCACACGGCTTTTCATCCTATTTACAGCCTTGTGATAATGACCTCTCCCCCAGTGTCTGCCACACTGACCATTTCTCCCCATTGTCTGCCACACTGACCATTCTCCCCCAGTGTCGCCACACTGACCATCCCACCAATGTCCTCCAAACTGACCATCACCACCAGTGTCCTCCATCTGACCATCACACCTAGTTCCTCCACACTGACCATCTCCCCCAGTTTGCACACTGACCTCTCCCCAGTGTCTGCCACACTTGTCATCTCCACCATTGTCCTCATACTGACCATCCATCTGTTTCCTCCACATGTCCTCTGCACCATTGTCTCCACACTGACCATCTCCCCCAGTGTCTCACACTGACCATCTCCCCCAGTTTGCACACTGACCATCTTCCCCAGTGTCCTCCAACTGCCATCTCCCCCAGTGTCTGCCACCTGACAATCTCCCCCAGTGTCTCCCACATGACCATCACACCAGTGTCCTCCACATCTGACATTCTCCCAGTGTCTGCCACACTGTCCATCTCCCCCAGTTGTCTCCACAATGACCATCACCACAAGGTCTCCCACACTGACCATCCCCCCAGTGTCTCCACAACTGTCCACTCAACCAGTTGTCCTCCATACTGACATCACCACCAGTGTCCTCCATACTGACCATCACCACCAATGTCCTCCAAACTGACCATCCACCAACCAGTGTCCTCCATACTGACCATCACACCAGTATCCTCCACATGACCATCTCCCCCAGTGTCTGCACACTGACCATCTCCCCCCCCCCCAAGTGTCTGACTACAATGTCAAATCTCCACCAGTTGTCCCCATAATGACCAGCACCATAAGTGTCTCAATATGACAATCTCCCCAGGTCCTCCACACTGTCCATCCACCAGTGCCTACACACTGACAATCTCCCCAGGTCTGCCACACTGACCATCTCCCCCAGTGTCCTCCACACTGACCATTCATCCAAACAGTGTCCTCACACTGACCATCTACCCATGGTCGCCACACTGTCCATCTCCCCCAGTGTCCTCCACACTGACCTCACCACAGTGTCTCCACACTGACCATCTCCCCCAGCGTCTGCACACGTCCACCTCCACCAGTGTCCTCCCATAACTGACCATCACCACCCCCAGTGTCCTCCATACTGACCATCCACCCACCAGGTACTCCAAACTACCATCACCACCCAGTGTCCTCAGTACAACCAATCTCCCCAGTGTCCTCCACACTGTCCATTTGCCCAGTGTGTTCCTCACATGTCCAATATCACAGTGTCATCCATCCGACCATTCTCCCCAGTGTCTGCCAACCACTGACCATCTCCACAAGTGTTCTGCCACCACTGTCAATCTCCACCAGTGTCCCTCCATACTGACCATCACCACTAGTGTCGGCCACAATGACCATTCAACCACAGTGGCCTCCAATCACTGACCATCTCCCCAGTATCTGCCACACTGTCCCCTTCTCCCCCAGTGCTTTGCACACACTGACCATCTCCCCCAGTGTCCTCCACACTGACCATCACCACCAGGTCCTCCACACTGCCCATCGCCCCCAGTGGCTGCCACCACTGTCCATATCCACAGTGTCCTCCATACTGGACCATCACCACCAGTGTCCTACACACTGACCATCGCCACCCAGTGTATGGACACACTGACCATATCCCCCAGTGTCTGCCCACACTGACATCTCCCCCAGTGTCTGCCAACACTGACCATGCTCCCCCAGGTCCTTCCATACTGACCCATCACCATCGTGTCTCCCTATGTCAATTCTCCCCAGTGTCCTCCACCCGTCCATCTGCACCAGTGTTTCTCCACACTGGACCATCTCCCCCAGTGTCTGCCACACTGACAATCTCCACAGTGTCCTCCACACTGACCATAAACACCAGGTCCTCACACTGACCATCTCCCCCAGTGTTCTGACACCACTGTCCATATCCCCCAGTGTCGCCACACTGACCCCTCCACCCGTGCTGCCACAATGTCCATCTCCTACCAGGTGTCCTCCACACTGACCATCTCCCCAGTGTCCGCCACACTGTCCCTCTCACAGTGTCGCCACACACTGTCCTATACCCAGTGTCCGCCACACGTCCCTCTCCCCCAGTGTACGCCACAATGACCATCTCCCAGTGTCCTCCCACACTGCACCAGCACCACCAGTGTCACTCCACACGGTACAATCTCCACAAGTGTCCTGCAACAATGTCCATCTCCCACCAGTGTCCTCCATACTGACCATCACCACCAGGGTCATCACAACTGACCATATCCCACAGTGCGGCCAACTGACACATCTCCCCAGTGTATTGCCTAAAATTGAACATCTCCCCCAGTGTCTGACACACTGGACCATCTACCCCAGTGTCTGACACACTGACCATCTCCCCGTGTCCTCCATACTGGAACAATACCCATACAGTGTATACAATACGGTAAAGCTCCCCAAGTGTCCCAAAAATGTCCGATATGCACACAGTGTCCTCACACACTGACCATCTCCCCCAGGTTGCAACACCTGACACCATCTCCCCAGTGTACTACACGACTGAACATAACCACCAGTATCCTCCACAATGACCTAGATCCCCAGTGTCTGCCACACGTCCCCTTCAGCCAGTGTCTGCCACCCACTGACCATCCTAAACCAGTGTCTGCCAACAATGTCCAATCTCCATAACAGTGTCTACACACTGACCCATCACCACCAGTGTCCTACCAATGGGACATATCCACAGGGTATGCAAACAATGTCATCTACCCAATCAGTGTATGGCAAACCACTGACCATCTCACCAGTGTCTGCCACACGGTACATCTCAACCAGTGTCCTCCATATGACAAATCACCACCAGGTCCTCAATATGAAAACTCTCCTCCCACATGTCCTAAAAACTGTACCTTCGCACCAGTGTCCTACAACAACTACATTCTCAAACCAGTGTCTGCCACCACTGACCATATCCCCAAGTGTACTCAACACTGCGACACCCCACCAGTGTCCTCCACAATGACACATCTTCCCCCAGTGTCTGCAACACTGCCCATCTCCACGGTCGGCCACCACTGACCATCTCCACCGTGTTGCCACACTGTACATATACACCAGTGTCACTCACATAGGACATCTACAAACAGTGTCTCTCACATAATGACAATCTCCCACAGTGTCACAACTGTCCATCTGACCAGTGTCCTCAAAACTGAACATCCCAAAAGTGATCCATTCAGCATGTCAGCACTGGACGAGCTGGACTCGTCACAACCGCTAGGGAGGTTAAGGTACCCATACACATTGCGATTTTTCGTGGACCGATGCGATATTCAATTTCGATGCCCGATTTTTGCTTAAGTGCTATTTTTAAAACCGTTTTTTTAGACCGATCGGCTGGTTGGATTGGGAATCTGCTAAAAGTGGCCGACCGGCCGAAAATTACGGGCATCCTCATTCGGGACCCGACCGACTTTTCAGCCGATTTTACGAAAAACAGCATCGGTCGGACTACATTTACATGTAAGGAATCCCGAACAATCGACCTACCCGAGCGACAGGATCGGTCGGAAGGGCTAAAATGGCACGAAAAATCGCAACGTGTATGGGTACCTTTAGCAATGTTGAATATTTCTGGCATTAGAAGTGAATTTCATGAAATTGATGCAACTTTTTTTTTTATACTTTCCTATATTTCCTTACATCGCCAGCAATTTTGGTGATGACGCTCAGAGGTTTAATAAACTCAAAAATCAGCTAGTTGAAAATATGAGTTTCTGAAAAAAATGCAATGTTGCTTAGGTCTAGGACCGGGTCAGAAAGATATTAAGCTTAATCACACTGATGGAAAAATGCTAGGTTTTGGTAATGGGTGTTGAATGACAGGGAGCCTACATTAACTTTTCTCCATTACAGATTACATCACACATTTTATTACCACCAAAAGGACAGTTAAAGCTCAAATCCATCAAATCTATTTTGTCTTCTCTTTTTCTCTCACATAAATCATTTTGGTTAATAAGAAAGCCCGAAGAGAGAGGGAAGGGAGCTGCTAGCACCACCCCTTCCCCCCTCACAGGGAAAGAAGTAGGAGGCAGCTGCAGACAGGCTGATTCCTCAGCCCCGATGGATCTGAGATCCCTTGCAGCTGAGGATACATACCCATACTTTAGATGGGGACATTGTGTCCCAGTCTAAAGTATGAGAGATATAGAGCAAATTACGGACATATCTGTAATGGCTTAGTTCGATTTGGCTGGCGATTTAGGCTCTTTAAGCTTAAGATCGGCACCTGATTTTTCTGGCAACAGACCGCTTTGAGCGCGCATGGCAGTCGGTCGGCATAAAAATCTAAGCATGTATGGGGTTATGTTATACTTACAGCAAGCAAGCAGGGTGAGGGGGACACGAAAATTTATTCTTATCGTAAGGCATTAACCCAACTGGTCGACTTTGGAGGCAGAGTTAGTCACTCCTGAAAGGAGTCGACTAGTTGCCTCTCTGTGTTCAAGACGGTCAGCGCACAGAGAGGGTGCAAGAGAGGAGTACAAGACTTTCTCTCCCTATGTGCATGTCGACCGGCTGCATGCAATCTCTGCCTCTGCTTGGAGGGCGGAGAGGGGACAGAAGAGGATTTTTTGCCTGCCCTTCCCTCTCTTCCCCGCCAATGTTTTCCTATTTAGATTTTATTATATATATTTGTTCCTGTGCATCTTGAAAATACGTCTTCCCTCCCTGCCAAAACTGGCAATTAGAGGCAGAGACTGCAATCACGCTGCACAAGACCTTCTCTCTCTCTCTCTCTCTGTGTATAGACCTCCGTGCATGCTATGTCTGCCACTGATTGGTGGTCATCACAAATGATTCTTTCTCTGCAGTATTGGCTGGGAGGGAAGGGGAGGTAATGTCTGTGTGATGACAACACGACTAGTTGACTCAACCATCACCTTAAGCTGGGCAAAGACGTCTCGATTTTCCTGTGTTCGATTTTTTTAACCGATCGACCATCCGATTCCGGAATCGATTTCATTTGCAAAATCTATCTCAGACTGCAACATATGATGTCCTCAATTCCTGGGCGATCCTATCCTGAAAGTCTAAGGGCCATTTCACACTATATGCTTTGCGTGCGTTTTTTTACCGCACGCGTTTACCGCACATGTTTTTACATAGACAACCAATGTTACCATTCACACTGTATGTGTTGCGTTTTTAAAAACTCACTGCTGTATGCATTTTTGATTAATTTTTACTGCATCTTTCATTCATTTGCAAAACGCCAATGCAAAACGCAAACGCATATGTAATGTCTAAAAAGCATGCGTTTTTGCATATATGCGAAAACGCATGCCTATAAAAAACGCATATAGTGTGAAATGGCCCTCAATACGTCTCGCACGCACACCTTTATGGGTTTGGAGTGGTGTTAGCAGAAGAACTGGCCAGTGACCAACAGCACACAAACAAAGGTCATTTCCACAAGATGAATCGCTTAAAACAATCACATGAGACAACTAACAGCACTGGATTCAAGTGCTTTTGACAAAATTTTTCAAACAGAACGGATCCGTGCACAATCGATTTTACATGCGATTTAGGGCAAAATCGATCGGACACTTTGGACATGCATCAATTTGTATCCGATCGATCGCGCAATCGATTTTGTTAAACGATCGCACTAAAATTGAACAGAAAATCAAGACGTCTATGCCCCACTTTAGCGATTGATGACTCAACTTTACAAAATCATTACTTGTTATTGCCCTATTGTACCCACTGTTTTTATGCTGTGGGGAGCTGGAAGTGTGGCACTGTAAGTGAATGTATTCACAAACCTGCACTGTTTCTGCAAGAAAGAAAAAGCTAATTGCGCCGAGAATGGTACATTGTTTTAAAAAGAAACAAAAAATATGATTGGTGTCCACATTTTTGGATTGATTGTTTCACATTTGTCTAATGAATCATGGATATTGTGACAGGAAGCCTGTCAAATCCTCTGGTTGCATCCAGTATGGGAGCTATGTGTGTCCCAGATACCGCCAGTATGCAGATCACTTTGCTATCTGACCAGCAGAGGGAGCTGGAATTGCTGGGCCTGGTGCAGGGTAAGACCAGCTGTGTCCTGTGAACTAATTAGAGTTGGTTTGGCTCTATAAAACCCCCTCACCTGTTCAGTCAAACGTCTCCACCCTGAACCAGTCCTGTGTGTGACTGGGGAGCAGTGTGTACCTGTGGGCAAGATCTCTATGTGTCTGTTTATATGGACTGCTGTTATTCTGGAAGTTTCTGCCTTCTTGGATGTACATATTGTATATAGACTTGCACCAATACACCAACCGTGTGTTTTCACCTGCAAACCTGTTTGCTGTGCCTCCTTCGCCTGCTGGGGACCCATCCAGAGTACCGCACCTTGCCGCTCTACCGCTAATCCCTCACAATATATTGAGAATTAGATATTTTTTTTTTTTATTATGCGTTCTATATTTAGCATAGCATATAGCATGGCACAGCATATTTAGCATCCTTTGTATACTTTATTGCTCTTCCTTTTACCTATATATGGGCCTGTTTAAAGGATATTAATCAGTGTCAGTGTTCTCCCCAGAATTTTTTTTCAGCCGGGCGGCGCGATGAAGTCATCACGCCGCCTGCACCGGTCCGGCGGCCTCTCTGATAGGCTGCCGGCCAGCGGCAGCACACGAGTCCTCTGACAGGCGGCGCCTCCCCATTCTTCAGGAGCGCGCCGCAGCCACTGAAAGACTCCGGCCCGCGGCTCCGGTAGTGTGCCGCGGGCCGGAGTCTTTCAGTGGCTGTGGCGCGCTCCTGAAGAATGGGAGGCGCCGCCTGTCAGGCTGCTCGCCGCGGAGGACTTGTGTGCCGGGCGGGGACTAAAATCTCCCGGGCGGGCCGCCCTGCCAATCTGCTCTTGGGAGAACACTGAGTGTTAAGAAAGTGTTAAGAGAGTGTTAAATTACTTCGAGAAATATAACAGATCTAAAACTAGTACCCAGCAGTGTCAGATTTAAGATAATTCTTTAGGTGGCCATAGAGGGTTCGATTTCCAGGCGATTGGAATCAAAGTAAATGCTGGCCCACAAAGGGTGCACGGACGATTCCTGGCACAAGCGGCCGTGCGTGATGACATCATCATGCATGGTCGACCGGCTGCAGAATCGGCCCACCATCGAGACATCTATATCGGGCTTAAGTAATAGTTCTTTAACTGGTCAAGGGTGATGACCCTATACTAAAACCAAATTGATTGTTAACTGCCATAGCGTTCGGGACGGCACCATCTCGTCCAGCGCTGCTACTCACACTATCGCACTGGACGAGATGAAGCTGACCAGTGAACATCAGGGGAATTGGCAGCGCATACTTACAGTTTTGCGGTGTCCCCGATGTGACAAGGCTGCTGGATCCTCCGGCATCTTCTCCCCCCCCCCCCCCCTCCGAATGACGTCACATTGGGGAGGCGGCGGGAGATAAAAGTACAGTGCATGAAATCAGTTATCTATGTAGAAAACTGACTTCAAAGTGCTTCTATGTACTAAATCTCGCCAGAATAAAAAGTCTCTGGTGCCCCAGATGTGCCCATATGCAGTAACCCTCTCTTCCCTGGTGTGATTTTACCACATCCATCACACATCAGGGTTAACTGCAAATGGGCACATCTGGGGCACCAGAGACTATATTTGGGTGAGATTTAGTACATAGCAGCAAAGCTTTGTGCCCTGATTTTTGTGTTTTCTCATTAATTTTATTTAAAAAAAAAAAAAATTATTTTACATAATTGTGTGTTTCAAACATTATTATCGTCAGGATGTCTATTAGACCCTTGTACGGACATATTTTGGGAAGTTACAGGCCTACAACATTAAGAAACATTTACCATTGAAGTCTATGGTGCGCTTTTGGTACAAAAATCTGGACCTCAGCAGTGCGCTAGGGGGGTTAATCTCAGAAGAGCTGCTATTTGGGTGTCAACTTCCTACCATTGCTACCTTTTGCTTAAGGATATTTTAGAGTTTCTCAATAGGACTGAGGTCAGGGGAGGATGGGGGCCACGCCATGAGGTTTTTTTTTTTTTTTTCAATAGGCTGAAATATGGAAAATTGAATTACATACTTACCGTAATTTTCCTTTCTTGATGATGCTCCATGTCAGTGACACACGTCGGTCACTGACATGGAGCTATCAGGAATACGGAAAATTGAATTACATACTTACCGTAATTTTCCTTTTCTGATGATGCTCCATGTCAGTGACACACGTCGGTCACTGACATGGAGCTATCAGGAATACGGAAAATTGAATTACATACTTACCGTAATTTTCCTTTCTTGATGATGCTCCATGTCAGTGACCGACGTGTGTCACTGACATGAAGCTATCAGGAAAGTTTTATTAAGAGAAAACAACACAGTATATGTCTCCAACAAGCATAACATTATGGCATACATGAAATACAGAATGTTTTTTTTATTTCTGCTCTAATACAAATACAACATAGTTAACAAAGTTAAGAGATTAATATCTATATCTCGGTGTAAATATATTGTCCAATGAGGTGTGGAATTCTTGTTAATGTCAAGAAGCATAACCAAAATTTTTTAAAGTATAATCAAAACTTCTGTTTATCAACGTTTCATTGAAATGACAATCAGTGGCATCAATTTGTTCAGGTTAGATCTCTTTTTATGCTGAAAGCAGCCAGTGAGGCAGAGTTCATTTTTCAGGGACCAGCTCACTCCCCATGAGTCAAAACATGACTCCTTGCTGACATCACAGCTATGTGTGGGGAATGGTGACCTCCACCTACCATCCCCCACTCCATCCATATGGACGATTCGTATAGCACGTCTTCATTAATATCATTAATAATCAAGTCTTCATGTAGTTCTGGGCCCCACAGCAGCCATTCCTGCTTGTGAGCACTAGTTAGGGTGGCCAGATAAAATGTTTATGCATAACTCCAATCCTTTGGAGCACTTTAATGTTCATGGGACTCCAGAGGTACGCAGATTTTGTTTGCTGCTTTGGCGGCTGCTCTCTTAATCCAAAATAGAGGTGATTTGTGAAAAATTTGAATATTGTTCAAAAGTTCCTGTATTTTATTAATTCAACTAAAAAGGTGAAACTCTTTTATGAAATATACTGATTACATGCAAAGCTAAATATTTCAATATCTACTGTATTTTTCAGACTATAAGACGCACCCAGATTTTAGGGCAGGAAAACCAGAAAAATAAGATTTAATACGTTTTCACAGCATTTGGGTTATTGCAATGAATTTAATGAATGCAATATTCAATTTAGCCAGTAGGTGTTAATAGCAGCAGTACACTCTCAGCAGAACATGTCAATTTGCACACTGATCTGCAGGAGGAAGGGGGGGGGGCTGTCTCCTTCTCTACTCTCAGTCTCTGACGATTAGCTGTTTCTGTGTCGGTGGGTGCTGCAGAGTGATTGCAGTTCCCACGGACAGGAGAGAGAGATATATATGCCAGTTTATCTATAACTCTCTCTCCATTGCCTATGCCAGTTCAGGGCTCTGGGCTCTGCTGGCATAGGCAAATACACAGTTTAGATGGGAGAGCCTGACACTGCCGGCATCTCACATCTGACAGCTCCTCCAGCTCCCCGGCTAATCTCCGTGCCAGGAGAGCTGGTGGGGAGCCAAGGTGCGCCAACAGGTGGCCGCGGGGGTCGCGCATTCGGACCATAAGACGAAGGCACTTTTTGCCCCCAATTTTGGGGGTGAAAAGTGCGTCTTATGATCCAAAAAATACGATATTTGTTATCATTTTGATGATTTTGAAAACCCCAAAATCTCAGGAAGTTTGAATATAAAATGAAATTAATAAAACAAAATGCTATCAGCCTGTGGTACTGCTGAGACTTTTGGGGTTTTCATAGTTGTAAGCCATAATCATCATAAATTGATAGCAGAGCCATCTCTGTTGGCATCTCTAGGTGGTATATATACAGGAATTACCCCATTACTCCAGAAAGGCCAACATCCCAAACACACAGAAAATAGAACCTAATGCCTGCCATACACACGCCGATGTGTGCAGGCAGACTACCCCCGATGTCGCTCCGGGAGGCTAACGTGATGACGTCATCACGTTAGCTCCCATTGCATTCTGGGGCCCCACAATCGGCCAGGCACCCTTTGTGTGCCGGCCATAAGCAGCGATGGAGACGCCGTCTTCATTGCTGCTTATGGCAATCGGCTCCCATCGGCTCAGATTTTCCGACATGTCGGATCTCTGGCCGGCCGAGAAGTGGGGCGACAGGGATCTGTCGCCCCATGTGGGGACATGCCGATAAACGGCCGGATTTTAACCTGACCGACGACGAGAGCGCGCACGCCCGTCGGTCAGATTAAAATCCGGCCGTTTATCGGTATGTGTATGGCCAGCATTAGCAGACCATAGAGTCTGCTTTGGAAATTTTCACTACAAACAGTAGGAACAAGGGGAATTTATAGGCCACACAAAATAAAAATTGAACTATGAATCATTCTGTAACAAAATTCCAGCATTTAATGTACATATAGGTAGTCTAAAAACCACATTGGTTGCAGACAAATGGTTGATCTCTTTGGTGCCATTAATCGTTAGGCTGAACACAGGAAGACAGTGTCTCCATACGGTATCAGCTATTTCCCACTTGACCCCAACGTATGTTTAGCCTTTACTTCATCAGGGCATCATTGTGTCAATTTGTAGGAACCCGAGCTTGGCGAGTGTGTAGGTAACTTAGCCATGCCAGCGCACCTCAGGATCCCATAGGGAGAATGGATATCTATTTTTAGTATTATTTAGTATTAGCCTGTGTACAGAGTGAAGTAGATACTGCTCCTCCGAACCTCCGGAATTCTGTTTGTTTTTTTGTGTGGCTTATAAAGTCCCCTTGCCCCTACTATTTGTAGGGAAAATTTCCAAAGGGGACTCCACAGTCTGCTAAGGTTCTATTATCTGTAGGTGGTAGGGCATTCAACCAGGAGTTGACCATTCATCTCTATGTGTGCACGCCAGTCCACGCGTACACAGGGAGAGAAGCACCGACTGGTGCAGTCAGAGACACAGACTGTTTATCTAGTGTATGCAGTCTCTGTCTCTGATTAGTGGGGACAGGAGGGGAGATTATTTTTTTTTTCAGCTCATGGTGAAATCATATTCCTGAGGGGAGAGGGGATAATCTCTCTCTTTTTTCGGAAGTATATAAGACAGCTAATGTGTTATATTCATTTCATAATGACAATGTGCTCTTCTGTGAACCACAGTTCATGCATCCTGTGCACCTTGGCTGCCACAGTTTAAACGGTACCCACTTTCTGTTTTCAAGTTAAATTTACCAGGAAATTCAAGGTATGTGTAATGTATGTGGGGCTTGAGGGTAAAGTCCTGTATTTGTGGGTTGGGGGTAAAGTCCTCTGTGTAGGTTGTGGGTAACAATTGGAACACTGCAGCCGTGTGGCTGTGGTGGGATTTTTGCCAGTAATGGACACACTAGCGGTAACACCTCTGCATCCACTAACCATGTCCATAACCAGCAAAAAATCTGCCATTTGCTTCTCCCATTGTTTAAATTAAAACCTCAATATTCAGGTTAAATTGCCCTTTTGGCACTTTAAGATAAAAAAGGGGGTCATGTGTTTCCCTTTGGTCTCCAAAAGGTTCACCATTGCTCTTTTTCATATATTGGTTTTATTAAGTTAAATTACTGAATTACGTGCAACTTTTAGACAATATGAAATTTTTTCACCTGTGTTTGTCTGGCAGAAACCTTCTCATTTCGCATTTATCTGAACCTGTGTGTGCTCTTAAGCTCCCCATACACCTTCAGATTCCTCCATACAACTTTCATGAGACCTACCAACAACTATGTAGTATAGTGACCTCCCTGATAGAATACATAGTGATTGGAAGGTGTAGAAAGGTCCTCATATTACATGGTTTTGGTAGAAGAAAAGTTGGTTGTACAGAAGTTGCATGGTAATTGTATGTGGTGTATGGGGGGCTTTAGTCAACCACAAATCTTTTAACAGTACGATGATGGCACTAAGGTTTTCGTGAAATGTCTAACGTATTCACGCTTTTGGAGATCCTTTTTCTTTCCCATTTTTCTTGGCATTCTGTTTAATAATGTGGGACGTTGTTCTTAAGGCTAAGTTTACACTGGCGATTCCCGAGCTGCTTTCAGCTCGGGAACCGACAGTGCGACAGAAATTACTCCTGTAATCAGCTGCAAAACAGTGCAGGTGATTACAGGGCGTCTAATAAAGGACCCCATAGAGGTCCTATGGCACGGCAGTCCAAAAACCGACCGGCGGACGCCTAATATGGCGTCCACCGGTCGGTCACTTTAAACGGTCGTTTACCTGGCGGAAAAAAACTGCCAGTGTAAACTTAGCGTTAGGCTAAGTTTACACTGGCGATTCCCGAGCTCCTTGCAGCTCGGAAACTGCCAGTGCGCTCCCGCAGCCGCGGGATGAACGACACCCTGCAGGCGATTACAGGGCGTCTAATTAAGGACCCCATAGAGTTTCTATGGGACGGCCGCCCGAAAACCGACCGGCGGACACCTAATTTGGCGCCCGCCAGTCGTCACGCTAAATGGTCGTTTACCTGGCAGTAAAAAACGGCCAGTGTAAACTTAGCCTTAGTGGTTTGATGGCATTCATTGAATTGGACTTACCTGGCAAATTATTTATCACAGGTGTCCGAGATTAATTGGTACATAGTCTTCTACTTCAGTTTTTTTATGAATTGCTGTTTAGTCCAGTTTAAAGCCCCCCCTACACCACATACAATTACCATGCAACTTCTGTACAACCAACTTTTCTTCTACCAAAACCATGTAATATGTGGACCTTTCTACACCTTCCAATCACTATGTATTCTATCAGGGAGGACCCGACACTAAATAGTTGTTGGCAGGTCTCATGAAAGTTGTATGGAGGAATCTGAAGGTGTATGGGGGGCTTTACTGTTATATTGGTTTTACCAATCCTGTTGAACTACATGTTTGTATGATGCACCACTGAGTGCAAATGTCATACTTGGTGATGTTTTCTTATCGTTGTCAAAGAATTTCCAAAGGTGAACTTTCAACTAATAGATGCAGTTACATTTTTTGTCAGTCTGAATGGGCACAACAAATATTATCACTTTCTTCTGGAAACTTGGTTAGATATTTTGGCTATTTCAGTATACTATCCATTCCCCTTATTTAGACTACTTTCCAGAATGCAGTAAATGCGTATGCAGAGTAAAAACTGGGAAATAAAATCTAATCAGTCCTTCTGAGCTCATCCAAGATATTAATCCTCGGACTACTCTTACTCCTTGATCCTCGGCACTTCATCCTGGTACCTCTCCTGATTCCCTGGCTTCTGACTCTTGGCTTGTTTATCAGACTTCTCTTACTCCTAACGCTTGGTACTATGTATTGGTTGTCCCCTCAGCCACCATCTTGCACAGGTGCTTTCTGGGGACCACAACTTGGGGATTACCTGCAGCCAAATCCAACTTCCTTTGCGGGGAGTGTTGGTGAATACCAGGTGGTCCCTTAGACTCTGCAACCTGGATTGCACCCCTGTTAACCGTGCAAGTTTGTTGACAATGACAGAGGTCAAACATTTTCCGTAAGCCTTCACAAGGTTTTTACACTGTTGCTGTGAAGAAATCAACTGTGGGAACAATAATTAGAAATGAGACATACAAGATCCCTGATCATCTCCCTCGATCTCGGGCTCCAGGCAAGATCTCACAAATTATCACAAGAATGTTGAGCAAAAATCCCAGAACCACTAGGGGGACCTAGTGAATGACCTGCAGACAGCTGGGACCAAAGTAACAAAGGCTACCATCAGTAACACAGTACACTATCAGGGATCATCCTGCAGTGCCAGACGTGTCCCCCTGCTTAAGCCAGTAAATGCCTGGGCCAGTCTGAAGTTTGTTGGAGAGCATTTGGATGTTTCAGAAGAGGATTGGGAAAATGTCATATGGTCAGATGAAACCAAAGTAGAAAACTCAACTTGTTGTGTTTGGAGTAGAAAGAATGCTGAGTTATCTCCAAAGAACACCATACCTACTGTAAAGCATCATGTATTGGGGCTGTTTTTCTGCAAAGGTATCAGGACGAGGATTCGTGTAAAGGAAAGAATGAATGGGTCCATGTATCATGACATTTTGAGTGAAAACCTCCTTCCATCAGCAAAGGCATTGAAGATGAAACGTTGCTGGCTGTTTGAGCAAGACAATGATCCCAAACACTCTGCCCGGGCAACAAAGGAGTGGCTTCGGAAGAAGCATTATAAGGCCATGAAGTGACCTTGCCAATCTCCAGAGCTCAACCCCATAAAAAGGGAGGGAGTTGAAAGTCCATGTTGCCCAGCGACAGCCCCAAAACATCACTGCTTTAAACAAAAATATCACTGCAAAATACCAAAAACAGTGTGTGAAAACCTTGTGAAGACTTAAGCCTGGCATACACACGCCGATTAGCGGCAAAATCGGCCGCCAATCGGCGTGTGCCCACATGGGGCGACAGCTCGGCCGGCCAGAGAACGGACATGTCGGATGTTCTCTGGCCGATGCCGGCCGATGCCGGCCGATGCCATTAACTTCAATGAAGACCGGCGTCTTCATTGAAGGTAATGGCCGGCACACAAAGGGTGCCCGGCCGATTAAAGCAGCCCCAGAATGCAATGTGATGACGTCATCACGTGGCATTCCAGAACTCATCGGAGCTCGTCTGTCTGCACCCGTCTGTGGGTGTATGGCAGGCATTACAGGAAACGTCTGACCTCTGTCATTGTCAACAAAGGGGATATAATAAAGTATTGAGATTAACTTTTCATATTGACCAAATACTTACTTTCCACCATAATGTGGTGGTTGAGGTGACCTATGATGAAAATTAATTATTAAGTGGGAGAACTTGCACAATTGGTGGCTGACAAAATACTTGTTTCCCTACTGTTTATGAATGTGGTTACTGGATACTCCAGAGATGTCAATATTTCTATCCATCTCCTACTCGCTTCTAGGGGCGGAAATGGCAGTAACAGTACCACCCTTACTAGCTGGGGACAAATATGTATTTTGGGGGGTGAAAAAAGTTATTCTTAAGCAATGGTTATCCATGTCACCACCTTCGTTGTTGGGAGTATAGGCGCTCCTGCATACGTACATGTCTGTTTATAAACTCTTTACGCTGCAAGCAAAGGATCTTCATATGAAAATATTATTTAGGGTATGGAAATGCTATTTAACCTCCTGAGCTTTCTCCGCAAGATAGCTCAGGCTGAGTTTCAACAATCATAAAACTCAACCCAAGATTTCTGCGGGGACTTACCTGTCCGCCAGACTCACATGCCGATGCTTCCGGGCCTGCCCCTGATTGCCTAAGCGGTGAGGTGAAGGGGGCGGGGGTAGGCATAGACCTTCATTTAAATGGAGGGGTGTTGCTTTTTCACACCATGAATTATGGAATTGTTTTGGGCACCTCCAAATGGGCGTGCCGCCTGCGTAACATCCAGGAGGTTTATTAAAGAACTGCAAGGTAAGCTGGTATAACTAGAACTACCCTTGTGATATTGGACAGCAATGAACCACCTGCTGGGAGGGAGATGGTTGAATGGAACTTCAGTCATTCAATCTTTACCGCCCTCAAAAAAAGGAAACAATTGGTATTAAAATCGGTCACACTGTGTGGTAGTACAACCGATTGATGTTCGACTGACAGTTGGTGTTTAAATCCCATAAAATGATTGTGCGATAGTCGACCCATGTATGGCTAGCTTAAAGATAGTCATACACAGGCCGATTCCCCCCTGATTTTTCGGCCGATCGCTCTGCCGCATATGGGGTGCGCCCACCTAGACACATCTACCAGGATCCTCCTGCATGCCCGCTTGCACAGTGATCCAACATGTTGGTAAATGCCCGGCAATTCGATTACTTTGGATGGGGGATGAAAGGGTGCCTGCTGCTCCTCTCATCTATCGAGGTAGAATCGGCCCATGTATGGGGACCATTGGTTTATCTGCATCAGTAAAACATCTGAACTGAGAGCCGGTCATATTTTCAAGTAAACTTGTCTAGTTGTTTTGACTGACTACTCCAAATGCAGTACTCCTTATCCTTAAAGTTTTTTTATAAGCAACATAATAATATAATGTGCAAATTTATTGCAGCTTTCAAAATTTTTTTATCACATTGTAACCTCACTCTGAAGAATGAATAATGGAATTACACATGACCAATTCACAACAGACGTACAAGATCATCATGTCTTTCAAATACAAACTCCTTCTGTTTCTGAAAACGTTAAACCTGAATTGGTAGCATGTGCAATGTAATAAACCGCTCAATACAGTGCTATAGCAGTAATCTTTAAGCCCCCCATACACCACATACAATTACCATGCAACTTCTGTACAACCAACTTACCAAACCTGGTAGCTAGGGTGATGACCTTATCTACCCTCCAATCACTATGTAATATCAGATACAGGGGCAGAGACACCAGCACTACACTAGCAGTGATACTAAGCCTTCCAATCACTACTGTATTCTATCAGGAGAGACCCAGACCACTACATAGCGTGCATGATATATACCTCTCCCATCACTATTTAATTCTATCAGGGGAGGACCCTCACTACATTAGCAGTTATCTATACCCTTCCAATCACGTATGTATCTAGTCAGTGTCGGACGCCGCAGGCTACATAGCCATTATATATAA
>CM070042.1:10884700-10911300 GCA_036250615.1 Ptychadena robeensis | reverse complement strand
GGGGGGGGGGGCGCAGCTTTGCATGGTGTCCTAGTTTGTATATATGCTCTACATACATCTCACTCAGATTCATGCACTTCTCTGTAAGATCCAACCTAAATCTATATTACTGTGTAATGTGAATTGTGAGCATTGCATACAGCAGGCTAAACATTGTGCAGGCAGTATACACTGATATCTCTGCTATACACTGGTATCTATGTATATAAAACAACTGTCTGCTTTCTGTGTGGAAGTCCGCTGTCAGCAAAGCACCCAAGTTACGGAATTGATAGTGCAGTGAATAAATTACCTTATGTTTCAATAGTCTGTCATGGGCCATAAGAGTGAGCAAACCCCTTTGTGATCACTTTGCCTCCTTTCATTCTGCTATTGGGATTAAGATATCAGTCAGGGCTTTTTTTCTCAGGGAAAAGGTGGTGGAGCTCCTCAGATGAGTACCAGGAGATGGTGTTTGGTACGCACCCCATATGTAGGGTGGTCTCCCTCCACCACAGGTCACCAGCTGGCTTTAGGTCGAGTAGTCAGATTTTACTCTTAAGGCCCCCATACACGTGTCGGATTCCCACCGGATTCCGGCACAATCGATTCCGGGCGTGTGCACGCGAAACGATCGTGCCGGAATCGTGTGCAGCCCACCTTGTCCGATCGATCAGGTCCGATCGTTCAGGGGCCCAGAATCGGATCCGACAGAGAACCAACATGTTGGTCTTTTTGATCCGATTCTGCACAGATCAGGGGGAGTTGTCATTTGTGAGGTGGACAATCGGACACGGAATCGTCCCAGAATCCGTTGGACAAGGTGGTATGCAGCGATCGGATACTCTTAATTGGCCGATCGCTCAGACCTCCGATTCCCGGCAGAATTGCCGGAATCGATCGGATGGGTGATCGATCAGCCATGGAATCCGACACGTGTATGGCTAGCTTTAGGCCCGTTTAACTCCACATCCGCTATTGGATCCGTTGGCTTCCGTCAAGCCACCCCAAGCCCCTGGACCAGGGCTCTGAAGGGCTGTGGAACACATAGACTTTACCTGCTCGGCGGATGCTGCATTTAGACATCTACCGATGCAGAGGTTCAACGTACTCCAGGGGGATGCAAGTCTCTCCTTTCTGGCTGTGCAGGGAGCACGGGTCAGAATCAGGGGCCAGGCTAAAAATAGGTGGCGGAACTCCGTTCCAATGTGTAAGTAGAGCTGATATTCGAGAGACACGAAATTGAACATGAACAAGCAAACTGTATGCTGGTAAGGCAGTAAAATGACATCCTCCATGGAGAGTAAACACTGTGCTTCTCATCTCTCTGTGCTGGCCATCCTTCTGTTTTCTGGATGATGCCTCATCGACTCTACAACAAGTTTTTTTTAAGCCTTAAAGCTAGCCATACACGGCACGGATTCCCTGGCTGATCGATTCAGCACCCGATGGATTCCGGCGATTCCGCCGGCATCCACAGGTGAGAACGATTAGCCAATTAGGGAATCCGATCGTGGCAGCCCACCTTGTACGGCCGGATCCGGGAGGGATCCGTGTCCGATGGCTCGCCTCCCGGACCACAACGCCCCCTGATCAGAGCAGAATCGGACCGAAAAGACCAACAGGTTGGTTCTTCCTCGGATCCGATTCTGTGCCCCTGATCCATCGGATGCGATCGGACGGGCAAGGTGGGCTGCAGGGGATTCCGGCACGATGGATCCGCGTGCACGCGCCCGGAATCCATCGCGCCAGAATCCGGCACGAATCGGTGCCGTGTATGACAGCCTTAACAGTCTCAGAAAAAAGGTTCTACACTTTGGAGTACATTTTGTCATATGGTGTAATCAAAGCGACCATATTTCTCAGACGTTACATTGTTACTGCTGTTTTCTACCAGTAGGTGGTGCTATGATATTCTCATATCTGCTCACTCAAACATTCTATTATACCTTTGGGCAAAACATCAATGTATTACTTTTTTTTAATAGCTTGATGCATATATGTCTGTAATGCATGGAGTTAGGTCCTTATTAGTAACTTTATTTTATGTTTTTAGTTAAACCATGTACACAAGATTTATTACTCACTAGTATCATATTCTTTTTTACAGCTCTTGCTGTAAAGACCTAAATTATAATGGTAATAAAATTGCACTGAGTGTTTGACTTGTACCGTAAGTAGGGAAGGCCATTCCAGCTCAAGTAGATGATGCTCCAATGATAGTGTATGTGTTTTTTTAAAGTGGATGGAGCTTAATGCTAGCCACACATGGTTCAATTTAGCTTTCAATTGAGGTTCGATTTTGTAGTTCGATCAAAAAAATCGAATTTTATTTAATCGATGTTCACCACATGGGGAGTACGATTATTGTTCAATTTCGACTGAAAAGTTAATCGAAGTAAACTAAAATCGTCGATTGAATTCCTCTTACAATTTAGTTTCAATCGGAAGTTAAAGGGAAGTAGCCAAACAATGGAGCAAAATTTTCCAACCTGTCCGATCACTTTTCAATCGACGATTTGACAAAAATCGATCAATGATCGCCGATTGTAAAATAAATCGATGTGCTGCCCACATAGTACAAACGATTGTTTTTTTTTAACGAAAAACGTCAATTGAATGCTAAAATCGAACCATGTGTGGCTAGCTTAAGCCCCTGGAAGGCTTTATTTAACTTTTTTTTTTTTGCAAAAGCAGGGGCATGGAGACAAATCAAAAAAGCTCCCTGAGTGCCTGCACGTGGTAAAAGTGCACATGTGAATGTGATATGACCATGAGCCCAATCAGTGGATTGCATGCGGTTTGTGCACAGCTTGTGCACGGTTCAGGGTTCCCTCATCGGTGGTAATGCACCCTATTTATTTGAATAAGGACATGTGCATATTCATGTAGGTATATTCAAAACACATGTTTCCGAAAAAGGACAATGCCGAATCCTGTGCTGAAAGCGGTATGGACATCCTCGTTCGAACCCTGTCTGACAACGCTTAAGCTAGGAACACACGGCTCGATTTAAGCATACAATCGATGTAAGATTAGATGAAGAACCTCGATTTTGGTATTTTATCGATTGTACCGTGTGCGCTATAGTGTCATACAATCGTAGTACAATATCGATGTAGAGAACATCGATTATTGACTAAAATCGTCGATGCCATTGATGCCCTACAAACAGTAAACTATCACTTCCTCGAATACAATTGTACGATGAAAATGAAAAAGTAGTACAATCATGGTACAATTCGACGATAATTTTCCAACTAGTCCGATCACTTTTCAATCGATGTAAAGCTCTTCATCGAACTAAAATCGTCGATTGTACCATGTGTCCGGGCTACGATTTTGGTACAATCGATGTAAATTTTCATTGATTTACATTGATTGTACGCCGTGTGTTCCTAGCTTAACACCCTCCCCAGTTAGACAATGCTACCCAGGCAGCAAACTAATAATTACCGGCAAGTATCGGGCTTTGATCTTTGGTTTTCAGTCTGTGACATCAATTCCAGTATTTGGAATGCAAAAAAGTTGATGCCCCAAATACAGTGATGTCACTTCCCGTATTTTTCCCTTATTCTGGGGCCAGTGAGCTTGAAAGGGATGTCAAACCCCCTGTTATTGGGACGATCTGTGAAAAAAAGTTAAAAATCATTACATGTAATGAGTTATTCCTTAATATTCCGCCATGGCCCTCCTAGCTTTTCTTTTTTCTGCAGCAGTTCTCTGCATTGCTCTGACTACAGCTTCTCCCACTACCGAAATAAAAGCTGAGACGTCATTTCATCTACATACAAGTCTACGGCAGTGCTCTCTTTACCACTGAAAACAATATATCTGGCTGTACGTGTTACTGCATAAGTACCGTATTTTTCGGACCATAAGACGCACTTTTTCACCCCCAAAATTGGGGGCAAAAAGTGCCTGCGTCTTATGGTCCGAATGTGCGACCCCTGGGGCCGCCCGCCAACTCCCCCGGCACGGAGATTAGCCGGAGGAGCTGGAGGGAATGTCAGTTGAGAGATGCCGGCTGGTGCCGGCTCTCTCAGCTGTACTGTAAAATTGCCCACCAGAAAAGCTAGAGAGAGGGAGAGATAGACTGCCATCTTTCCCTCTCTCAGTGTCAGTGTGAATCGCAAGAACTCGGCTCTTCACACTGACACACGGGCTCAATCACAGCTGAGCTGTTAAGAGCAGAAGAGAGGGAGAAAGAACAGCTGCAGATTTGTTCCCCCCCTCCCTCCTCCCGAGTGTTCAGTGTGAAGACATGTGCTGAGTCACTGCTGCTAGTGACCCCTGCTGGCTGAAAAGAATATTGCCTTCCTAAACTCTGCATTAACTCAATTGATGTGAAAACTTGATAAATATTTTATTTTATGGATTTTCTGCCCTAAAAACTGTGTGCGTCTTATGGTCCGGTGCGTCTTATAGTCCGAAAAATACGGTATATTGTTTTAGGATTTTTCACTGACTGTAAACAAGTGATAGGTCAAAGGGATGTTTTATGTAATTTTTATCTGTTTTATCTTTAAATGTTTTATGTTTTTTTTTTTGTATCTAAAGGTACCCATACACTGGTAGACTTGCAAGATCGTTTGTCGATCCAATGGTCTTGTGCTATTTAAATATCAACAGTCAGTCGAACGTTGATCGATCGATTGTACCACCACACAGTATGATTCATTTTCAAACCCATCAACTCCTTTTATTTTTTTTTATTTTTTTTTTTACACCATCATTAATGTTTTCTGCCACAAGAGGGCACCTACAGTGGCTTGCAAAAGTATTTTGAACTTTTCCAAATTTTGTCACATTACAGCCACAAACATGAATCAATGTTATTGGAATTCCACGTGAAAGACCAATACAAAGTGGTGACACGTGAGAAGTGAAAGGAAAATCATACATGGTTCCAAAATTTTTTACAAATAAAATAACTGCAAAATGGGGTGTGCGTAATTATTCAGCCCCCTGAGTCAATACTTTGTAGAAGCACCTTTTGCTGCAATTACAACTGCCAGTCTTTTAGGGTATGACTCCACCAGCGCTGCACATCTAGAAACTGAAATCCTCGCCCATTCTTCTTTGCAAAACAGCTCCAGCTCAGTCAGATTAGATGGACAGCGTTTGTGAACAGCAGTTTTCAGATCTTGCCACAGATTCTCGATTGGATTTAGATCTGGACTTGGGCCATTCTAACACATGGATATGTTTTGTTTTAAACCATTCCATTGTTGCCCTGGCTTTATGTTTAGGGTCGTTGTCCTGCTGGAAGGTGAACCTCCGGCCCAGTCTTTTGCAGACTCCAAGAGGTTTTCTTCCAAGATTGCCCTGTATTTGGCTCCATTCATCAACTCTGATCAGCTTCCCTGTCCTTGCTGAAGTGAAGCACCCCCAGAGCATGATGCTGCCACCACCATATTTCACAGTGGGGATGGTGTGTTCAGACTGATGTGCAGTGTTAGTTTTCCACCACACATAGCGTTTAACATTTTGGCCAAAAAGTTCCATTTTGGTCTCATCTGACCAGAGCACCTTCTTCCACATGTTTGCTGTGTCCCCCACATGGCTTGTGGCAAACTGCAAACGGGACTTCTTATGCGACTAATAGTTGTCCTATGGACAGATTCCCCCACCTGAACTGGATCTCTGCAGCTCGTCCAGAGTCACCATGGGCCTGGTGATTGCGTTTCTGATCGGCGCTTTTCTTGTTCGGCCTGTGAGTGGACGGTGGACGGCCTTGTCTTGGTAGGTTTACAGTTGTGCCATACTCCTTCCATTTCTGACTGAGAACTTGAACAGTGCTCCGTGGGATGTTCAAGGCTTTGGAAATCTTTTTGCAGCCTAAAGGCCCCCATACACCTTACAATCTTTCCATCAAATTCTAAATTTCTAAACCTTCCAATCACTATGTATATTGTCAGGGAGGCCGCTATACTACACAGTTGTTGGTAGATTTAATGGAGATTGTATAGATCGATCTTAAGGTGTATGGGGGGTTAAGCCTGGTTTACATTTCTCAATAACTTTATCCCTGGCCTGTCTGGTGTGTTCTTTGGACTTCATGGTGTTGTTGCTCCCAATATTCTCTTAGACAACCTCTGAGGCCATCGCAGAGCAGCTGGATTTGTACTGACGTTAGATTACACACAGGTGCACTCTATTTAGTCATTAGCTCTCATCAGGCAATGTCTATGGCCAACAGGGGGCTGTATAATTACGCCTCACACCCCACTTTGCAGTTATTTATTTGTAAAAAATGTTTGGAATCATGTATGATTTTCCATCCACTTCTCACGTGTACACCACTTTGTATTGGTCTTTCACATGGAACTCCAATAAAATTTAGTCATGTGTGTGGCTGTAATGTGACAAAATGTGGAAAAGTTCAATATACCGAATACTTTTGCAAGCCACTGTAGAAAGGAAAAAACGTAAATGTAAACGATTGACAAAAATTTATCGACATGTCCGCTTACTTTTTAAACAATTTTCTGTTCCATGTCCATCACAGGTCCATCATACCAGGTAGGCAGGAATGATTTTTTGGTCGATCAAACAGAAATTTGGAGCCATGTATGGCTACCTTAAGTTTAGGTGCGCTTTAACCCAAGTTGCATAGACAAGTCCACAACTGGATGGGGCCAGACTAGTTGTTTTCGTAGAGACTTTTGACAGTTGAATTAAATTTTCCGATTTGGCATATATTTAGAGGCAAACCCAAGGAATTTTGGTAACATTTTTTATTTGATTCCAACTCCAAACTACAGCAAATTCCCTTGTGGGACTTTGGTTGGAGTAGTGCCCCAGTAAAATAATCTTCATATGGATTAGGCAAATTATTTGAATACAGAATATTTATTTTGTGAACACTGTCACAACAGGTGAAAGGAAAAAAACGAGCAAAACATATTTACAACAGCCAAATACATAAGGTATAGCGGCCCAATCGTGCATCAGAAGAACATGTAGGTGGGAGGAACAGTAGACAAGGTGCATGGGAGACTATAACCTTGTCTACTGTTCCTCCCACCTACATGTTCTTCTGATGCACGATTGGGCCGCTATACCTTATGTATTTGGCTGTTGTATTTATATGTTTTTGCTCGTTTTTATACGTTATCACCTGTTGTGACAGTGTTCACAAAATAAATATTCTGTATTCAAAAAATTTGCCTAATCCATATGAAGATTATTTTACTGGGCCACTACTCCAAGTCCCACGAGGGAATTTGCTGTAGTTTGGAGTAGCAATTATTTTGGGATGGGAGCAGTGACCAAACCTATCCTCCAGTCTAAATCTTGAATTATTTGATTCCAAGGTCAGCTGTACCGAAAAGTGACATTTTGGTTTGAAGTAGCTGCTGACTTGGTAATTAATATGTTGGCTTGTTATATCTGGGTCACGCCTGAAGAATGTGAGAACCATTTTTAGTGAATTGTAATCGTCCTATTTATTATCTGGTCCCTGTCTTCACAGATAATTGTGACCTTGACTTTGTACTGTTTCTGACTTATGTATTCTTTCAGTTGGGATGACTTTTTGTGGATTAACATGCAACTCTAGGTTCCACTAAATGGCTGCTTACTTATTACAGTTTAAGTGTTCTGAACTGTACAGAAAGCATAACAAAACATAAGTCATTTACATTATACGGTAACTTTATTGGTTAGACCTTCCTAGTATCCTTTTAGCTAACAGAACTTAATGGATTTCATTCATCCATATGCTGGAGCTAGCGATTTTGTGTCCAAATAAAATATCACACAGATATGGTGACTGTGCAGGTCATATGACTACAGTAAACTTCTTGTCATGTTTAAGAAACAATTTCAAAATTATCTGCGCTTTGTGGTAAAGACTAAAGCTAGCCATACACGTGTCAATTCCTGAGCGATCAATCAACCATCTGATCGATTCCGGTGAAATCACAGGCGTTGTTCGATCGACCATACAAGTCTGTGCCTACCACCTTAGGCCAACGATTTCTGGACGATTCTGTTACCAGTCGATTGATTCACAAATGCCAACGCCCCTTGATGTGTGCCCGATCAGAAAACACCAACAGGTTGGCTCTCTGGCCGATCCGATTTGGGGGCCATGTCGATCGGGCGGGGTCGATTGGTCAAGGTGGGCTGCACTCGATTCCTCACCGATCGATCGGCGTGTGTATGCCTGGTGATCTGGCCAGGAATCTTGTGGGAAATCGACCTGTGTATGGCCACCTTAATTCTATACTATTCAGCTTGAAGTAAGATGGATATAAAATGGTCAGCAATACTCAGACAGGCTTAACATTTTGATCCTAAGGGTAGCCATACACCGGTCGATATTTCCGCTTGATCGACCACCAATATTTTGAGGTTGTTCGGATGGGAATCGACTCCCGCCCACCTGGTTCGATTGATCACAAGTGATCCATATCGAACATTAAATTAATTGGGCATGTCAGTAACTTTATTTTATAACTGACCTGTACATGTCACTTTTTTTGCTAATTGTAGACTCACCTGCTATTTCTTTAAATGAGGGGTACCTGGTGAGGTCTCCTGCTTCTGTAGCCCACCTGCTTCATAGTTGATCATGTTGAGTGTTCAGATACAATACTCCTCATACTTTGGTCAATGGTTACTCTAGCTTTCTAAAGCCCCCATACATCTTACAATCTTACCATACTATTTCTGTACAATCAAAACCATGTAATATGAGGACCTTTCTAAACCTTCCAATCACTATGTATTCTATCAGGGAGGCCACTGTACTAAATGCCCCCCATACATACACAGATTTTAGCATCCGACAGACTAAAAACGATCAATTTTTTTCAATCGTACAATTGGAGATTGATTGATGGAAAATAGAATATACTCCACATGGAATAACCAATTTTTGATCGATTTTTTTTTTGATCAATTTTTTTGGAATCATAATTTGTAGTCAATTTGTACTCAACCGATCAAAATTTTCCGACATGTCCGATCATGTTTTGATCGATTTTTTTTCACAATTTCGATCAAATTTAATTGATCAGACCATGTGGGCATGCACCAATTTTCAGTCGACCGATCTAAAAATTGATCGTTTTTAATCTGTCGGCCACTCATATCTGTGCATGTATGGGGGCCAATAGTTGTTGGTAGATCTAAAGGAAATTGTATGGAGTGATCTAAATGTGTATGGGGGGCTTAACAGAGAAATGTTGGCTACTCTAAGCTTGGATTGCCTTCAACAAGGGTCATTGTGCATCACACTAAATAGTATCAGTCCCAGAAATGCAAAGGTTCTGTACATTATTTTACACTAGCTAAGTTGTGTACCGGTAGTTAATGGTAATGAGAATGTTGCGGGTACAAAAACAATGCTTTACCACAATGCGCTGAATTATTGCCTTCTATACTAATGTATTGGAGATGCTTGCCATGCGGTAATAACATGTGTGCTGCAGGGTATTAGGGAATAACACAGAGCATTTTTATGTAATATACCACTATAAGCCTCTTATTGATAGAAAAAAATAGTCAAAACCACATTTTGGGAAAACATGCCACTGCACTGGTTTTCAGGATTTCTTTTTAATGTTGTAGGCCTGTAACTTTGAATTTTATTATTAACCCCCCTAGCAGTTGAGACAAACTCAGTTCGTCCTGGAGTTTGGGTTAGTCTTGACCGCTTCTGGAACGGGGATCAGAAAAACCCTATATACCCCCAGAATAGAAAATTGCCGCACCTTTTCCAGGATTCTGAAACCGCCTGCAGGGGCAGGGTGCCATAGTTCTCCATTATAATGGAGGGGCATCGGTTTCCCAGCCCGCATCATTGATGAAGATTGTAGTGACAGGTCTGGGGGTGGGGGATCCCATAAAAAAAACTGTGTCATCTCTAGTTACACCTGTGATACCTGATGTCTCTTTGGAAGAGAACCTTTCTGTTACCCACACAGAAAATGTTACTCTTGTCAGTCAAAATTATATTCAACTTCTATTACCAAAGGATGCACATACTGGAAACACGCAGTAGGAAACAACAAGGGATTTAACAGACACAAGACTTGTAAAGCCCCCCATAGACAGGCAGACTCCTCCATACAACTTTCATGAGACCTACCAACAACTATGTAGTATAGTGACCTCCCTGATAGAATACATAGTGATTGGAAGGTGTAGAAAGGTCCTCCTATTACATGGTTTTGGTAGAAGAAAAGTTGGTTGTACAGAAGTTGCATGGAGGAGTCTGCCTGTCTATGGGGGGCTTAAGTAACATTTGGTTTTGCCCACATGGTCTGACAGAGCTTTCCCGATCAAAATTTAGCAGAAAATCGGCCATCACATGATCGGACATGTTGGAAAATTTTAATCGGTCCGGTTACACCATTCTACTTTTCTTGTAGCGCCCAACTAAATGAACACCGATCATCCCCGATATTACTATTACTTCCCATTGAATGAAAAATTGGATGATAAAAATGACGATAAACTCCGACTATGATGTACGATCAAAACTGTTAGATCGTTCAAAAATAATTTTTCCTATGTGGGGATTTTTTGTTAGATCATCCGAGAAAACGCCGATTTTTTTATCGGCAAACTTTGATCGGGCTTGGTTGATCGGGCTATTTATCGGGCTGTGTATGGCTAGCATAAGGCTGGGCTTACATGGGTGCCCTGTCTGTGTGTGCCTGCAAACTTGTTCGCTGGGAGGCAGTTTTTAAACAAGCCATTACACAAGTCATGAGGTACAAAATTACCTTATCTCCATAACGATAACTAGTGTTGTTGTGACTAAAGCAGTTGTAAAAAACCTCATTATGAAATTCATTATTCCACCTGTATGCCAAATGTGCGTCCTTCTTTGTACACTTTGCATTTTCCAGTTTCTGGATAACACTATGACTATTCACCGTGTTTCCCCGAAAAAAAGACAGAGTCTTATATAAATTTTTGCCCCTAAAGATGCCCTACGTCTTATTTTTGGGGGATGTCTTTTTTTTCCATGAAGAAGAATACGGCACTGGGGTGTCAGGTTGGGGGGATCACTTAAAATGAAACCACAGGAGGGCACAGGAGACTCAGAGGGGGTATTACCATTTTAGTAACCCCTTCTGATCCTCCTGTGTCATTTTGATTACCCCCTCTGATAATCTCTGTCCAGAATTACAGTACCGTATTTTCGGGGGGCCTTATTTTCAGGGCATGCCTTATTTTCGGTGAAACGTATTATGTGTACCGGTGCTTGGTGTGGCTTAACAGATACATTTGTTGTGTAATGAGAAAAAGAGGGGGTGGGGGGGAACTCAACCCCCAAGGGTGGCCAGCCCCAGATGGACTTAAATGGTGAGTATGGTCTAAAACAAGTTCCAGTCTAGAGATTGGCATTATTGTCATTTATTAAAATATCTTAACAGTAAGCATACAAGACATTGGAATAACTGAATGCCTTAATACACAGTAACAGGCATTTGGTTCTCCACACATAAATAAATAGCACATTACATTTTACATTTTTTAAGTTTTGGTATCATACATTCTGGTGATCCAGAGGTTGAAAAGTCTTATATAGATAGATAGTTCCATGTGATCCGACGCATTTCTGTCCCATTACCGGGACTTCATCAGGGATTTTTAAATCTGGAAATCACCAAAGTTTCAGCATTTCATCTATTACACAACATACTAAATAAGAGCAGGGATGGATGCCTTTATAATTGTCTAAAAGGTATTTCGTCATTGAAAGCATTTGCCTTCCATTTATAGTTTATCCTTTCATTTGTGTTGTCTCCTGTGCATTATATTACATCTCAGTGAGACCATCATTCGGTGCTGACTGTACTATATTAAGATTCAATTTCTAAGAGAGTAATTCTTGGGCCAATCTCATTGTACTATACCGGATGCGGTGAGTTGGCTACCAGTGGTCCCCCCCTCCCTCCAAGCTACAAAACATTTGTTGTATGTAACATTTTATGGACTTGATTTACATTATGTAATTTTTTATTACAGAACACTGTTCAAGCGTGGTGCCTCTCGTCCAAAATAATTGCCCAGCCATTCCTAATGCTCTGGTACCAACCCTGCCTAAAAAACTGACCTGCTATCCATCTCAGAACATCGGGTTTTGAGGAATCCTTAGCTGTTTCTATGTAATGAGTAGAGATGGTCGAATTTGTTTGACTTGAGTTGGTTGCAAAGCCCCTAAACGTAGTATCATCACCAAAATTGCTGGAGATGTAGAGAAGGGTTGTGGCAATCACCTTGGACCCCTTTCTAGATCTCCAGCAAGTTTGGTGATGATATCATGTTTGGTGGGTTTGCAATTAAATCACAAAGTCGTACAAGTTTTTTTGTTTTGTTTTGACCGTCTCTAGTAATGATATGACTTCAATATGACATGAAACAGATTTACCTGGTAACGGAATGGCCAAGTCTTCCTGGACTGTTTGTCTTTGTGTATGACAATGACACATTGCTTGTGGAAGTACAGTGAGGGAGTAGTTATGTAGTTTGCTGCCCTGTGCATGTAAGGACGCTGTTATGTAGGGGAAAGTGGACTGCTTGTTCCTTTTCAAAGCAGTTACATGCTGCCCACCCTCTTCTGAGTAGCTTTTGTGCAATGCTGCATAGTATCACGGCATGACTCACTGCACTCTCAAGAATAAGTCTTTATTGAGAAGCTGTAAGCTCTCCAAGCCTGTGAATCACTTACGGGAAGACTGTCTATTACCTGTAGACAAACACTCATTGAGACAATCCATAGATGAGGGTGAAATAGACGCAGGCCTTTGAAAGCCTTGTTCTTCATGAAACCTTACTTTTATAGCAAGGCTGTTGAGAATAGTAATATGTAAACATATGTAGGTTCTGTGAGTCAGTTGTTCTTCGTTTATTAGTAGAACAACCATTATGTAGAGGATGATCATATGAAAATTGGTTTCACTCATTGGCTATAACTCCGACTGCTAACCAGAAGGCAATGTGTTGCTTGTTCAAGGTTGGCTGCTTAAATCCTGGCTGCTGAGTTTTCTGCCTTTTAGCCTTTTCAAAGCCTGACAACTTCTGAAACATTTTATCGTCTGGAGTATTCGATTAAGAATCTGTGGCGGGTGCTTAATGTGAATGCCCATGCTGGAAAACCATGTGATGTGGACCAACTAGAACAATGTGCAATAGAAGAATGGGCCACAATCCCTCAGGAGACCTGTGCCGACCTAATAACGAAATAATCTGAGATTGATGTCAGTTGTGGCTCAGAAAGGGGACACTATTCACTATTAATGGCTAGTGTTATTCGTGAATATTCGAATCGCAAATTTTTATTGTGAATATTGCCACTTTAAAGCTAGCCATACACGTGTCGGATTCCATGTCCAATCGATTCATCATCCGATCGATTCCGGCGATTCTGCCGGGAATCGCAGGTGTGATCAATCGGCCAATTAAGAGAATCCATCGCAGCATACCACCTTGTCCATTGGATTCCGGGACGTATCCGTGTCCGATTGTCCACCTCACAACTGGCAACTCCCCCTGATCCGGACAGAATCGCATGAGAAAGACCAACATGTTGGTTCTCCGTCGGATCCGATTCTGAGCCCCTGATCAATCGGACGCGAACGATCGGACCAGGTGGGCTGCATGCGATTCGGGCACGATCGTTTCGCATGCACGCGCCTGGAATCGATCGTGCCGGAATCCGGTGCGAATCCGACACGTGTATGGGGGCCTTAAGACTGTGCAAAGATCTTGAATTTAGTGCTACATCTTCATTATTGCGAATATTGGAGATTTTGGAATATTGGAGATCAGTACCCGGAACTACTGTGCATTGTGTTTGCAATATGCGCATCTACAAGTGCTGATCTGCACAATGAAGGTAATAATGACTGGAGATCAGGAATTCTCAAATCTACAAATGTATTATTAGGCAAACAATTTTAGATATTTTGGGAATACGAACATTGCCTATGCAGCTCATTACTATAAATCTCCCTAGTGCTGAGCCCGCTAAAAACAGCGCGATACCAGTACTCTGTTTGATTTTCCCTTCATCCTCCTCTCAACACATCGCTGGCATCATTGATAACTAACATGGAGGTCTATGCTATGCTTTGTCTTCATCGCTGCAGCATTTCCGGGGTTTTGGCACCGCCCTGATCGCGTCAAGGTGAAGCGGAAGGGTGCGGGGGGGGGGGGGTTAATGGCAAGGGGGGGATAATTTTGGATGTCTCATATAAACCCTTTCTTGTTTCAACTCTGTGTATCAATTAAGTATCCAAATTAAATATAGTGGGCATTGTTTGTTTTTATAGTGTATTTGTTTCCAAAATAACAAACACTTGTTTTAATGGTTATTTTCATGGAGAAATCAATGGTTTTGTGTTTATAGTAGTTTTGTCATTTTCTGCAAACTTGATATTTCATAAGAATCAAATGACAAAATAATCCTACAGATGCATTATAGTTTTGCTGCTTCTGAATCACTTTTTGCCTTCTTTCAAAGTGAAATCCAATCAAAATTAGAAAAAAAATCCTTTGGTAGAGATGGATTAAGGTGCAACAGAAGCCAAGGCACAATATCACCTTTGGCACCACATTTTTTGACATTGAAAAGGAATCCACCCAACATACCATACCAGGAACCAGGTGATGGATGCTCCTTGAAAATCTATCAGGCCCCAGTTTCCTTACTTATTCTCTGGAGATAATTTTTTTCCTACGGTTTTTACAACAGCAGATTTGTATATTAATTATAAAATCACACACCTCCAAATTGAATATGACTGCTTTATGATGACATCCTAAACAAACGCTCTTTTACATTTCTAGACCTTTTTTTTCCCCCAAAAAATGTCTAGACCTATTTAGATGTAATACGATGAAGATGAAGATACAATTTGCCCCTATTGCATCCTTTCTATATTCTCCTCAATCAGTATAGTTAGTTTTAGAAGTCACCCAAATCAAGGTTCCTATACTCAACATGACATTGAGATACAGTATTTACCATCCGCCATCTTCATTTTTTAATTTGTGCAAAATCCTGATTTTCTTGCAAGGCTTTGGCCATTGTCTGATGCTGCAGCTTCTGCTGGTGCTTTTCTTTGGCTATGGCAGCCAAAGGGGTTTGTGGAAAACCTATGTAACCGGTCTGCATCACGTCAACTTCCCAAACCGTTCATAAATTCCTTCCCAGTTCACTGAATGCGGAGAGGAACCCTGAAATCCGAATGGGATCTCTTTTCAGGTCATCGGTGCAGGCAATTGTATTGCTTACTTTTTAAATATGGTACTTTTTATGTAAGTATTTCTATGTAAGTCCATTTTAGGTTTTCATTGTTTAACCCTGTTTTGTGGTATATTCCCAAACAGAACAGCCTGTGATTTTCATAGAGCCATGGTTTTCATGCATTGCACTGATGATGGCCAAAGAGCCTGAAACAGCTGTATGCAGTTTGGAATAAATGGCTCTGTACCAAAAAGGCTATATTTGCACTGTACACCAGCAGTTTCTGGATGTGCATTTGGCTGATGGGGCGGAAAGGAATAATTTGCATGGCTCCGCCCACTGTCCCAAAACACAGGCTTCCACCTAAAGTTTTGGGATTTGTGCTGGATTGGGCCGTGTAAATACCTTCTGTTTTAAGAAGGCTTGATTGTGCTATTGTAATCTAATAATACACAAGACAATCGACTTCTACACTAAAGCTCACCATACATGTGTCGATTAGAGATGGGCGAACATCGCCATTTACTGTCCACGAACGGGCGGGTCGGACTTTTAAATAAGTCCGCCGTCCGCCCTGTTCGCGGACACATTCAAATTCTAGGCGGGGAATTTGAATCGGAAAAATGACGTCAGTGACGTCACATCCGGTCCTTGGACCGCAACCTGGAACGCATAGTTCCTGGTTACGGGCGCAGGATGTGACGTCACTGACGTCACTTCCTGCTCCAAGCCGGATTTTTCACTACAAGACCGGCTGCATGCCCGGTCTTGTAGTGAAAAGATTCTTCCTCCGGCACGATCTCGCAGGTTCTGATCCTGCCGGAGGAAGAATTTAGATCTTCTTCTTGTCGGCGAACGGGGCGGGTCGAACACCCGTACTGCTCGCCGGCAAGAGGATGGGCGAACATGCTCGTTCGCCGCCGAACTGTTCTCCGGTGAACAGTTTGGTCCATCCCTAGTGTCGATATCCGGTCAAGCAATGACCCGCGCAATTGATGACATCATGCCATGCCTGCCATTGTGTCCACCCTGTCTTCAAGCCTGGTTTCGAAGACATCTCAACTGAAAATCCCTGTTCGATCTTGATTGCTTTGGATGGGGAAGCGTCTTTGTTAGGCCATGTGTCCACTGCTTTTTCCCTGCGCTAGATGTGTGCCCACATGGAATGGACACTGTCCCATTCATCAGAATGGGAAATGTCCTCTATGCCTCTGTTTCCCACAAGCAAATTGGGCGCAGTGTGTCTTTTTTTACCTTGCGCTGGACACACGGACTAAAAAGCCATGGAGACATGGTCTAAAGCTGTACACACTAAGGAATTTTAACTTATGATAATGATGATCGATCTAGGTATTTTAGAGAACTGTTGGGGTAGATTGTTAAATGACTAACCTACCCAACATTAGTAAAGTGGGGTGCTGCTCAGTCATCTTTCTCCCTTCCCTCTCAAAAGAACAGAACAATCTTGCTGCGTACAATGTGTGTTGCTCCTCTTCTCACTGGAAATGATTCTGATTTTTTTTTAGGCAAGTGCGGGGAGGACATGGGGAACCGCTGTTCTCTTTTCAAAGTATAGGATATCAAACAAGGTTTACCAACATGCTTGCTCGGAAAACGGCATTCAAGAGTCAATTTTTTCCACAGATTCCTGCACAGCACAGTGCCGTGAGCGGGCACGGCGCCCGGCTGTGCAGAAATCTGTGAAAAATCGACCCGTGTATTCCTACCTTAAGAATGTCACAGATCTGGGAATTCAAAGAAGAATGCATATAAAAGGGTAGCAAAACAACTAACAAGAGGGAAGTACTATCAGAACATCCCCATCCCCCAGATACCCATCACGTTTTTCCTCATTGATCGAGGGAAAAATGTCAGGAAGTTATGCCAAAGACGTTATGGTATTTGGACCGTCATTCCAAATACAGGAAGTGATGTCACTTCTGGTATCGGGGGATTTTTCTCCCCTCCCTCTTATTTAGTAGTTGGCTTATTAAGGAGGGAGGGGTGTTACTCTCCCTGCTAAGTTCTCACCCCACACATCATTAGCACAAGCAGGGTGGGAACTTAGGACGGAAAGTAACGCCCCTAAGTTACCTTGAAAAAAAAGGGAATTGGCCAAAACTGGGTACTTGACAGGTATGAATAGAAATCACCTAAAAATGTAGAGTGGCATGTAGGGCTGATTTTTTTACTTTAATTAGCCTTTTTCAGGGTTGTACTACTAGTAAATGAGATCTGGGGGTTCTAAGCAGTGGTGTTGTTGGGAGGCATATCCAACATTAGTCACAGCTCCTTCTCTCTAGTCCTCTGCAAACTTATTTTTATTGGGACCTGTTGTAAACTTTGGTGACCATTGTGGGTATGTATTTTTTCTCTAGCTGTGAGGCCATTTCCCTACCTGGATGTTGTCAAATTAGGCAGCTCAGGTCTCCCATGTAGCTTTTTTATAGTAGGGTTTGTGTGTGTGTGTGTGTGGGGGGGGGGGGGGGGGGGGGGGGGGGGGGGGGGGGGGGGGGGGGGTCACTATCTGGACCGTGCTGCTGGACAGGTAGTGGCAACTTGATTCAGCCCATAGCTCGTGCTTTCTATGGGCGGAATTGTTTTTATTTCTTCATAGCCATAACAACACTAACTAGGAATGAAGCACTGTTTGCTTAAGTAGGTCATTTATTACAGGAGTGGCTTCGGTATTTAATAGAATGTTCTATATATAGCAGTTGGCTTTCCTGGATGTTACCTGTGTTTTATTGGTGAGCAGTTAATATTGAATATTAAGGTGGCCATACACAGGTCGATTTCACACACGATTCCTGGCCGATCGATCACCAGGCGTGCGCACGCCGATCGATCGACGAGGAATCAAGTGCAGCCCAACTTGACCGATTGACCCCGACCGATCGACATGGCCCCCAAATCGGATCGGCCAGGAAACCAACCTGTTGGTGTTTTCTGATCGATCGGGCACACATCGAGGGACGTTGACATTTGTGAATCGATTGACTGGTAACAGAATCGTCCAGGAATTGGGGGCCTAAGGTGGTAGGCACAGACTTGTATGGTCGATCGATCGACACCTGTGACTTCACCGGAATCGATCGGATCGTCGATCGCTCGCTCAGGAATCGACACGTCTATGGCTAGCTTTAGACATTAGGAACCTGCTCAGAACTGCAGTGTAAAAAAAAAACTAAAGTCACATTTTTTCGAATTATGTGCTACAGTGTTAAGCTGTGTATAGGTGTGTAATTACAGTCATTGGGAACAATTGTTTTTCATCACTCCCAATTGGAGGACAAGCAATCACTGTACAAAAGGCACTGACTCTGCTCTATGGACAGGGGTGTCAGGGAGGTTATTCAGGGCTGATCACTTAACAAACTTACCTGACCGCTCTACAGATGTTAGATATTGCCCCAAGAGAGACGCATAACCTTGCGTCTTTGACGTACCCAATTCCTTATGGGTTCGTTAATGCAGTGTTTTTCAACCACTGTTGTGCCGCGGGATGTTGCCTGGTGTGCCGTGGGCCCCACCCCGCCCCTCCTATCTAGCTGCCTCTTATAGTATAAGTCTAGATAGGAGGGCTAAGCAACCGCATCCTCACAGAGCCGATATAAGACTTATACAGCCGACTTATACAGCCGACTTATACAGCCGACTTATACAGCCGATCCGTGTTATACACGGACCGGCTCTGGAAGGATACGGTTGCTTAGCAACACACGTCCCCACAGACCAGGGGCGGTGTTTTTGCTCTGCTGGTACGCATCTGCTGATGACGTACTTCGGGCGGGGACCGGAAGTGCACCGCGATTATGCGTATCGTCGGTGCCCTCCGATTTTTTTCATGAAACAAGTGTGCCTTTGCCCAAAGAAGGTTGAAAAACACTGCGTTAATGCATCCACAGTGCACTCATTGTCAGGATCCAGGACAGAGGAGGGGACCAGGCAGGCAACACACACTGAGATCCAGACAGAGGTGGTGGTGACAAAAAACAGATTTATTTGCAGACTTACTGGCAGAAACAAACAAAGGTGAAAAAGTCAGAGGTACAGGGGTGTCCAGGGTTCAGGGACAAGAAGTCAAGCAAAGAATGAAGTCCAATCCAGCCAAGCAAACAGCCAGCGTGGTCTGGATGAAGCACACCTAAATAGCCCTAAGCTAACGAGGAAGGTGTGAGCTTCACCCAGCCCACGCCTGCAGGGAGCCACCTGCTGGTGACTGTGGGAATAACCCATGGATGGGCAATCACAGTGCTACCAGCAGGTGGTGACCGGAACAGCCAGGGTCCTAAGGCTTTGTTTCCATTGCGTTGGGACCCCTCCGCTAAGCGTACACACTTGGCATTGGCCTTAGTAAGAAAATGCTTTTGAAAACTACCCTTCTGTAATCTGCATGGCCTACAGTGTCTTGTAAATCCCATTACCTACACTCCTGTATAAACTATTTGGGCGCTATTCTGGATGCAGAGTCACAACCAAACACAAAGCAATTCCAATAATAATTGTGAAATTGCGCTTCTAGACCATTTAGGATGCAGAGATACGCTGTATGAGTAACTTAAGCCTGCCATACACCCACCGAGTGAGTGCCGACAGACGAGTTCCGATGAGCTCTGGAATGCAGCGTGATGACATCATCACGCTGCATTCACGAGCTGACTGCATCGGCCGGGCACCCTTTGTGTGCCGGCCATTACCTTCAATGAAGACGCCGGTCTTCATTTAAAGTAACGGCATCGGCCAGAGAATATCGGAAATGTCCGTTCTCTGACCGGCCGAGCTGTGGGCACACACCGATTGGCGGCCGATTTTGCCGACGGCGCGAGCGTGCATGCCCGTCGAATAGCGGCAAAATCGGCCGCTCATCGGTGTGTGTATGGCAGGCTTTAACCTATGTGTTGTTTTTTTTCATTCAGTAGGTTTTTTTTCATTCGGTATCCATTTAGTGTGTACGAGGCTACCAGCGTCAAGGCTGAGCATTGCTTTCAGAGTTGTATAAATAACTGTTGCTTAGCTCAGTCCTGATTATACTGTGTGTCCAGCACAGATAAATAGCCCCACCAGTCTAAACACTAAGCAGGGTTTCAAAACAACTTTAATAGAGACCAAATACTTGCATCTCCTTAGAGTAGATGGATCTCTTCCACAATAGGGTTGCTCCCCTATTTGGTGCGATATACATCTTTTATGATCTAAACTATATTGTCATTACTGTACTTGATGTATGAAAGTCAATTTGTGATTACTGTGATCTGATATTTTGTTGAATATTTGTACGTAAAGAGTTTTTTTTGTTAAAAATATTTAAATATCGTTACAGTTATATGTCCCTGAGGAAGTTCAGATTCGAACGAATATAGACTGATAAATGGAATCTACAGCTCTGTAATAGATCATGAACTGTATTTCTTTCCTTATAACATTTTAATCAGGTGCCCATGAACTCATGGTCCAATTTCTTTGACATTCAATAAAGAAATTTTTTATAGATTCTTTTACTATTTTCAGGTGTGGGCTAACAAAAACCGTTTAGTAAAGAGGGTCATAGGATCCAGTAGGGATTCTTTGGATAACAGAAATTCACTTTTATCTATATTCTAGTCTAAAGGTGACCATACACGTGCCGATTTTTCGGCCGTTTTTAGCCCTCCCGACCGATCCGGTAGGTCGGTCGGGAGGGATTCAGAACTGTTTTAAAATCGGCTGAAAAGTCGGTCGGGTCCCGCCCGCGGATGCCCGATTTTTCGGGAAGAAGGCAGCTTGTACATGACGGCAGCTTGTACATGACATATACAAGCTGCCGTTTTCCCGAAAAATCGGGCATCCGCGGTCGGGACCCGACCGACTTTTCAGCCGATTTTAAAACAGTTCTGAATCCCTCCCGACCGACCTACCCGACCGGATCGGTCGAGAGGGCTAAAAACGGCCGAAAAATCGGCACGTGTATGGTCACCTTAAGGTTAGTGGAACCTTATCTCTTGTTTATATCGGTTTCTTCTCATTATTAAATATGTGTGTTATTTTTGATCTTTCATACACATTAATTTATAGGACCAAATTTGAAGGCACTTGGGGCTCTTTCACACTTTTTGAGTTGGTTTCTGCTTTTGGCAAAGCGCTTTGTGTGCGATCCACATGGTACATAGATTTCCTGTATGTCCCTTCTAGAGTACTGGTTTTTAGAATTCCATGCCTATTACTCTGTGACTTTAAAGGTAGCCATACACAGGTTGATTTGTCAGTGATCAAATGCCGATTAATTGCTGATCCAATCTTTCCAGGCAATCGGGAATCGGCGATTGATCGGATCGGGAATAGATGCAACACCACCTTGGGAATCTGATTTGTGGCCGATTTAGACATGAGCCAATCTCCAAAATGGCCGATTACACAAAATCCATCAATCGGAAAGGCTGCTGCATAGGGCTATGGGTCTATCAATGTACTCCGATTGCCAAACGATCGACCAAAATGTTGGTTCATTGTTCGATCCGATTTTTAGTAGATTCGGATTTTTTTGGGTCGATCGTTCAGGGTGATCAAAACCCAATTGACTGCCAATTGAACTCGTGAAATGCACGCAGTGATCGATCTGTCAAAAATCTAGTGGAAAATCGACCTGTGTATGGCTACCTTTAGGGTTTAAAGAGTGCTCTGTGGCTTTTAGTGCATTTGAAATGGTGATCTGTGATAAAGGAAACTGAATTTAGCAGTTAACTACTGTATATTCTGGCGTATAAGACTACTTTTGAACCCAGGAAAATCTTTTCAAAAGTCGGGGGTCGTCTTATACGCCAAGTGCTGAAACTTCTGAGCCAGATTAGTCTGCCTGACATCGGAAGCGCCCCCTTACCCTCCCTCCTCAATGTGTGAGACGAAGCCGACATGCTCACTAAAGGCTGTGGCTCCAGTGGCTGAAACTGGTATTGCAGCTCAAACACATTAAAACACCTTCACTGTATCATGTGACATTTTGGGAAGTACAGTTTGCACATTTGCCAGTGGATTTCCCGTGACTTGCAGGCAGTTTGCCCATGTCATAAGAATTAAAATTAACATATTGAAAGCAAACCTGTTTTTTTAATTTTTATTTGGTGTGCGTTGGAAGGGGTAGTCTTATACGGCGAGTATACCCCAAACTCTATATTTTAACTGGAAAAGTTGGGAGTCGTCTTATACACCCAGTCGTCTTATACGCCGAAAAATACGGTATTTGTTAAAACTGAGGCGCCCACCTGGAGGGATCAACCAGAATAGCACCACAAGTTGGTCAAAGGGCATTTCACCTTGACGGTTCTTTTCTGGACGATCGCTATACTTTGATAAGATACCAAAGTATTTTACAGGATTCCATGTGTGATTCCCACAAGTTGGGTGGACGACGAAAGCAGCGTGGTGACGGGAATCTATCCGTGTATAGGTAGCTTAAAGCCCCCCATACACCTTCAGATTCCTCCATACAACTTTCATGAGACCTACCAACAACTATGTAGTATAGTGACCTCCCTGATAGAATACATAGTGATTGGAAGGTGTAGAAAGGTCCTCCTATTACATGGTTTTGGTAGAAGAAAAGTTGGTTGTACAGAAGTTGCATGGTAATTGTATGTGGGGCTTAACAGTAGCTGCAGAATCATGAATTCGGGGAATGATTGCAGTTAATAGGTGACAGGACAGACATCTCTGCTCTTATAGAAAACTCCTCATTTGTCTGCAGATTGCTTTGTTTCAAGTCCCTATTGGTTTAGATGTGGCAGAGAAGCTAAAGACTGACATCCCATGTGCATTGCTAGGATTCACTTTTATTCTGTGACCCAGGAGGGTTTTATTTGTAAAAATGAGCCATTAGTCAAAGCAGCTACCATCCACAGGGACAACTTGTATTTTATCAATTATTGCTTAGGAGCCTGGTTATATTTTCCTCCCAGTCAACCTTGTACAGAAATCCCAAAGCCACTTTCTGTGGTTAGTTCAGTACAAATTGAAAGAAACAGGCTCGGAAGTAATCCCTGTGCTAGGTGAACTGCTTGTCCTATGGGCTTTTACCAACACACCTTATAGTTACATAATTCCACTTGGGGCTGCTTACAACTAATAGACCTCCTGGGGTCCCTTCTGCTTATGCCTAAATAATGGCTTTAAATTAATTTCCAGTGCGTTCATTTAATTTTGTTGGCTGTAAAAACTGCTAATTTGCATATTTATTTCAGGGATGTCACTATAGATGTATTTAACCACTATATGAGCACCTGTTCTTTAGGTGACTTTTTAAAGTGAATGATGAGCCAAAAGCTTTTTTGATTGAGGCCGTGCAAAGGTCAGTTTAATTGAAAGAGGAAAAAACAAAGAACAACGACCCCCCCCCCCCAAAAAAGGGGCTTCTTTTAAGGGTGGCTAGTCTTCCAGCGGACTTTACAAGTACATATATCACACTACACATTAGTGCCTATGACTAACTTTTTATTGTCAAAATAGTCACAGGAAATGTATTTATATATGTAAGCTCTTAAACACAAAACAGCATGTTTCTTTAGAGTCAGTGCTATAATTCAACAAACTGTGACACTGGATAGATAAGTCAAATACCTCCGGTGTAGTATCAACGTGTTTCACCCAATACTTCATCAGGATATTAGTTTGTTGTTAAGAGGTCTATTTTAGTAATATCTGTATGTGGTGGGACGTTGGTACATTACTTTCTTTATGCACATGGTTTTGGGTGAAAGGACAGAACAAAATGTTAACTTTTTTATAATAGAAGTACAGGAAAGTCTCCAAAGCTGGTGGCCTATTAGAAATTTTCTTTATTTTCGAGACTCAAATTGTTTGGGCAGGGATAGGTATAGCTTAGTAGTATGCCGTCTAAAAAAGCACAAACAGTATAAAAATCATGACACACCCCACCCCCCAAAAAAAGGGATCAATAATTTTTAAATAAATATATAATATAATTTTTTTTTTATTTATTATAAGAGCAAAATATGTATGATATAGTGCATCCCATATGTGTATGTATGTGTCAATGCACATATGCTTTCTACAGGATCCTTGAGGTCACGCTTTTTGAAATATTTAGAATATATTTCACATCGCCTCTCTTGTTTATTAGGCTTTATCGAATGTATTCTTGCTAAATGCTGTACACGTAAAGCCAGAGGCCCTTATCAAGCTTTTAAACCATCATGGTCAATGCAGTTTTAGTAAGTTATTGTGATTTAGGGAAAAAGGGGACCAGTGTTCAAGGTTTGAGGCGCTTTAGTATATATACTGTACAAGAGACACAAAAACAGCAACTTCCTTCCAGATACAAAGATTAGTACAGAGACCAAAAGGTGGACATAGGATAAAATATCCGTAAGTAGTGGCCTCATCCTTATATACACATCGAAATGGAAGCCGGAAATGTAGACAGACCCTAATCCAAGTGGAGGGGGTTAGCCTCCTCGGAAGCCATGAAACAAGAACCGAGGATCATTGCATAAAGAGGGCTTGGGGGTGGCTAGGAGAATCCGATGTCAGGGGGCCACAGCCATTTAGTTTGTTTTTGGGCGAGTTTAGGTGTCATCGGTTCTTGTTTTCCCCTTTTTTCTCCTCATTGATCTGCCTATTCCTAGTCCCTCTTTCATCTGTCTTGCTTCAGTTTATGTGTTTTGTCCTAGCCTTACTCATACTACCCCCCCCCCCCCCCCCCCCCCCCCCCCCCCCCCCCCCTGTCACCTGTTGTATCCACATCAGTTTAAGTGATTTATACTTCTATATGCCACGCTTCCCTCTCCAGGACACTGCACTTTCAGAAACCTTGTATCATTAGGTCATATTGGTTGTCATTGTTATTAGCTCCCATCTCTACACTCGTCATCATTTGTTGGTGTGCTTACACATGTTCACTGTCACACAGAGCCATTCACTTCAATAGATTACTATATTCATTTATCATGAAGTTTTAACCTGGACCCCCCCCCCCCCCCCCCCCCCCCCCCCCCCCCCCCCCCCCCCCCTGATTAGGCCCAATTCGAGGGGCAAAACTTGTCGGGGGACGACAATTGAGTGGTGCCAATTTAGGCCCCCTCCCCTCTGTCTGAGACGTGAACTCTTGGTTGTGATAAGGCATTGCATCCCATAAACATTCCTTAGGGTCTTAATGCAATTATTCTCGGTTCCTCTTTTATGGCCTATTTCAAGTCCCAGGAAGCTAGGCACTTGGATTACGTTTTGTCTTAATTTTCAGTTTCCTTTTCCATGTGCAAAGATTAGTTGTCATCTGTGTGGTGGAATGTACATGTTCCAAAAATTCTGTACTATGATGCATGTGGCTGTAGATAACCAGCTGCAGGAGCATACTGCAAAATATGGATTGAAGAAGTCTTTGGTGGTATAGAAACATTATCACTCCCCAGGCCACCGATTCCTGGACGATTCTGTTACCAGTCGATCGATTCACAAATGTCAACGCCCCTTGATGTGTGCCCGATCGATCAGAAAACACCAACAGGTTGCTTACCTGGCCGATCCAATTTGGGGGCCGGGTCGATCCGTCAAGGTGGGCTGCACTCGATTCCTCGTCGATCGATGTGCACGCGCCTGGTGATCGATCAGCCAGGAATGGAGTGTGAAATCGACCTGTGTATGGCTACCGTAACAGTAGCAGAATGCTGAAGTCATGACCGTCATGTACAATGAACTTAGAAAATAGGGTTTAGTTCCTGAATTGCAGTTCTTCAAATGAAAGCCAGGGGGCGAAAGGGGTATACAAATACAGGCACACATTGAATGAAGATCAGCAGTCCCAATATAAGAGGGTCACCTACACTGGCTTTTATAAATGTATTATTTAGAACACATACTAAGATTAATAAGAAAGCTCAACCTACCAAATATTAAATCATTACTGTATAACTATTATTAAAGACAGCAGTTTTTATATATATATATATATATATATATTTATACACACACACGCGACCTTTGACTTAAGTAAACTTAAACTCAATCCTTCAAAACGAGTTAAGTCAAAACTATTTTTCCTATGGGAAATAATCTGTTCCGAAGCTCCCAAATGACCACTTTCCGAACCTTGTATAAATTAAAACACCAAAAATATTAGTACTTTTGGAGCAAATAATTTATAACATGTTCCTAGCCTACCAGAAGCAACAATTTAAGACCATCTCCTGCTCATTTGTAATTGCCCTGTTATCACTATTCTTTTTTTACCTTTTTTGGGGCTATAATGCACTGATCGCCCTCAGCAGAGGGAAATTCCTAGACACCTATGGGGTCCTTGCTTACACCCCTGTGTATTCTTATATATCTATATCTCAGATGCAAGTGTCTGGGCACATCTGGGGTCCTTGGGTGCAACCCCCAGGCAATAGCGTTTGTACTGGCTGTACAGAAGTCT
>CM070042.1:10835644-10863077 GCA_036250615.1 Ptychadena robeensis | reverse complement strand
GGGGGCACAAATGTGCGCTTCTGCAGGACTGGGGATCAATTCGAACCATGCAGCATCGAAGCCACCCACCGTTGGTGGTGGGAGCTGGAGTGGTGTGTTAAGGATAAGACCTCCACTGGATAGTTGGCCACCACTGTATTACAACATCAAATAAAATGTGTACACATTCTCTATTTGCAATCTATCTATAAAAGCATCCACACTGTGGGGTGCATTTGGCAGCTACATTTTTTTTTTTTTAAAGAACTACAAAGTGTGTCTGGGAAGTTTTTCAGGTTACTTAGATTGTATTGGGGCAAGGCTCTCTACTCCTCCTGTGTCATAACCTGCGTGTTACCTTGTGTGGCATCTCAATTCTGATTTATTGTACAATGCTGCCTAAGGCTTTGTTTCCATTGTGTTGGGACCCCTCCGCTAAGCGTACACGCTTAGCGGGGGGTCCCAACGTAACAGATAGACTTACCTGCTCGGCGGACGGGTCTGTCTTCATTGCGCTGAGCCGATCTGCCGGTGTCAGGCTGAACGTAGTCGAGTACGTTCAGCCTTTACACCGGCGGATGTGTAAACAGACCATCCGCCGGCAGGCCGAGTCTGTGAGATACGTCGGGACCCCTGCTAAGCGTATACGCTTAGCGTAGGGGTCCCGGCGTACAATGGAAACAAGCCCTTATATGTTGGCGCTATATAAATAAAAGTTATTAATAATATTTATGTAGATTCAGAATTTTGATCAGTTGTTTACTGATTTTACCCTCTGGGCCCAAATAGACGCCGGCGGCGTGTGGAGAGGAGAGCGGCGGCCCCTCCATCAACATGGAGGTCTATGGCGCCGCCCCCTTCGGCGTCCCAGATGACGCCGAAGACACAAGACAAGAGCCGCCGGCACAGAGAGAGATGTCGGTTTTGCCTGATCCCGGCACGGGCACAGTTTTATCAGCGACTATTCAGGATCGTTTGTGCTTTTTCATTAGAAGAAGCAGTACCAATCAACTTTTCTTTGGTGAACTTGCCATGCCTTTTGATAAGTTTAGTTTTTTGTTTAATATATTTCTAAATCTCATTGTATCCAGGCAAATCTACCACATAATTTATGTTTTACTATTTAACTTTTGTATTCAAAACGCTTTTGATTTGGACTTTATTTCAGATTTCTGGGACATGGTCCTTGAGATACCTAAACATGGACATACGTGTCTGCTGTTCCTCGAATATAAGGTTATGATTTCAGCCGGAGTAGAGCTTTCTGATGCTTTTTTGGAACACTATTAATGGGGGGTTTTGGCTGTATAGTAAGAGATTTCCGATTTCTTAGATTGCAGAAAATTTCACTTTGCCTTTTCCCTTTCAAACCTTCCATTTTCACACCATCCCATTGCCTTGGCCAGGGAAGCACTCCTGGCATACACCTGCTTCCTGCCCAGCTCCAGTGCCGCGGAACGCAACAGGAAGTAAGGATTTCCCTGTAGAGGAAGCGGTGATATCTATTTATTTATATTTAACTCTCACAGATGGTTTCACTTCTAAATTCCTGACCCGATCTTGGTTCTAAATTAGGTGTTTAGGTTTCCTACAGTGTATTGTGTGTTTAAACTGAATTTAGACTACCTGATAATCTTGCATGGTTGCCCAGCCTTCTGCTCTACTGAGAGTTCATGATTTAACTGTAAAAAGTCGGCTTCTTGAATTAGTGAATTAGTAGCTGGAACAGGTAATATAGAGCCCATTTCATTCTCTTGCTGATGGAAAGAGGGAGTAGCATGGGTGTCACAAGCTCCTCTAGTCTCTAATTTGGAAAATTCTTACCTTCCTGAACAGTAAGCATACATGGTTGTAAAGTGAATGGGCGTTTTGGGGGCAGACATCTGCACAGTGTGCTGGCGCTCAGGGTCGGTTATTACCTTCCCATTGTTAACCCTATGGAGCAAAGGACTAATAACCACCTGGGGAACGCCTAATGTCACGTTCCCCTAGGGGTTGCTGTAATGGCCCGTTTAATGGGCGGTTACCAATGGCACGTGCAAATGAGCCCTTATGGTTTAGTCCCAAACTTTGTATGGATTCTTTCACTAGAGATGGATAGCAAAACTTTGGATTCAAAACGTGTTTTGTCAGATCTGTCATACATGTATAGATAATTGCATGATCTAACATAATTCAAATTGACCTGTGCAATTGTTTTATCAAGTGCGGGCCTAACATCTGTCACTGAGATATTTTCCTTCCCTTACAACTGTGCATGTGCAGACAGCCCTACTTTTCTGGAGTTACAGGGTTAAGCTGTTTAAGATTGGGAGGGGGGGGGGGGGGGGGGGGATTGTTACAGTTAGGGGGTTTGAGGTTAAGGAGTTTGAGATTAAGGAGTTTGGGGAGGTTAGTTTAATTTTTCACCCCCCAACTCTAACCTTAAACACCTGAAACCCATAAGTGTAAAGCTAGCCATACACGTGTCGGATTCCATGTCCGATCGATTCATCATCCGATCGATTCCGGCGATTCTGCCGGCAATCGCAGGTATGATCAATCGGCCAATTAAGAGTATCCATCGCTGCATACCACCTTGTCCAACGGATTCCGGGACGATTCCGTGTCCGATTGTCCACCTCACAAATGGCAACTCCCCCTGATCTGGGCAGAATCAATCTGATGGAACCAACATGTTGGTTCTCTGTCGCATCCGATTCTGGGCCCCTGAACGATCGGATCTTATCGATCGACAAGGTGGGCTGCATGCGATTCCGGCACGATCGTTTGGCGTGCACGCGCCCGGAATCGATCGTGCGGGAATCCGGTGGGAATCCGACACGTGTATGGGGGCCTTAACTCTGGAAAAGTCGGGCTATCTGGGCATGCGCTTGTAAGGGTAGGCAAATATCTCCGAACACTGGCACCACCACACAGCGTGATCCATGTGCTTGCTGGATTCTTATATTGATCTAAAAAAAAGAATTACATTTGTGAGATCTTTTTATAAGCTAAAGAGGGAACCTATTTGATGAATTTTTTTTTTTGTCAATATATTTTCAAATGTAAAATGTAGAAAATTCAATTTGAAAAATATATTGAAAAGAAATACTTGTAAACAAATAACATAAATTGTATGGTAAGATTGTAAGCTTTATGGGGGGGTTTACAAATATATATATTTTTTATTGGTCAATACAAGGCGGAATTCCGTTAGTGTCAGTGTTGCCGCAGCTTTCCTGATCCATTGTACGCATGCCCACATAATGATGGGATACTAATCCCCTAGAAAACCCACCAGGTACCTGAACAATTTACTAAAATCTACTGACGGCACCAATCAAGGCTTGATCGATTTCCTGTTCCTTGTTGATGTTGAAATGTGTAGATTTTAGTCGATCAACCTTAAAGTTGGAAATATCAAGCTGTGTATGTTGTGCATACGGATCTAAACATGACAGGCCTGAGCTGTTACATTTATTACTTCTTTCCATATTTGGTTGCATTGTGCTATATTAAGGGGTTTGTTTTCAATCTTTTCGCTTGGGAACAGAAGAATATTTGCCACATGGCACAGCATTGTGTAAAACAGTGGTGGGCAACTGAGCTGATATTGAGGGCCCCATAAGTGCGGCCCTTTGCATCACTAAAGTAAAGTAAATAACATTTTCAATCTCTACTGATGTGTATAAAAAAATTTTAATGACAGAATGACAGCAGGCATAGTTTTGATTCAGAGTTTATGTGATGCAATATGAGTTCCTATGCCCAATGCATGAACAGTAAGGTTTCAGGGGCCGCAAGTGGAGTACTGAGGAGGGCCGCTGAAGAATGCCCAAAGGGCCACATGCGGCCCCCAGGCCGCAGGTTGGGCACCAAGGGTGTAGAAGGTGTGGTCCAGAAGTCGGAGAACCGCTACACTGGCTTCACCAAATTGTAAAAAGTTTGTATACACTGTCCACCTCCTTTTTAAAAGATCTGCAGATTTTGTCTGTGTTTTAGTTGTCCTTTTAAAGTAGAGCTCCAGGCACAACTTCTGTTATCCAACCGCATAACACTCCTCTGTGGTCTTTGGTAAAGTCAGCGGATCGTCTCCTATTGGATTACAAAGGCAAAATTATGACAAGTTTACCTTTCACTTTCCATTCCTTCAACTCTCAACTCATGACAAATGTCTGGGTTTACACATTGTAGCAATATATATTATTATTATAGTCACAATGCAAGTGAAACTGCCTGCAATTGCTAGCTTGGGATGCTAGTTCTCCTCATATATTTGCAGATTTATGCAACCAGACCCATTTTTTAGTACAAATTGTTAAAGCTAGCCATACACGTGTCACAATGGCACAAATGGCAACTCCCCCTGATCCGGACAGAATCGCATGAGAAAGACCAACATGTTGGTTCTCCGTCGGATCCGATTCTGAGCCCCTGAACGATCGGGCCTGATCGATTGGACAAGGTGGGCTGCATGCGATTCCGGCGCGATCGTTTGGCGTGCACACGCCCGGAATCGATCGTGCCGGAATCCGGTGCGAATCCGACATGTGTATGGGGGCCTTAACACGCCTAACCTTGAGGGCTTGTATCCACTACGTCTTGTACCCCGCTGTTTACGCACGTCCACAACGTGGAAAAAGACGGAGAGAGGACACTTCCCATTTTGTGGTGCCGCCAGTGACCCTTCCATTGAAGATTACTGGAGGTGTCTCCAAGACCTCTTTCCCCTGGGAGCGCCCTTCGCCTCGGGGAATCATTTGCCTGGAAAATACATTTTCCACTTTTGTTTTAAGTTCATGTGTTTTAAAGCTGCCAGAATATAAAATTATAAATCTTTTTTGTTCTGTAAATTTGAGTTCAGCTGTTTTTGTTCTGGAAAAATAAATGGTAAAACAAATTAGACGTAGGGCTTGTCCCCACAGTTGAATTTGACCGTGCAGCGACGCGGTTTTGAGCCACCTCCATTGTTTCCAATGAGACTGTTCCCACTTGCATTGCTGTCTGCGGCAGCAGCGTTTTGAAGCGCAGGCACCTGCGTTTTGGCAGTGGGTGGCTCCATTAACATGTAGTTAGCTGCTAGCGGTGGTCGCGACTGCTTGTGATCTTTGTCAGTGGCTGGCGGGACCGCACCGCCCCACAACCAGCTTCAACTGTGGGGACAAGCCCTTACCGTATATACTCAAAAATGTGCTCAAAAAAAGCAAATTCGGCTTAAACTCGGGTCAGGAAATGAAAATTGCTGCATTTTGCAGTCGACTTTGTGAATTGCAAAGCCCCCTGAACATGGTTTCTTCACTGAATTTAAAAAATGTCCCTACAACCCTTCTCTACATTTCCAGCAAATTTAAAGTCAAGTCAAAATGTTGAAAGTTCTAGTTTCCAATGTTCCCACAACCCTTCTCTACATCTCATTGTGGCGTCACTGCGCTGGAGCGCTTGTCGAATTGAATCGCTCTTCTTTGTACAATCGATTCTTGTTTGATACTTTGGTTGCCATCCAAAGTAACATCAATCGAACAGGGATTTACCAGAATGTTGGTTCCCTGTTCAATAGATCGAGTGGCTGCGTTCCATCCCTAAACAATCGATGGCCGCAAACGCACACAGCAATCCGATTCGAACCAAAAGCTGTAACGTCCTTTATTTCATTGGTCTAAACTAATTTCACTTGGTGTCTGGTTCATCCAATAACCCCTACACTAGCCAATATCATTGATCAACTGAGTGTTTGACAACTGTACTCTGTAAAGTTAGACACGTTAGTTAGAAACTTAGAAAAGTTTGTGGGGTTTGCTCTGAGTGGTTTGGGTCACTCATGTGGTCTGCGTTCCTTCATCTAATGTCTGGCATACACATGCCGATAAGCGGCTGATTTTTCACCTGACGGGCGTGCGCGCTCGCGCCGTCGGTCAGCGGAAAAATCGTCCGCTTATCGGCATGTGCCCACATGGGGAGACAGATCCCTATCGCCCACAGCTCGGCCGGCCAGAGAACGGACATGTCTGATAATCTCTGGCCGATGCCATTAGCTTCAATGAAGACCGGCGTCTTCATTGAAGCTAATGGCCGGCACACAAAGGGTGCCGGCCGCCTGAAGCAGCCCCATAATGCACCAGGGTGCAAACGTGATGACGTCATCACGTTTGCATTCCGGAGCATATCGGGACTGGTTTGTCTGCACCCGTCGGGGTGTGTATGGCAGGCATTAGATGCAGCATTAGGCCTCGGTGGCAGCTGAAGAATGACCTAGTTAGTAACGTTGAGGCCTTGTTTGGATCTCAAGAATGCTACATAACTGTGTTGTGCATAGTTGGCGGAGATCTTAAATAGCCTTTGCAGTTTTTATTATCTAGTTGTTGGTTCTGTAACAAAAGTTAAGCTTCTCTTTCCTAAAATAGTGCCCGTATTTCTCCCTCATACATATCCTTAAGTAGGTGGTTTGCATAGATGAGTTTGTATGTATGATAATTACACTGTGCCTGGGGTGGAGGGCTTATAGCCTTGAACACGTTTTCCAGATTAGAGTGCTATTGAAATTGTGAACTTTACCCCATGTCCCACTATTCAGACCCTGCCTAATGACAGCTTGCAGTAAGACGGTCCGGTTCAACCATACAGCCCGGCAGCCCAAGGCTAGACATCACCTGCACCTTTCTCCAGCTCTATCTCTTGTGTAACGCACGTGAATGTATTGTATATAGCTGACTAATTATGGGCTTGGGCAAAAGCAGCATTAAATGCATGGAAAAGTTGGATTGTAGTTCATTTTAGGGCTTCACAGTACTAACGTTCAGAGTGTATACAAAGTTCTATGTTTTGGTCAGTCTAAAGCCCCCTACACCTTACAATCTACCATCATTTCTGTACCAATCAACTTTTCTCTACCAAAACCCATGTAATAATGAGGACCCCTCCTCTAACCCATCACTATGTATTCTATCAGGGAGGAACCCCCGCACTACATAGCAGTGATTTAATACCTTCAATCACTATGTATTCTAATCAGGGAGGACCCAGCCTACATAGCATTGATTTAATAATAATAACCTTCCAATTCACTATGTATTCTATCAGGAAGGGAGGACCCAGCACTACATAGTGATTGGCAGGTATTATCACTGCTCTGTAGTGCCGGGTCCTCCTGATAGATCCATAGTGATTGGAAGGTAGATCATCACTGCTATGTAGTGCCGGGTCCTCCCTAATCTATGATCATGTGATTGGCAGGTATATATCACTGCTTTGTAGTGCGGGTCCTCCCTGATATACTACATAGCATGATAGTAAGCAATAGTATTGGCAGGTATAATATCACTGCATGTAGTGCTGGGTCTCCCGATACAGTGATATATAACTTCCAATCACTATGTATGCTATCAGGGAGGAACCCAGCCACTACATAACCTGATATATAACCTGCCAATCACTATGTCATGCTATCAGGAGGACCCGGCACTACTAGCAGTGATATTACCTTCCAATCACTATGTATTCTATCAAGGGAGGACCCAGCACACATAGCAGTGATAATCGTACCTGGCTGCCATCACTATGTAGCTGCTGGGTCCTCCTATATAGATACATAGTGATTGGAAGGTATAAATCATGCTATGTAGTGCTGGTCCTCCCCTGATAAATCATAGTGATTGGAATGTATAAATCCCTGCTATGTAAGTGCTGGGTCCTCCTGATGATACATAGTTAATTGTAAGTAGTAAATCACTGCTATGTAGTGCTGGTCCTCCCTGATGAATGCATATGATTGCAGGTAGATATCACTGCTTATAAGTGCTGGGTCCTCCTCCCCTGGATAGAATCCTAGCAAGTGATAGACTGCTAGTGATTGGCAGTATATTCCTGTATGTAAGTGGTCGGTCCTCCATGATAGAATACATATGATGAAACGTAATTCTCACTGCTATGTAGTGGCCCGGGTCCCTCCTGATAGAATACAATATATTGAGTGGAAGTTTATAATCACTGCTATATAGTGTCTGGGTCCTCCCTCGATAGAATACATAGTGATTGAGGTTATATTCACGCTATAATAGTGCTGGTCCGCTCCTGATAATACATAGTGATTGGAAAGGGTTAGAAAGATCCTTATTACATGGTTTCACAAAATGTGATTGTAGAGAAATTGTATGGAAAGATTGTAAGGTGTAGGAGGGCCTTAAGAAATATTATTCATCAAGTAGGCCAACCAATCTAGAAAGCTCTCATTTGGATTCTTAAAGCAGGAGACCTAAACTTGCATTAGCAACTTGTGCTCATGTGCCACATAGGACAAAGTTATAACAAATGGCTTTGTCTCTCCAAAGATAAAAGCTAATATTACCCTATTTATTAAAAATGTCATCTAGCCCCCCCCCCCTCCATGTCCTCTACTGCAAAGTCAGTGATGTGGAGGCTGGTTTTGCTATGGGGGGAGCATGTCGTTGGTGTAAACGTTCTACTTAAATTATTATTACTAATATTATGCCGATCAAATGCAACGATTGAACTGTGAATGGACACTTTTACAGTCTTATGCTGGGCACACACATACCGAGCAGGTCAGATAGACCTGCTCCGATGTGTGCCGAGATGCTAACGTGATGATGTCATCACGTTAGCATCCCGTTGCATTCTGGGGCCCCTTCAATCGGCCGGGCACCCTTTGTGTGCCGGCCATAAGCTGCAACGAAGACGCTGTCTTCATTGCTGCTTATGGCATCGGCTTCCATCGGCTCGCGTCGGCCAGAGAATATCGGACATGTCCGTTCTCTGGCCGGCCGAGCTGTGGGGCGACAGGGATCTGTCGCCCCATGTGGGCACATGCTGATTAGTGGCCGATTTTTAACCTGACCGACGGCGCAAGCGCGCACGCCCGTCGGTCAGATTAAAAATTGGCCGCTTATCGGCATGTGTATGCCTAGCATAACAACATAGAACCTTTCACAGGTTAGCTGATGCAGCTAATAAGGATGTGACAATTGAGATTCCTATGGAAATCTATGAGTGTATAGATCTCAGCAGGGCTGTGGAGTCGGAGTCGAACACAATTTTGGGTGCCTGGAGTTGGAATCGGCAAAAAATGTACCGACACGGACTTCTACTAAATTTTAATGGGAATTAAAAAAAAAAAATGTCACAATTCACAAACCATCATATTGAGCGACTTCTCTGCTATAAGAATAAATGCATGCAGCGCATAACATTACAGCGCCCACTGTGACCCCCCCCCCCCCACACACGTACCGAGTGAGGGCCGACAGACCAGCTTAGATGAGCTCTAGACTGCAGCGTGGTGACATCATCCTACTGCTCTCCGGAGATGACAGCATTGGCCGTCCGTTAGTTTCAATGAACATGCCGGTCTTCATTGAAACTAACAGCATCGGCCAGAGAATATCATGCAAAGATGACCTTCCTTCAAGCAGACGGGCTTGAAAATGGTTGATTGTTGATGGGTAGCACACAGCCCCATCACTGCCAGCACTGTGTGTACCCAGTGTTGTATGAGATTTTCCGGTACTGGCTGGGAGCTGCTGACAGGCAGAGCTGAGAGCCGGACACAGGATTGCTGCAAAAGAGAGGGGCTTCCCCCCGCACTGCACACAGCTGCCCGTGCTTGGCTTCTGGCTCTCCGCTCAGGGGGTGATGCATTCTTAGCTTCTTTATTCTTCCTTATAAGAAATTATTCCACTAAGAGCACAAGTACTCGGAACACAAATGCATATAATGATAGGAAGTACGCATGCTGTATACTGCGATATCCTGCATTCAGGTGCAGCATGACAAAACACATTTTGTGGAATTAAGTTTTGAAGAAAAAAGTTTTGGATACAAACAAACCAACTTCATACATACAAAAAAGGCAGGTAACAGGTAATCAAGACAAAACACGTTTTTATCCAGTTCTTTGGTCCCTCTTACAAGGTGTGTTTAGGGGGATATTCATTAGGGTGATCACAGCATTCTGTACATCAAACCCCTAGAAACCCTAGGTGCAAGACAGAGATGAGATGACAGAGAGGCCAATAGTTGGCTTTTCTGTGTATCTCCGAAATAGTTTTTTTATTTTTCTTGTAGATTTTATTTTCCTATGTAATGAATACTTGGCTTGCAAGTGGTAGGTACTAGTTGTTTTTTTTTTATCCTAATCATTTAACCATTTGTTTTATTCTTCTCTTCTAGGTGCTGGAGAATCTGGGAAAAGCACAATTGTGAAGCAAATGAGAATCCTTCATGTGAATGGATTTAATGCTGAGTAAGTCCATTAAACATTGTTTTCTATTTAAAAGTTTGTTTGCCCAGGATATAGGTCCCAGGGCATTTATGTACAATGATTTCTACCTTGACCAGTGCGGAGGAGTACTGAATCTGAATTGTGATCACAGCAAATAACCTTGTGGTCTTCAATAGAAAGACGTTTACTTTATGATGAAAATGAAAACATATGAGACTTCACTCACACTCTTCCCTTTAAATGTTCTGTAGCCAAGCAGGTCTGTAGTGGATAAAATAATTGTTTACCTCCCTTTTTTTTTTTTTCCCCTGATCAATCAAGCGGGATCAATTGATCCTTCTTTAACTCTCTGAGCGTTTCCCACGTGGCACGGTTTTTTCATAACCGTGCCACGGGCAATCGTGGCGGATTTCCTGCTCAGCTGGAGGTCCTTAACATAAGCCCGGCGTCACTGGAGACGCCGGACTTACGCTGATGAAAAGCGACGCCCCTCCAGTTTGACGGAGGTCTATGGCGCCGCCTACCCCCGCCCCCTTCGCGTCACTGGTGACGCAATCGGGGGCGGACCCGGAAGCATCGGCATACGACCGCCGTAGGAAGACGGCGAGTCCTAGAGCGCGGCTCTAGTTAACTGGGGCTGAGTTTCATGATGCATGAAACTCAGCCCGAGTTAACTCGGGCCAGACGCTCAGAAGGTTAAAGAGACTCGATCGAACAGGAAACCAACGTGTTGGAAAATCCTGTTTGATTCACGCTACTTTGGATGGTGACCAAGGTGGGATTCCCTGTTCAAACGAGGAAGCTTGAGCGCAGGGAGATGACGTCATTGTGCTGCACTAGAAGGCTCCTCGATTGTATGGCCATCGACCCATGTATGGGGGGTTTTGGAGTTTTGTAAGTATTATGGCAGGGGCGCTCCAAAGTTCCACACAGCATTATTAACCCATTGTGGGTTAAAAACTCCCATCATATTAATGATGAGCATGGACAAATTCAGGGATGACCACATTTCTAGGGGTTTTGGTCTGATATATATGTTAAGATATATTTGCTCAGGCATACAATTTAAGGTAATAGGAAACGACCATCTCCTTTACAATGTTTACTTGGCTGGATTTGAGTTTAACTTTCTTTGCTTGCGGGTGGACAAGTGTGGCTTGTTGGGAAGAGACATTTTCCACAAAAAAAGATTTTTATTTGAGACCATAAATAATTTAGTGTAGTGGCTAAACAATTCCAATACCCCATGTGCATCGCATAGCAACCCTTTCCAGGTAAATTTTTTCGACTAGCTGACTTTGTTTATTGCAAAGCCCCTGAACATGCTTTCACCAAGAGAAGGGTTGTTGGAACATTTAAAAAATATATATATATAAATAACAAAAGTATTGCACTAGCACATGTAAGTTTTGCATGAAATAAGGTCAAAGTTGAAGTTTCGACTTGATGCAAAAAACTATTTGTTAGAGCTATTTTTATTTTTTTTTTACATTTGAAATTTTATTGCATTTTGCATGAAACATAGTAGTATCACAAACAAGGAAATCAAAATTCAAAGAGGGTCAGTGGTTGATTACAAGATATTGCTACGATGCCCCAGGCCCCCCCTCGCCCCGCCCCCCCCCCCCCATTGCCAAGAGAACCCGTCAAACCCCCCACATGATACCACAAAACTTATGGCCGGCACACACCACATGGGGCTCTTCCACTCCGGGCAGAAAGCCATACGGCGCATATGTGGTTGCCGCAACGCTACAACATACACACAAACATACAAAAAAAACCAAACAAAAACACACAAAACCGTCCCAACCAGAAAAGGAAAGGCCATAGACGAAGGAGGATAGCCAAGAGGGAGGAGAGACCAAGGGACGGTTGAAAGGGTAAAGGAAAGGGGGGAAGCAAGGCAGGATGTGGGGCGGATAGCACTGGTATCCGGGTGCATGTGCCACCAAGCGTGCCCAAAAATCCCCCCCCCCCGCTACACCACCCCCCACTCACTCCACAACGGGTTAAACCCCGGAGACAAACAGTTTGCGCGTATTCTTGGGGTCAATTGAAAGTCCTGCCAGTAGTACCAGACCTTCAGGAACCGCTCCCTAGTATCCTTCTCAGTGGCCGTAAGATCTTCCATCTGCATAATATCATTAATTTTGCGAAACCACAGTCCCACTGATGGCGTGCGCATAGTCTTCCAACACAGCGGGATGCACGCCGCAGCGTTCAGCATATGCACAATCACCGACTTTTTATAGGCCTGAAGCGCTATGGCATTACAGTGCAGCCGTTAGAGCAATTTTTTTGTAGTATACCCTGAAACCTTCTTTACATCTCTTGCAAGTTTGGTGATACCATGTTCAGGGGCTTTGCAATTAACTCATTAAGTTGAATTGGTTGAATAAAATTTTTTTTCCTATCTCTAGTTAGGCTTTTTGAGAGATGAGCTCACTAGAGAAGTGCAGTTGTGAATAATGCTTAGTTGTATACAAGCGCTGGAGTTTCAGCATTGTGCATAGGTCTACTTTCCTCTCTGGTCTTGGTCTCTGCGGAACCTGGGATTAATTCAGTAGACCAAGGGTGGGCAAACTTTTTGACTCATGGGCCACATTGGCTCCTAAATTTGGTAAAGGGGCCAGACCAAGAGCCTGTAATGGCCTAAGGGCTTGTTTCCATTGATGCGATTTGCCGCGGTTGTATCCGCGCGGCTGCTGCCCCTCCGACCGCATCCATAGGCAAACCATCAGCCAGGCTCCATTGGTGCGGCTGAGTGTGGATGCGGTGCGGATGGGGATACGGTGCGGTTCCGAACGCTAGCTTCAGCGTTCTCGTTCGGAAACCGCAACCGACCGCATCCGCGTGCATCCGCATGAAAACAGCTTGGGGTGCCGACGGGAACAGCAAAACGCAGATCGCACCGGTGGAAACAAGCCCCAAGGCTTTGTTTCCATTGTACGTCGGGAGCCCTCCGCTAAGCGTATACGCTAAGCAGGGGTCCCGACGTACCCCATAGACTCAGCCTGCCGGCGGATGGTCTGTTTAGACATCCGCCGGTGTACAGGCTGAACGTACTCGACTACGTTCAGCCTGACACCGGCGGATCGGGTCGGCGCAATGAAGACAGACCCGTCCGCCGAGCAGGTAAGTCTATCTGCTACGGCTCCCAACGTAATGGAAACAAGCCCTTAGGTGTGCCAATTCGATGCTTTGCCATCACTAATGATGGTGGTAACATTGTTATCTTTTTTAAATTTCTTGGAAAATAAACCCTTCTTCACTCTCACCTCCATCAGTCATGTGTGTCAAGACAAAACTGTTTCTTTTGTTCAAATATTTATGACCATGTTATTTTGTGTATAAATGTAAGTTTCAAAGACCAGAATTGTATTAGCCTGAAGAAGGGATCTGCGATATCCCGAAAGCTTGCTTCTCTAATGACTTCAGTTAGCCAATAAACGGTATCACTTGAACTCCAAACTTGTTGGAAAATAAATAAATACATTTTAAAAAATGCTCATTCGTTACAATGAGTGGAGATAATTCCTAGAGACTGTTGTCACTATGAAAGTGCGCCCATACTGTCATGATCACGCCACTGCATCATCCTCAAGACCCATTGCAGAGGGGAGCATCTTTTCAACAAGGTGAAACGGTGCAGGAAAAGAATGCTAAATGGGCCCCCAGGCCTAAGTTGGCCCAGCCCTGCAGTAGACAGGTGATATCTGTACTTTAACTTTAAGTACTCTAATGTGTTAAAGTTAAACCAAACACTTGACTACCTAAAGACATTGGTGCCATCCTGTCCGGTATAAAAATGTGATCGACTTCTCTTTAGCTAAAGTTTTATTAATCGTGAGTTATTTCCCCTAAGACAAGTCTAAAGCACGGTACAGACGGCTCGATATTCGAGCAGCAGCGTGATGACGTCATCTGCGGTCAGATCTCGGCGGAGAAGGCTCTGCTCTCCCCAGCTCAGCTGATGCTTTGTCTGGAGACCCGCAGTCTCTATGCAAATCAACGGACATCGGCCGTATTTAAGATCATGTCCGATATGGCTGTTTTCGAGTGGGATTGATTGGTCCCGCTCGAAAACGGCGATGGGCGCCTATTATATGGGCCAAATAGATGGCCGTGAGCGTGCACGGCGCTCGAAGCGGCCATCCATCTGGCCCATATCTGCAGGTCTGTACCCTGCTTTAGTCTTTCCCGCTGCCTAGGTGCATCTAGTAGACTGATCTACAAATTGCTTTTATGGAGCTTTGGGCTAAGTAGAGTCCATCCACAGGTTATAAACGTTGTGAAGCCTGTAATTAGTCATTTCAAATATTTATTTGCTGTTGGCGCTGTACTGCACTGTCCATTGGTTGGAGATTGGAGATACTTGGAATTTTAGAAGACATTGTAGATATTTTTTAATATTAGATATTTGAACAGTAGACCTTTAGACCAGAGATCTTCTGGAGATTCAGAGGTGCCTATCCATTTACCGACAGGTGCTCGATAGATTACCCGTTCAAGCACCTGACGTCACCATGCTTCGCTCGATTGGACGGGAATCCAGGAGCACCACTTTAGGTGCCCGATTCCAGGCCAATCCTTTTGTTGAGGACCCTGGTCCCCATCCATGACATTTGAGTAGGATTTATGGTCATGACCGTTACCTGCTCGACAGACCTGTCTTCGAGCGGAATCAACCAATCCACAGCTAGATTTGTTAACCGATTAGAGCACAATCAAGCGCGGTGAATGCCCATGTTGCTCGATTGTGCTTAACCTTCCTAGCATACGGCGCGGTACGGGCAATCGAGGCAGTACACAGTACACTGCCTGTCATTTCCGGCCTCGTGCCACTGCTTTTCACACAGCTGGTGTCATTATTGACACCAGCTGTGTGAGAGGGAAAGCCGGCGCTCCTCCATTAACATGGAGGTCTATGGCGCCGGTCCCGCCCCCTTCCGCGTCACCGTGACGCGATCGGGGCGGTGCCGAAACCCCGGAAATGCTGCAGCGATTAAGACAATCGCTGCAGCTTTCCGGGGAGGCATCGGGTTTCCCCGATGCCGGCTTCCCCTGCGGCCCCTAGTCAACCACTAGGGAGGTTAAATCTATTAAAAAATCGAGCTGTGAATGGACACCGTTCGTGTTCCATAGCTGCAGGTAAATGCTGATTGCACACCTGCAAGTTTTATTTTTATCTTGTCCAGGTTGACGTACAGGATGTTGCGTTGAAGTTGGACTTTGTTTTCTGGCTCAGCCTGTGAAACTAGAGAAACTCTGTAAACGCCTTGACATTGGCGGGTGTAGTTGGGTGCTTTCTGGAAGACGGTCCTGATAAGCTGTCATAGTTGTGTTGTGTTAGCTCGCCGGCTGGTTCAGCAGCACGAAGAATCAGCTTCCTAGCAACACCCGGAGTCGCCCCGCTCTTCCTGTACCTGCTCACTCTGTGTGTTTAATGACTTGTTTCTGCTGGGTAATCTTCTGTTCAGCTTTTCTCCTCAGTGAAAAAAGTACAGCCATGTAAGCCTTCCCTAAATAACTTCAGACTGATCTGTAAATGAATGCCCCCAGCTCTGACTACCCTTCTGATGCCACGTAAAATGTACACAAACAAAGCAAGTGCCATTCTCTCAAATCACTTTGTTCTGGATTAAAGTCTCAGTGTGTTGAAGCCGGAAGTAGCCACCCTAGCATTTCCAGAGCTAACTTTTGGTAATATCCATACCTTTCCTTGGTGTATAGGCCGAGGAAGGAAGGAATATAATGTGAGTACCCTCATACCTGGGTACCCTCATACCCTGGGATTATTGGGGAAGCTGGAGAATGATACCCCTTAGAACATGATTAGTTATTAAAATCACAAATTTATTAAATTACAAAACATAAATTTTTTGAAGTTCAAAAACAAAACAATACAGACAGTGCTGTGTGATACAATAAATACCTCTCATCAAGTAAATCGTATTTGACGCGTTTCGCCCCCTATATACAAATTTCACAGGGCTTCTTCAGGAATAATTAGTTGATGAGGTCTACCGACATCTGCTTGAGTTTTTTTTGTACTACATAATTGGGATGAGGAGCAAAAAGCCCCTTTATCTTGGAGAATACATACATCAGTGGTGGGCAACTGAGTTGATATGGAGGGCCACAAGTGCGGCCCTCGGCCTCACTAAAGGGCCGCACATAACATCGATCCAGACTCCACCCCCTTCAACATATCCTGTTTTCCCCGATCAACTTTGACAATTTTACTGATGTAGGAACGCCAAAGTTGGTAAGGAAAGTTGTGTCGGCATGTGACCACTTTAAAGTTGAGTTGCTATGCCCTATGCATTAACAGTTAGGTTTTGAGGGGCCGCATGTGGAGGACCAAGGGGGGGGCGCCGAACAACTCCCAAAGGGCCGCATGCGGCCCCCGGGCCGCAGGTTGGGACCTTGGACATACATACATAGAGATAAATAGGAGAAACACCTACGAGGTATATAGGCAAAAACCATAGAACTACATTTACAGAGCTAAGCCGTCCAATAGCACCCTCTGTGTCTCAGTATACTGCATCTTCCGCATCGTAAGACACACCGGATCGTAAGACGCACCGCATCATAAGACACACCCAAAGTTTTAAAGAGAGAGATTAGATTAGAGATTAGCCATTCAGATATCAAGTGAATAAACGGAATGTTCCAGCAAAGTGGGCAGGACTGTACCATGCAGCATTCACTCTATATTCCTCCCGCCTAACAGCCAAAAGGCCCGTGCCAGGAGGGAGGTCTTCACTGCAGCAGAGTGTGCAGGGCTGAAACTTCAGCGTGTGTCTATACACTAGCAGTACCCATTCCCTGAGCATGCTGATCAACTTATGAAGAGGCACATTTTACAATCTGGCACTGAACAACTAAAGCTGGGCATAGATGGTTCGTTTTCATTCAGATTTCTCATCAGATCGACTGCGCATGATGACGCCATCATGCATAGTCGATGGCGCCAAGAATCGGCCATGCACCTTTTTGTGTGCCAGCATGGTCCCCATTCAAAGTAATGACATTGACCTAAATATTACAGGCATGTCAGATCGATTTATGGCCCAATTTAAGGGGGGGGGGTGCGCGTTAGGTTTGAGGCAGCAAGCGAGCATGGCGATAAGCCCTCAAATCTAACCGTCAACAGCCAGCTTTTCCCATGAGCATATGGGAGAGGAGTCTGTGTCACAAAAGTATATTTATATTAACATTCTGCATTGCAATAAATACACAACTCATGCTATCTAATTGTAAAATGTCTCTCCATAAATTGGTCAGTGTGTTCAGGAAATGGGTACTGCTAGTGCTAATGCAGTGAAGATCTCCTTCTTGGCAGTGGCTTTTTGGCTTGGCTGGAGGGAACACTTTCCTATTTATTTTAATGGTAAAAAAGTGCGTTGTGTAGTCTGAAAAATACGGTACTATCTTATATAGACTTTTACTGACTGTCGGTCTCTCGATCTGTGGATTTTACAGCAACATGGAGAGCCCATTCAATGGAGAGAATGGAGAGCCCATTCAAATGTAATTACTTCCTTATTTATTTATTTTGTTACCTTAATGTCATCCAATATACCTGATCAAACAAAATTGTGTTGAGGAAGGGGTAAGATGTGTGGATGCCTTGCATCGGCGGGGAAATGCTTGTGAGGACTGGGGGTTCTCTGACACCAAGGGCATGCTGTCCTCTGGGCCATTTCCCCCTAAATTCAAAGTTGCGGTATTACCACCTTTATTTATTGTGTGTTTTTATTTTAAATAAGGCGGTTGATCAATGATTAGGAGTGCACAGTGCCTTTGGGCAGTAGGTATTCTACAGAATCAGGATTCTGTAACCTTGATTCAGGTTTCTGTATAACTAGACCAGGCCACACTCGGCCATGTCTTCTGGCTTTGGCGAGGTTCTGGTTTTACATGATGGGGTGGAGACCATGGGACACGCACTGGCTGTTTCAGTGATCAAAACTGTACGAGGACAATTTAACACCTTTTATAGAAACAAGGAAAAATCATGCAGGGACTGTCTCTTAATAGCAATGTTAACCCTTGCAACTTTCCTTAAAGAGAGATATTCCTGCATGCATTCTTCTTTGCCGTAGAAGCGGTTGCCATTGCTGTCGGGGTTAACGTGTTGGCAGTGATCATGTTCTGTTCCCCTGGTGCACAGATTGATGCCGCTTTGCTGGTAGATTTGCCAAGACAGAAGATGCTGTGTGTGTCAGTGCCGGCTGCGTCCTCCCACTTACAGTGTGTCTATTCCTCTGTTCCACAAAGTCTCCGAACCCGGCCATACTAATTGACGCTGTGTTTCTCTATGAAAGGGAAGCGACTGCCTTATACGGTCCCTGGATCTTGGTACTCCCCATATCCACACTTCTACACTAGACACAAATGGGATTTCTGCCACCATTTAGATTGCTTGCTGTTCCTGGTTCCATTAGGAATGTGGATCTAATACTTGATTCATTAAAGCTTCTCAAAGTGGATCTAGAGTAACTTCCTGAAAGGTGTCATTGCCGATCTTGCATGAAATTCTACTTCTATCTGCTGATTATCAATAGGAAGGCGAGTGCATCCTAGGAAGGAAAGTGTAGTGTCTCTGTATAAGGCAAGGCGATACAAACAGAACAAGCCCATAAAAGTGCCCTGTTTCTGTACAATCTGTGTAGCCTATGGTGAAATATAGAGTCTTATAGGCTGGTCTGATTCAACTATTTAACCAGCCAGTTGCTGCGTAACATGCTCAGAGGAACATACCCTGTACTTGAGTATAACACCATCTAAATAAAAGAGATCCCTGATTAGCGCTGGACGATAGGCAAGAATTTTATATCACGATATATTTTTTAATTTTAGTCGAGACCATAAATTCCATAGCGATATGGGACAATATTAAAAGCATCTCAGGAAAAAACGCATAGGCACAATGGTCAGCTGCCAGCAACCCCCAGCACAGCTCCAGTGCCAGCAGCGCTACGGTATGGGCACGCTTACGCACCAGGGGGGCAGTGCGCCCACCTCCCTCAACTGATATCCTTGTATGGTGGGAGCCCCCTGTCACTGAGAATTCATCATGGACAGGGGACATTTGGGAATCAGCCTACCCCCCCCCCCTGTGTCCCCTGTCCATAGCAGAATGAACGTCAGAACACTGGGAGGCTGATCTCGATGTGTCCCCTGTTATATGATATGTCCCTGTAGGGTTGTTTCCACTTAAGCGGAAGCCCGCGGTTGTGACGGCGCGGATACATCCGCGCCCATCTATTCCAAGGGCTAGTCCCGCTTGCGTTTCAGGGGCGGGCGTCAGCTGAAAAATCGGTCGACTAGTTTTTAGGCGGCGTCCGCCGCTATCCGCGGTCCCCCCAGCAAGCAATGACGCGGCACCATTCACCAGTCAGAGATGAATGGCCGCCGCTAAAAACCGCATGAGATGCTGGGTCCTAGCGCGGCGCTTCTTAGCGGCGGCAGTCGCGCCGCGGCCTCCACACAAGTGGAACAAGCCATAATGTGCATATCTGCAGCACCGAATAGAGGAGGAAGGATGTTACTAGAGACATGCCGCCCGCACATTCGATGGGGAGGCATGGGACGGCCAGCATGATTTTCTCGGGGAAAGGGGGGGGGCGGGTTGGCAGAGGGAGTGACGATCTCCTAGGACCGCACCAGACCGTCCATCAGTGACACATTTCTGATTATTTCGATAGTACATATTTCGATATACAATTATATCATGATATATATTGATATTGAATTATTGTCCAGCCCTATCCCTGATATTACCCAAAAACACAGAATGACTGAAGTATAAGTCTAGGGTGGCAATGGCTAAAGCACAGAAATACATCGTAAAATGACTTTTGTCTCAGAGAGAGTTTGTAGGAATATTAAAAGCCTTTGCAATACCACATCTAATGTTTGGGGTTTTTTTCTTCAACATTTGACACATTTTAAGCTTTGTCCTTCACATATTTTCTCTTCCTCCCTTTCGCTCTATAATAGGAAACCGCAGGCATAAGGCAGCTCTAGCGATCAATCCCAACTCTTGTACCCATGCTCGCTCATTGCCCGACTTGATCCCCATAGGTCAACTAGTTGAGCCTGTCTGTTGATTGTTTTGAGAAGCCGTTTTCACCTCAAGGAACCTCTGTTTTCATCATATGCTCAGTTTCTGCCGCCTGCATTAGTGACAAACAGAAACTTTCAGGGCAGTTGTTGTCTTTCCCAGATGAGGATCTTTTTCAGGACTGAAGGCTGCCATTGTCTCACACTCAGATGCTGTGCCAGCTCCAGGACATGGCAGTATTTACAATGATGGCAGTGGCAGTCTTGGGCATGGACTAGGAGCTAACAACTGTCTGACAAGTTCCCTCTTATTTGAGTCATACGCATTCCCATGTAGTTGAGATCTCAATGTTTCTCCTGAGCTTCCGGGTGGGTTTGCGGCATCTTGTCACAAGATTCTTCTTTTAAGTCATTTCCTTTTCATGCCTGGGTACTTTCAATAAGGGCTTGTTTCCATTGATGCGGTTGGTTGGGACGCGGATGCGTTTCAAAACGCTGCAGCTAGCGTTCAGAAATGCGCCCTAAACCGCATCCGCACCCGAACACGCACAACCGCACCAGTGGAAACTATATTGAAGTTTCCAATGGATGCGGTTGTTTGCGTTTGCGGCCGCGCGGCTACAAACGCGCGGGACCGCATCAATGGAAAGAAGCCCTAAAGGATACCTTAGTTGCGTTTTAACACTTTCATGGCTCTTTCAGTCTTTTAAGCTAGCCACACATGGTACAATTTATCATTCAATCGAGGTTCGATTCAATTTTGTACTTCGATTTAAAAAAATCGAACATCGATTGTCATTTAATCAAAGTTCTCCACATGGGGAGCACGATAATTGAACAATTTCGACTGAAATTAAATCGAAGTAATCTAAAATAGTCGATTGGATTAATGTTTTTTTACCAGGACCTTTTTTTTCCCCCAGGAAGTAGTCATATGTTAATAGCGCACATCGAGATGATTGAATCGAAACAAACAAAACACTTTCAGAAATGTAGTTCGATCATTGATCAATCAACCAAAATTTTCCAACTTGTCTGATCACTTTTCAATCAACAATTTTACTAAAATCGTACAATGAACGTCGATTGTACTATGTGGGCCAGTACATCGATTAACGTTCAATCGATGTATTTTTTCATCGAAAATCGTCGATTGAACGCTAAAATTGTACCATGTGTGGCTAGCTTTAATGGAAGCTCATGGGTTTGGGCAACTGAGCAGGAAGATGGTCAAAGATATCACTGAGATAAACACTAAACATTAGGTACCGTGTTTCCCCTAATATAAGACACTTATATTAATTTTAGGTGCGAAAAATGCATTAAGGCTTATTTCTGGGCTTAGAAGAAGTGACAAAACGCCTCCTGCCATGTCTTTTCTAAATATGGAAGCTGTCTCTGGGTCTTATTTTTGAGAAAGGGCTTATATTAGAAGCCCGGGGGGGATAATGGCTAGGTCTTTCAGGGGAGGTCTTACTTTTGGGGTAGGTCTTATATTACAGGAAACAGGGTAGGTAGGCTGATCCCAACATGTCTGCTGTCCATAGAATGAACTCTCAGTGACACGGGGGGCTCCCACATACATGGATATCAGTTGAGAAAAGGTGGGTGCATGGACCCTCCTGCTCCCTGTACCCCCCTCCCCGAGAGAGATCACTCCTGTGGGGTCGGGGAGCAGGGGACCCTTTGATATCAGCCTTCCCTTTGTCACTGCTCATATTCTCCCAGCACATGGAGAGGATTTTTTTCTCCCTGGTGTAATTTTTATTGCTACGGTTATCGGTTTGTCTGGTCTGTTTTTATCAATGATATCTTTTTTGATTGCAAGGTGACCTGTGGTGGTCTAGATCAGAGCCAGTTTGTTTTACAGTGTCCCATTGAAGTTGTGCTCTGCTACCATAATAGAACATGCTGTGTTTGAGCTTGTGTTTAGCTTACAGTCATTTATTTATAAACCCCTGCATATAGACCAGTGGTTCTCCACCTTTTTAGATCTGCGACCCCAGAAGTGACGTGTCACTTCCTGTATTTGGAATGCGGAAGTGCCCGTGTGGCTTGTCACTTCCGTATTCCAAATACCGAAAGAGACACTCCGTGACATCACTTCCAGCACGAAGGTAAGTGTAATGTCCCCTCCCTTATGTTTTCCCACAACGCAAATCATTTACATAAGCCTTAGGTGGGGGCAATACTCTCCATTCTAACTTCCCACCCTGCTTTTGGGCAGCAGCTCTGATGCTTTCAGTGACCTTGGCGACCCCTGCGAAATGGTCAAAAGGGGTCCCGACCCACAGGTTGACAACCACTGGCATAGACTATAATTGCAGGTGTACCCCTAATTTAATCAAGGCTGTATCTAGAATCCCTAGTAGTGTTTTGGAAAAATTACAAGGTCATTGGTGGCAACTTCCTCTGAACAATGGGAAACCTGATGTTGATGGTCAAAGTTTCACCAGACATGTATTACCTTTCTTCCTTTTAAAGCTTAGCACATAACTAATTAAAAATAGTATTTTGCAATAAGCCATCTAAAAAACCTGAAACTAACTTTAAACAAAAAAAATTCTCTCACAGCTGATGCATCCGTTTTGGGTTTACTTAAGGCCCCCATACACGTACAGATTTTTCATCCAATCAACTTAATTCAATCAATTTTTTTGGTTGATTGATTGATTGAAAATCTATGACAGCCCACATGGTTAGATCAACCTAAAGCAATTAAAATTGGGGAAAAAATTTATTAAAAAAGGATTGGACATGCTAGTAAATTTTAATTGGTTGTATTGAAATTCATTACACTTTCAGTCTATCTACAAAAAAGTTGATCAAATATCTGTTATGCCAGGCATACACGCGGCGACCATCGCCGACATCTGCCCCGATTTCTTCCGGGATTGTAAACGTGATGACATCATCACGTTTACAATCCCATTGCATTCTGGGGCCCCTTCAGTTGGCTGGGCACCCTTTGTGTGCCGGCCATAAGCTACAATGAAGCAGCCGCTTCATTGTAGCTTATGGCATCGGCTCCCATCGGCTCAGATTTTCCGACATGTCGGATCTCTGGCCGGCCGAGAAGTGGGGCGACAGGGATCTGTCGCCCCATGTGGGGACATGCCGATAAACGGCCGGATTTTAACCTGACCGACGGCGAGAGCGCGCACGCCCGTCGGTCAGATTAAAATCCGGCCGTTTATCGGCATGTGTATGGCCAGCATTACTACAATTGGCAAACATACAATCAATTACCAATTTCCCTGACCCCCAAAATGTATCTTTTTAAGTTGATTGAACAGAAAATCTAGACGTGTATGGGGGGCTTTACATTGTAAAAGATTATACCTGTCTAGCTAGGATTTTAGTAGTTCCTGTATGGTGGCTAAACACTTGTTTTCTTTGTTTTCTTCTAGAGAGAAAAAGGTTAAAGTACAAGACATTAAGAATAATATTAAAGAGGCCATTGAGGTGAGAAGCCAAAAATAACAATCTGGAATTTTGTTGTTTTTATTTATGATTGGCGTTCGGATGTCTAACAGTCTTTCTCTTTATCAGACCATAGTTGCAGCAATGGGGAACCTGTCACCTCCAGTGGAGCTAGCAAATCCAGATAACCAGTTCCGAATTGATTACATCACAAACTTACCGAGCGACAAAGATTTTGACTTCCCATTGGTGAGTAGCTATATTACATGATAGCTGTAGCTTCCTCAGAACTTTTCTACTTTTTTTTTTTTTTTTCATTATTAAATTGAACTGGTTTTCAAATTGATCTTGTTTTAATGTCTGAAGTACCTTCTACCTCTTTGAGGGGAACAAATCTTTCTGGAGTATTTCTAATTGATCGCAGCATTTTAGAGTAAAGCAGTTTACAGACCTGCAGATCTAGGTTAAATCGATGGCCGCTTCGAGCGCCGTGCGCGCTCACGGCCATTTATCTGACCCATATCATCTGCCCCTTGCGCTGTTTTCGAGCGGGACAAGTCAATCCAGCTCAAAAACAGCCTTATCGGACATGACCGTTCACACCGATGTCCGATGCTTTGCCTGGGTCTTCAGGCAAAGCTCGGCTGAGGAGGAGGACCCGGGGAGAGACAGTTCTGCTCTCCCCGGCTCCTCCGATATCTGACAGCAGCGTGATGACGTTATCACGCTGCTGCGGGGTACATCGGGCGGCTCGAATATCGAGCCGTCTGTACCCTTCTTTAGAGTTGGACATGTCCTATGGGTGGCATGGGCATATTTTGCCCATGTTTAGCTTGTATTAAGCGTTACTCTATTGTAAAGTGCTGCATGATGCGTGATTTTTTTCCCCTATGGGCAAACCATGGCCATTGACACTTCCATTGCTTTTCAATAGACATGTTCTGCCCGCATTATTGCTGCAACACGGGACCTACATTATTGCTGCAACACGTTCATGAAGTGCCTGAGGAGGCAGACTGTGGGACTCTTTTTGGATGCAGTGGTGACTTGGCATAATACTATGTTGTAATAAACGTTGTTTTTGTCTTTTTTTGTTTGTTTGTTTAAGGTGTTGGCTTTAAGAACCCATCACATGCAGTGTCTGTCGATCCCTTGGCAATAAGCATAAGATCAGGTTAAAAGGGAGAATATTTTCAGGATAGGTACTCTTCACTTGAGCTTTTCTTAATCATTATATGAGTAGGGTAGTGACACTAGAAAGTGATGGTATCCTTTTCTGTGCAGCCATAGCTTGTACAGTGTATAGTGGTGCAATGTTTGTGTCTTGTTTGTAATGCTTTGTGTATAACCGGTGTGATTTGTAAAATAATATTTCCCTAAAGCATCCCATACACCTTTAGATTCCTCCATACAATTTCCATCAGATCTACCAACAACTATGTAGTACAGTGACCTCCCTGATAGAATACATAGTAATTGGAAGGTGTAGAAAGGTCCTCATATTACATGGTTTTGGTAGAAGAAAAGTTGATTGTACAGAAATTGCATGGTAGTTGTATGTGACTGCCAGCTGACCGAGTGCTAGTGCTTTGAATTGGCCGGGCACCCTTTGTGTGCTGACCATTACTCATGGGATCGTCTCTGAATTTACCGCCATGTTGGATCACCGTGCGATCCGACATGCGACAGATTCCTGGTCAATATGACCAGGGGGCGCACTGGATTCTCTGACGACTTGACCGCCGATCGATTTGCGTGAACGTGCACGTCGGCTTTCTAATCTGGCAGGAATCTGCCTGTCTATGCCCAGTTTTAGTGATATAAACTATATGTCCTGAAGACAAGAGACAGATCTCTATCCATTCAGTTGCATTTTCTCATAAAAGATGAGCACATGCTGGCAGCATAGAGAGCGTGCACGCTCCTTTCATGATGCCCCGTTTGCCTCTGAAGACTTGAGAGAACTGAAGAAGCGAGTTTGTTTACATCACATAGCACAGCGGGAATTCCTAGTCTGCTATAGGAAGTCCCTTCAGTTTGGCATGATGTCTGTGCTACAGGAAAATGGAGTAGACAAGGCTATGATCTTTATTGCTATCTTGCCAAATCATTTTATTTTCAGGATAAAGCCAGAAAGGTTAGAACTGCCACTGCCAACAACCCATTTTCTTGTTTTTGTTGGGGGGTACTGCTTCTGTTAGGCTATGTTTCCATTATACGTCGGGACCCCCTCCGCTAAGCGTATTGCTTGGTGGTGATCACGATGTAGCACATAGACTTACTTGCTCGGCGGATGCTCTCTCTTCACTGTGCCGAGCCGTCCCGCCGATGTATTAATTCACTGTGTCTCTCTTCACTGTGCCGAGCCGTCCCGCCGGCGTAGTCGTACCTTCAGCCTCGGCATCGGCGGATGTGTAAACAGAGCATTCCCCGAGCAGGCAATGTCTATGTGCCACGTCGGGATCCCCGCCAAGCAATGCGCTTAGCGGAGAGGGGGTCCTGACCTATAATGCAAACAAGCCCTTAGTTGATGTCAGAGGTAAGCTGGTCCTTAGATTTGCTTAGTACCACCTCTAAAACCGTTTAGATCAAATCATTTCTATCATCCTGCATATTGTCAAAGGTTAGCCATGGCATCATCAGATGAGAGCTCAAAGACCCCTGGCTGAGACTTTCTGGGATAAAGCTTCCTTTGCGTTTTCCTTGCTTTGCACTTGTTGTGGAGATTTCTTTGCACCTCACCAAAATCAAAATAGTTGCAGACAAAATAGTTATTTTAGGGGTAAGATTAAGTTTTAAATCAATTTTTCTATCATTGTTTATGCTTTGTTTTCTGTTGATTGCTGCTGCCTATATTACTCAACCTGGCATCATTGGGACCAAAAATGTAAAGAACAAAGCTGGTATTGTTATTGAGATATTGAGAGGAGTATACAACATACGCAGGGTGGAGGATGTTAGAAATTTAGTTTGACATACTTGTTCTAGGCTCTCTGCAATGAAAGTCATCTATACTACATCTATAGTCATCTATAGTCACTATAGGCCCCTATACACCTTACAATCTTTCCATACAATTTCTGTACAATCAACTTTTCTTCTACCAAAACCATGTAATATAAGGAGCTTTCTAAACCTTCCAATCACTATGTATCAGAGAGTTCACTATACTGCACATGTATGGGGGGCTTATGGCATCCACTAACATATAACTATTTCATCTCACACCTGTAGGCCCCCTATGGACCAGAGCAGTTTTGTATTTTTTTTATTTTCATGTAAAATACTGTATTTTCATCATACGATGCACCATCAACAGGAGCATCCTATTTCGGCCAATAAATGTATACTTCTGCCAAAAGGAGTTAAAGCAGGTGGGGAAGCTGTCAGCTTCCCTGTCCCGTTGGTGATCTGCACATAGACAGAGCACTGCTCTGGTTTTGTAGAGCTGGAGATTTGTATGCCAGCTCAAGCGCATTTTGCTCCTGCTCAGCACTGAGCTTACTAGCCATCGGCCGAGAGTAGGGGTAGAATCAGAAGGAAGGTGGTGAGGCAGAAGGGGCACATCAGATGCACGACCACCTTCTACTGCAGGTGTTTGGTTCCTCATAAGACACATGCACCCCCGCCCCCCAATTTTGTGTATGGAGGAGGAGGTGCATGTTATGAGGTGAAAAATACCAGGGCTGTGGAGTCGGTCGATAAATTCCCCGACTCCGACTCCTCAGTTTCAGA
>CM070042.1:10795230-10808944 GCA_036250615.1 Ptychadena robeensis | reverse complement strand
GCTGCTGCATTATTATGGAGGTCTATGGTGCCGCTGCATTATTATGGAGGTCTATGGTGCATTATATGGAACTTTAACATAAAATAAATCAAGCATGTTGGTAAATTTTTAACAATTGACTAAACCTTTTGATTTGTTTGAGCCTTGTGTACCTTCACACGTGTATAATGATGACCGTAAAAATTCTCCCTCTTTTGCAGTTTTTTTTGAGATTGTAATAAAATGGCTGCGTAGCCAGGCAGTTGGCATTTTCAGGAACAAACTTGAGAAAGTGCACTCTCAGTGGTTCTCCTAATAAACATCCATGAGATACAACCATATTGTGTAATCCTGCGGGGGACAGCGGACAGCAAGCCAGCTGTGTGTTGGAATATATTTATATATTGCTGACTATATCCCATATGTTGTATTAGGAGGAGATGTGGAAATGGTTGTATTTAAGATTACATGAACCTGAAACTTGTGTAGATTGTGTCTTGTCGCTGTATAGTTACATGTATGTGATGGAGCTGCTATGGTGTGCTGTGAGTGTGTGGGACAGCAGTGCCTGTGGAGCTGTGCAGCGTATTCCTAGATTGTATGAGGCCGGCTATACTGGCTTCCCATCCAGGCCCAGCGCCCCTCCTTCCAAACTGCTTGTGTAAACTGGGAGCAGCAAAGCTATTTTTAGCCTGGCTGCAGCAGCAGAAGGGGGGGGGGGGAGAGGTGGGCCCCCGCTCACAGAGGAGGGCACATGAAAGGGTGGATCCAGAGCTCACTGCACATGACAAGGTTCTGCTTTTCATGCTGAAGGGAAATGACTTTCATGTCATTAGATGTCGTCTTGTACTGCAGGATACGCAGCCCGCCACCTTGTATGTGAAGTGCGCTCACTTCCAACAGCTAGAGCCGGAGGAGCAAATAATTCCCCAAATAAGTCCCAATGAGAAGCACTGTGCAACTTGTAGTTCCTCAGCAGCTGATGGTTAGCTCGCAGTCATACATAACAAATCCTTTAGGGCTTGTTTCCACTCTTGCGTGGGAAAGTTTTTGCGCGTTTTTGCGGCGCGATTTTTTTTTTCAAACACGCCCGAATCCGCGTCCGCTCTGCCATGTGTTTTTGCGCGTTTTGAAACGCATCCATTGCTTTCCTATGGATGCGTTTTTGGAATGCGGATGTGGTTGGGACGCGGATGCGTTTCAAAACGCTGCAGACAGCGTTCACAACCGCACCCTAAACCGCATCCGCATTCGAACGCGCACAAACGCACCAGTGGAAACTACATTGAAGTTTCCAATGGATGCGGTTGTTCGCGCTTGCGGTTACAAACGCGCAAAACCACAAAAGTGGAAACAATCCCTTAACATAGTTTGATATTTTATGTCTTCTGATGCAGTGTTTCTCAGTTTAAAACTAAAAAGTACTGTATATATGCGAGTATAACTTTTACTAAACAACCTGCTCGAGTATAAGCCTAGGGTGGGAAATGCAGCAGCAAAGACACAGGAACACACAACAACATGTGCTTTTGTCATTATTAAAGCCTCCGAACATGGTATCGTCACCAAAACTGCTGGAGATGTAGAGAAGGGTTTTGGAATCATAAAAAAAAAAAAGAATGTCTCTAAAGGCATGTGTCCAACACAGGGAATCAAGGAGCGCCCTCAGACAGATTTCCCCGCTGCTCATAGGCAGTTTTCCCCGCTGCTCATAGGCAGGCTATTCATTAAGCAGGGGAAAGACGCGGAAAATCAGCGCCCAAACAGCTTCGGCTGCTGTTTTCCCGTGTCTTGGAGACACCTCCACGGTGCCGCTTTGGAGACGTTGCAGCCCGCAGCTTCAAAACAGCTCCGCGGGCATGCTTCTAAGAATACGCAGAGTGGAAACTGGTGGTACCACCATTTTGCATAAATTATGTTCAAAGTCATGTTGATGATATCGCAATCATTAAAAACTTTTTAAAAAGGAAAAATAATGTCTTCTAGCTCTGCCTGCTGTCTGTTTTTTTCATTATAGAATGCTTTTACAGGTCAGTATAGATTGAAAATGTTATGTGCGGCCTTTTAGTGATGCTGAGGGCCGCACTTGTGGCCCTCCATAGCAACTCAGTTGCCCACCACTGGATTAAGGTCCAGGAATTGGGCTGGCCACCCCATAGCGCCAATCTGTTTGGTATGGTATCAAGATGTTGCTCGTTTACCAGTGTCTTTGTGTTTTGTGGATACATAATGGGGATTTTCTCTTCAGCATAAGGCAACATGAACTCTTTCGTTATTTTGAATATAAGCCACATTTTTCGGCAACGGAAATGGAATAAAAGAATGAAATTCTCGGGTCAAGAAATGAGCATTGCAGCATTTTGCAGGTGAACTTAGTGAGTAAATCGCAAAGCCCTCGAACGTGGTATTTGCTGGAGATGTAGAAAAGGGTTGTAGGAACATTTGTCAGCAAACCTTTTAAGGTTGCCATACACAGGTTGATTTTTCCACTCAATTTTTGACAGATCGATCATTGCGCGTGTTCACGAGTTCGAACGGCAATGAATCGGGTTTTGATCACCCTGCCCAATCGACCCCAAAAAATCGGAATCAACTAAAAATTGGATCGGACAATGAAGCGACATGTTGTTTTTGTATTTTTTTGATTGATCGTTTGGCAATCGCAGTACGTTGGTGGGCCCATAGCCCTATCCAGCAGCCTTTCCGATCGATGGATTTTGTGGAATCGGCCATTTTGGAGATCAGGTCATGTCCAAATCAGCTACAAATCGGATTGCAAAGGTGGTGTTCCATCGATTCCCAATCCGATCAATTGCCAATTCCTGATCGCCTGGAAAGATTGGATCTGCAATCGATCGGCAATTGTTTGCTGACAATTTGACCTGTGTATGGCTACCTTTAGAGTCCGAGTGCCCAAACTGAAACCCAAAATGCCACTTATTTACCTCAAAGTGCCGACATGGCGATATAACCTGAATGACGTACACAACTCCTATACAGACACACTCTACTTTCCTATAAGCTAGAATAGGGGATGGTATGCTGTGTGCAATCAGAAGAGAGGGGAAGTGAACTGACAGCACTGAGAGCCAATAGGCTGCAGTTCTTTCCTCTGTGCTCACAGAGAGGGCTCAGAGTGCCACAGGTTCCCCATCACTACTCTAGCATATGTCGTTTTTGAATAAATTAGTTTCAAAGTCAAGTCAAATTTTTCCCCTCATTTATGCAAAAACTTCATAAGCTAGAGCAACATTTTTTTTGTTCATTTTGTTCCTGTAACCCTTCTCTACATCTTCAGCAATTTTAGTGATGTCATGTTCAGGGGCTTTGCAATTAACTTACAAATCAGCTAGTTTAATAATACTCAAAAGCACATTTGCTGTGTTTTTGTGTCTTTTTTTTTTTTTGTCCTGCTGCATTTCTCAACCTAGGCTTATACTCAATCCTTCCAGATGTTTTTTTTAAACAATATACATAGTTTTATATTCACGTTGGTTTATACTCGAGTATATACAGCATTTAAACTGATCCATGATCCCTGGTATTTGATAAATAGGCTCAGTATGAGAAAAGACCTCCTTAGTGACTTGAATCCAGTGTTTGTGGCGCTCTCAATCTAGCCGTCAATCAGGTTGAATAGAAAATGCCAAAATGGCAAAGACTCAACCCTACAACCAAAATCATGACCTTGCTTTCATCTTCATCAATATTTCTCTCCAGGCCAGTCAATGTGTTCTTTGGCAAATAGTAACTTCTCCAGCACATTTTCTTCTCCTCCAACAATGGGACTTTGTTGGGGCTTCTTGTGTGCACGTAGGCATCTTCTACTTCCAGCAGTTTGCTCACAGGTGATGTTAGATTTTGTATTTGATTTTTCTGGATCTGGCCATTGGTGGGGTCTTTGCCATTTTGGCATTTTCTATTCAATCTGATTGATGGCTAGATTGACAGTGCCACACATGAGATGGCACAGGCCTTTCATGAATAGTAGACATTTTAGTTTTCCTAAATATATCCTGATACAGCTCTTACCTGCCATGTTGGTGTTCCGAAGTGTGGGTCAGGGTAAATCTCTGCTGCACAAAGTGGTAGCCCAGAGACTTGCTCCTTGAAATCCTGTGATGCCTTGTGGGGTTATTCTCTTCCCAGGAACTGTCCGAGACACCTATTGCCTAAAATACAGGCATAGACGCATGCAGCCACATCATCGGGGGCATGGGTGGGCTGCCCGCGCCTATGCCTGTCTTGTTCCAAGTACACCTCTTTGGCACCCAATTCTAGAAGGGATGACACCAAGGAGGTTAAACTTTATTATGTTATCCATAGATTTAGATAAATTTATTTTCTGTAGATTTTCGGAAGATGGTGCTGATTTCAGTGCTCGTGCCTGTTTGGGGCCTCTTCTCTCAAGGTTTTTTTTTATTTTTCATTCTGAATACTGGACAGAGTAGAACATGAACAGAGAAAAATCTTGTCTCCATTTTTACTAGACAGGGCTGTGCTGTAGAGCAGAGATGTGTAAATCCTAGGAACTTTGATTTATATAGCGCCAGTGTACTACAGCACACGTATCAATGTGTACCTGTGTAAAATTGTGTTGGTCCCCCTCATGCTTGCGGATTAGCTCTGACCCATCAATATATAGAGTCCAGAAGATGTAGCAAGCTGTCCTATCATACTCATCACCAAGATATCAGTAGCAGATCCTTTAGAGCCTGGCATACACACGCCGATTAGCGGGCGATTTTTCCGCTGACGTGCGCGCTCGCGCTGTCGGTCGGCGGCAAAATCGGCCGCCATTCAGGGTGTGCCCACGGCCGGCCAGAGAACGGACATGTCGGATGTTCTCTGTCCGATGCCGGCCAATGCCATTAACTTCAATGAAGACCGGTGTCTTCATTGAAGGTAATGGCCGGCACACAAAGGGTGCCCGGCCGATTAAAGCAGCCCCAGAATGCAACGTGATGACGTCATCACCCTGCATTCCAGAGCTCATCGGAGCTCGTCTGTCTGCACCCGTCTGTGGGTGTATGGCAGACATTAGTCCTGTGCACAAGTGAATCCTCCTTTTGGTTGGGCTTGTTTTTTCCACCACATTCTGTAGGTTCTTTATCTGAATTATTTTATGTTCTTGAAACATTTTCTTAACAGATTTTGGGCAAATTGTCCTGTAGAAAGAGGTTACTTCTACCAAAGAATAATCATATTAACCCCCCTGCCATTTCTGACGGCACCATCTCATCCAGCGCGGTCAGTACTGCTCTGTACGAGATGGGGGGCTTTCTGGTGGAGATCGGAGCCCCGGCAGCGCATACTCCCCATTCTGCGCTGTCTCGGTGGCTCCGATCTTCTGAACTGGCTTCTGCACCGAAGCCGGGCCCATCACACCAGGGGAGAGATTATTTTGTATCTATCATACAAAATAAGTATTTTAAAGATTTTATCATTCAAATTAAATAAAACATTTATTTATTTTAATTTAATATTGTTTATATTGTAATTTTTTTTCCATAATGTTTTTTTTTCCTCCATAATAACTTTTATTGAAAATTTGCAAAACAAACAAAAAGAAATCATGTAAAGTCTGGTACATATTACATTGCATATGTTAGCATCAAGATTTGGTCATCAAGCAGATACAAAAGTAATCACATATCTACATAACAAATCTCTTATCAACATTGGTATACTGAAAATATATAGAGAAAAACTAAGTATATAGTGTCCAGAAGGAATGGTTTTAAACATGATTATATTCAGGATGTCTTCTAGACCCTTGTATGGACATATTTTGGGACGTTACAGGTCTACAACATACAAAAAAATCCCTTTAAGTCTATGGTGCACTTTTGGTACAGAAATCTGGACCTCACAAGAGGGCTAGGGAGGTTAATAAAGAATTTACAAGACCTACAGCTGTCTTTATTTAGGTGGCACATGCCAAGGCACCAAGGTTTTCCAAGCAGAACATTGCCTAGAACGTAGGTGTCAGACTCTGGTCCAGGGGCCATATTTCGCCCGCATAGCAAATACTGTTGGCCCCACTACCAGCTGCACTCATTGTCCCTCCATCCTCCCACTCTGGAAGTAGAGAACTACGAGCCCTGGCTGCTTAGTGGTGTGTTTCAGTGAGATCACAGGGAGCACCAGCTGCCTCTGTGTATTCTGGGATCTGTAGTTCTCCACTCCTAGAGTTGAAGAACAGAGGCATGATGAGTGCAGCTGGTAGGGGGGTTGCAGGGCAGTCAGAGTTGAGGGAGAGTCAAAGTACACAAACTGTTTACACGGGGAGAGGGTCACACATAGGCTACACACTGTAAGCACTGTACAATTTATATGTTGGCCATGAGTGCCCCAATACCTTTTGTGTACAGTGTGTGTAGTTAAGAATTTTTTTTAACTGACCCATGGGCAAAAATGACCCCCAGTGTAATTATATTTTTAAATAAATATCAAGGTTGGCCCACAACTGTCAGATTTTAAAATTTGTCCCCCAATTTGTTTGATACCCCTGGCCTAGAGTATCAGACTCTCCAACGTAACATACTCCATGGAATGTCATGTCTTCCTCTGGTAAATTGTTAGCGTTTTTAGCAATGTACAGAGCAGCATGTGCTCCCTGACTAGTCTGCTGCCCCAACTGTAAGCTGCAATGCCCTGTGTTCTGATAGCTTTCCCTTATGGCTTGTTATGTTTTGAACTTATTGTACTACAGTAATACTACATTGAACAGACAAGACATGATCCTTGTTCACCTGTGACCCTGACACCAGTGTAGTGTAGTGTGTACTTCCATGCCTCACTTTTAGTAGTGTGCCAGAGCAAGATTTTTTTCAAATGTTCCTAGGGCTTTGCAATTAACGTCTCTAATCAGCTAGTCAAAATTTCACAAACCTCTACATGCTGGGAACATTTCCTCTAACCTCCCTGGTGTTATGCCTGAAACCAGTACGTGCACAGTAAAACAAACTGCACCCATACCGGGACCGGGCACACAACAGCCGCCCTAGGTGACAGGTTCATGCACTGCTGTGGATGACTCCCTGGCCGATATCAGCTCCCCTGACACATCCTATCTGATTACATTAGATGTGCTCCCTCTGCTGGCCATTCTGTGCTACAGGAGGAGCAGATCTTGACGGGGGAGCAGATTTCGACAGAACACCGGCGTCTCGATGCCGGCAATGGGGGGGAGAGTGGGGAATCACGGCGGTGCACAGTGTATGTTAGACTGACTGTGCAGTATAGTGTACTCTACGGCAATTGACCATACCACGGCAGAAAATATGGTGCGAACATCCCAGGACATTAAATCTGCAATTTGTAAACTGCGCTGATTCATTGCCTTTAGCTTTACCTCCTTGGCAGGTTCGGGCAGAGTTTCTTAACCAACTCTGCCCTAGCCAGGACCGGGCACACACGCAAGTCCTCTGCGAGCCCACAGCATCTCCGGAACCATCGGTTACACCGAAGAGGGAGGGCGCAATTGACCGCCAATGGATCGCTTTCCGGACCCAGACATCGACATGTAGAGGGGAATCCTGGCAGCCCCATATTAATGGCGCAATATGGCTTTACCGCCAGGGAGGGTAATATAGTTTTGTCGCTGTGAGACAGATGGGATTTTTTCTTGGTTGCCGTCATTTCATTAAAAGGTTTTGGTGCAATTCAGATATCATCTGCCCAGGTGTCCAGAAGGACCTCGTCAGAAAATTGTATGCAAGTCATGGAAACGTAGAACTGCCTTGTGAGTCTTGCCTAAAATACAGCAGATTTTTTAACCATTGTTGTTGACTGGAACATGTCTGGTCAGTGCTCGATCGATGCTCAAGTTTGATTGATTTTGGACGATTGTACCTGGTATATGGGAATCAATTTCTGTTTGGCTCAATCGTTTTAAGTCTCTCGAATGAAAATATTGAACAGTGTGACTTGTATGGGCACCTTAATTGTGGCAGGTTGCCGAGAGAGAAGAATGGGAACAATTCCCTGATCTTTTGGATCAAACAATAATTATTCATAGGCAATTTACAGGGAAATCTCCAGGTATAAAGCAGTCAGTACATGTAAAATTTTGACTTAAAAAGAATCAGATCAGGACTTGCTCCCCATTACTTGAGAAAGCCGGGGACACACGACTCGAAAAAGGAGCCCTTGGAGGTTACCCGCAGCAGGGTGATTACGTCATTGCGCTGATGCCCGATATCGGAGGAGCTGTGGGCGCAGCACTACTGTGTCTCCAGCTCAGGCGATGCTTTACATGGAGACATCGCGGTCTGCATGCAAAGCATTGGACATCGACTGTGATTCACGCTCCCATATCCCTGTTTTCGAGCGGGATTGATTGGTCAAAAACAGGGATGGCCGCATTCGATATGGGCCAGATAGATGGTTGTGAGCGCGCACGGCGTTTAAAGCAGCCATCGATCTAGCCCCTAGGTGCCCAACCTGCGGCCCTTTGGGCGTTGTTTGGCGGCTCCCTTGTTCCTCCACATGTGGCCCCCAAAAACTGTTAATGCATAGGGCATAGCAACTCACCTGTCAAGTGGTCACATGCTGACCCAGCTTTCCTAATCAACTTTGGCGCTCCTACATCAGTAAAATTGTCAATGTTGATGGGGGAAACTAGGTCAGGGGGGGGTGTGTGCTGTCAGGTTTTGCCTGCCTGTCGGGATCTGGTCCACCGCTTGCTGAGATATGTTGACAGGGGAGGGGTCTTGATTGATATTATGTGCGGCCCTTTAGTGATGCCGAGGGCCGCACTCGTGGCCCTCCATATCAACTCAGTTGCCCACCACTGATCTAGCCCATATCTATACGTGTGTTCCCTGCTTAAAGCCCCCCATACACGTTCCGATTTTTCATACGAATTTTGCCCGATTGACCAGCGTGGTCGGTCGGGGTGATCGATCAGGAGAATAATCGAATGCAGAATTATGTACCCGACTGATCACGATTTGTCAAAATCGGACGAAGAATTGGTTGGGACCGCTTCGGCCTGTCCCTAAATTTTGGTCGATCTGCTGTTAATAAATAGTGTTGGGCCTATTGATCGGTGATAATTCGAATTCCAATTTTTCGTGGCAGCTGACCGATCGACCATAACATTTTAGGTAAAAATCGGATGACCTGACGAAAAATCGGTCGGGAGAAAAATCGGAGCGTGTATGGGGGACTTAAGCCAGAGATACAGTCTCACTCAATGCAAGCAAGCATGTTCTGTAGCCATGTAGTCCAAGGGGGTCAAACTACGGCCCAGGGGCCAAATTTGTCCAGCAGTGTCATTATATTTGTGTTTTTTACATTTTGTTTAAAAAATGAAAGGAACATATATGTCTTATTTCACACATAAGTTATAGTATAACGTTTGTCCCAGATTCGATGTTTAAGCAAAGCTTATCTTTGTTTCCAAATGAAAAGGTTTAATATTACTTTTGATGAGAAAGAAAAACATCCACAATAAAAAATAAATAAAATCAAGGTTTTCCCGCTCTTCTTTCCAAGTTTAAGTTTTTCCCACTGTGGATTTTGTGTTGGACACCCCTGATGTAGACTGATCTTTATGATGACCGGGTGGAAAGTCTAGTTGCCCCTTCTACGAGGTATAAGTGTCCAGTTTGTGTGTAAGCTCGCATGTACACACGGCTGCTACTGAAACTTCTTTACTACTTTACCATTTTATTTCAAAGTTGAACTCCAAACTTTTTAAGAACTGACTTCTAAGCAATACTTTGTACAGGGGCCTTCTCGTCACCCACCAATGAGTGATTAGGAGAAGGCTGCTCACATTTGCAGAAGAATAAAGAGTGTATTGTGGATTTTGGAAAAGTGGGGGGGCATTTAAATGATGTATCTTTGTTCTGCCGCCTGGCCCCGCTCCAGAGATCTCTCACAAGGTTTCGTGCTGACGAGCTATTTATAGTAATGTGGCCCCATTGTCATGGCAACAGAGCTGGAGGCCAGGGCGCGGGCAGCTATTTCTGGGCCGTTTGTAATGTAACACTGGGAAAGTTAAGATTATCCTCTCCAACTAGTCCAACTTCTGATAACCGATCAGTGATTTTCTCCTCTGCCCCTTTCCATTGTGCTGGGCGCTCTCCTCCAGTAACCTGGGCAGCTGCGGGTCTGTGCCCGGGATTGGGGGTCTGCGGTCCCCTCTAGGTGTTTTATTGCCGTCTGTGTGTGTTGGAGACCTTCCCTTATATACCCAGCTTTGCCCCACTGCCGCATTGTGGGAGGAATGTGCTTTACAGACGGTCAACATCGATTCTAACGTTTTTCTTTTCCTGGTGTGTGGGATTTTGTCTTGGGAAGATTTTCCAGAGTAACATTGTGTGTTAAGGTTTTCATTGTACTCTGTGCTCTGTGTGTTAAGTTGCCATGTAACAATGATGTAGAATAGGTCTACAGAATGCCCTTAAGTGCACCATACACGGGTCGATACACATACAATCGATGTAACGACATGCACGTTCACAGCCATCGATCCTGTTTGAAGACAGCTGGATCGAACAGGGAACCAACATGTTGATAAACCCTGATCGATCTCCATTGCTTTGGATGGGGATTGAGGGCTCCCATACAAAGCATCGAATGGGAATCAGTTGTACAAATTGGAGCCCATAGATTCCTGTTCAATCGATGAACGCTCCAGCGTAGCTTGGCGACTCGCTCGATCAGGTTATTGATTATATGGGTGTATGTTTTAGTTTTTTTTAACCTCCCTAGGAAGCCGCTGATGGGGAGACTTTATGCCTCCCCGGAAAGCTGCGGCGATTGTTTACATCGCCGCAGCATTTCCGGGTTGGCGGCTCCGCCCCGATCGCGTCACAGTGACGCGGAAGGGGGCGGGGCGGCGCCATAGACCTCCATGTTAATGGAGGAGCGCCGGCTTTCTCTCCCACGCAGCTGTTGTCAGTAATGACAACAGCTGCGCGTAGAGCTCCGGCGGGATGCCGGAAACGGCGGGCAGTGTACTATGTACACTGCCTTGATCGCCCATATCGTGCCGTTGTAAACGGCGCGATATGGGCGGTGCGCTAGGGAGGTTAAGGTGGCCATACACAGGTTGATTTCCCACACGATTCCTGGCCGATCTATCACCGGGCGCGTGCACGCCGATCGATCGGTGAGGAATCGAGTGCAGCCCAACTTGACTGATCGACCCCGACTGATCGACATGGCCCCCAAATCGGATCGGCCAGAGAACCAACCTGTTGGTGTTTTCTGATCGATTGGGCACACATCAAGGGGAGTTGACATTTGTGAATCGATCGACTGGTAACAGAATCGTCCAGGAATCGGTGGCCTAAGGTGGTAGGCACAGACTTGTATGGTCGATCGATCGACGCCTGTGACTTCACCGGAATCGATCGGAGGGGTCGATCGATCGCTCAGGAATCGACACGTGTATGGCTAGCTTTAGACTGTATAGCTCTTCCCAATGCAGCACTGTGAATAGCTAGAGGATTTATGACAAGCTATTGCGATGGGTACATCTGCCATCATGCCAGCTTTAGAGTACGTGGCTCCAATACTAGTAAAGGTTTCTCTTTCATTTTCTTTTTGTAGGTTATTTAAGCTGCTTTCATATTCTATTTTACTCGCAGCAAATACAAGTTCAGAGCATTAAATAGCGGTTTGTTTCAGATTTAGACCTATTGGTTGCTACTAAGTTCATGTTCAATACTTACCTTTACCCGTATATGTACCACTATACTTTTGCATTTGCCTTTGAAATTCCATGGGAATGGTTAGTCTACTGCAGTTTTTACTGGTTCCTTCTCCTAATCCAACTTTACTAAATGGGGGAGAGTTGCTTTTTACATGTAGGTAGGTTGGTTGGAGAAAAGTTAATGGGTCTGCCTGGTTTAATTACACCTATTTCTCCTTGGTATCCCCCCTAAATATTTTGTCTTAAACCCCCATACACCTTTCAATCTTACCATACAATTTCTGTACAACTTTTTTCTAGCAAAACCATGTAGTATGAGGACCTTTCGAAACCTTCCAATCACTATGTATTCTACCAGGGAGGACCCAGCACTACATAGCAGTGATATATACCTTTCCAATCACTATGTATTCTATCAGGGAGGACCCGGCACTACATAGCAGTGATCTATACCTTCCAATCACTATGTATTCTATCAGGGAGGACTCGGCTCTACATAGCAGTGATATATACCTTCCAATCACTATGTATTCTATCAGGGAGGCCCCGACACTACATAGCAGTGATATATACCTTCCAATCACTATGTTTCCTATCAGGGAGGACCCGGCACTACATAGCAGTGATATATACCTTCCAATCACTATGTATTCTACCAGGGAGGACCCGGCACTACATAGTTGTTGGTAGATCTAAAGGAAATTGTATGGAGTGAATAAAAGGTGTATGTATCAATTCACAGAAAAAAACCAGGGTGGGGTCTGTGATAGTGATACTATAATTTGTGAGAAAGGAAATTATTAGTCTTTAACTCATCTGGTTGGTAACTAAAAACAACACAGATACATTGGTAAGTCCCTTCCAGAATTCTGACTGGTCAATAAGGAAGTACCAGAATGTTGGGTCATTACATTGGTCCTCCCAGACCCTGAATAACTTAGGGCAGTGGTTCTCAACCGGGGGGGGGGGGGGGGGGTGCCAAGGTATTCCAGGGGGGCCCAAGCCCTCATTCTTAACATGTGTTTGAATGGGGAGGGAGGGGGGCTTAAAAATGTCCCTAAATAGAAAAGGGGGCCCTGCAAGGATAGTTTGGGAACCACTGGTTGTGCTCCTCTCGGCATCTTTTAATTTGCATAATACCAGCATTATGTACTGTTAATGTTTAATTTAAACAATCAAGCCAAGACTTTGACAGTAAGGCTGAGGCTCCACTTGCGCCACATCTGCTCACAAACCGCCTGTTGCTCGTTTTTAACTGTTACCTAACTGCTCCTATTACCCCCAATAGGCTGGTTTCCACTGCCAAGGATTGGCCACGGCGGAACAAAATACGTGGTTTACAGTGTTTTCGATGCGGATCAGACTCTATTTTGCGGTGTTTTCTTGTCCATTGACTGCAATAAAAAAAGGGTGGCCGTGGGGAAACCGCAACTAATCTGGACAGAAAACATGCTTACTGCATGTGTTTTTCTGTCTGCATTAGTGGAGACATAGCCTGACTGTTTATGGCTATTTGTATGAGGGGAGCCTATATACTCCATACATTTTAAAATAAACTCTCCTCACAATTTGTGCACATGTTTTAGGCCCGAGCTATGTTCCCTTGCTGGATCTAAATATTTGGTGAAGTTTTGTTTTCAGAACCGAACTACCTTTTTTATTTTTTATCTATTTAAATTTCATGGCTTGAAATTGATTGTGTTTAAAAAGTTGGCAGTGGCTGTTGATGAAGTTTCAGACATATGTAACGTTAAATGGTAATTCCTAATCTCATACAGACATTTTTGTTTATCCAGTTTTCTAGATAAAATTGAAATTGTGCAACAGAATGATTACACACCCTCTGACCAGGTGAGTGACGCCCTCTACACCGTAAGTAATGTGCTTGTGAGTAACATTGGCTTTGACAGAGGCTGGATTTCAGTTTAGTGCGAGTTCCCTCTCCAACCTACACCTCTGCTCTCCCTGCCTCCTGCGGTCCTCTCTCGATAAAACGGCCTAGGCCTAAGAGAGGTTAAAGTTCAGCAAGCTGTATTAATCAGTATATTTCCATGCAATGAC
>CM070042.1:10772388-10795045 GCA_036250615.1 Ptychadena robeensis | reverse complement strand
TAAGAGTATCCGATCGCTGCATACCACCTTGTCCCACGGATTCCTGGCCGATTCCGTGTCAGATCGCTTACTCCCCGAATGGCAACTCCCCCTGATGTGTGCAGAATCGGATGAGAAAGACCAACATGTTGGTTCTCTGTCGGATCCGATTCTGGGCCCCTGGTCAATCGGACGCGATCGATCGGACAAGGTGGGCTGCATGCGATTCGGGCACGATCGTTTCGCGTGCACACGCCCGAAATCGATCGTACCGGAATCCGGTGGGAATCCGACCCGTGTATGGGGGCCTTAAGCCCACCTGGACAAAAGGCATCCGAGAGGAAAAGTGGATTGATGTTTTCAACAATAAAATGAGTTTTAACCTAGACTGAAAGAGACTGAAATTTCTTTGAGGGACCAAGCTGTATCCAAGTGCCAAATCTTCAGTGTTCGACATCACAATGTGTGGGGTGTGCTAACTTTTGTAAGATTTTGTACACATTAATTTAACAAATCTGAAGAGGATTCAGCCCGTAACTTTTTAGATTTTCCAATCAAATTTTTAGACGGTTATTTTTTTTCCGCCAATTTCTTGCACCCTTTGTGTTTAAAGTCCCCATTTATAGTAATTAGATCAATCTAAAAATTACAGACATGTCCGTAATTTGTCAGAACAATTTAAGGTGGGTGCTTTAGATTTGCACCTGATCGGCAGCCAATCTTACTGTTTATCGTCACCTCTGTAGATATGACCAAACATTTTTAATCCGAAGACAATAGAATAAAGCTAGCCATAACGGACCGAGCGGGGGGTGATTTTGCCGCCGACCGATGGGTGCCCACATGGGGCAACAGATCCCTGTCTCCCCACAGCTCGGCCGACATGTCCGATATTCTCTGGCCGATGCCATTAACTTCAATGAAGACTGGCATCTTCATTGAAGCTAATGGCCGGCACACAAAGGGTTCCAGCTGATCTGTCCCGCTCTGTAGGCGCCCACATGGTACACGTGTGGGGGCCTTGAGGATCATGTGTTTACTGTCTTAAGACTAACCACTCCGATCACTAGAACAATATGGTTTGTTTCTTGAACATATCGCAAGCTCATGTGTACTAAGCCCCCCATACACACTTAGATTTTTCAGCCGACCGACTGCCCTGCTCGCTCACAGTGGTCGGTCGGCCGATAAATCGGGTGCCGATCTTAAAATTAAAGAGCCTAAATCGGCATCCTAATCCGTCTAAGACATTGCGGAGTTCTTAGATCGGTCTAATACTCTAGATGGGGACACAGTGTCCCTGTCTAAAGTATGGGTATGTCTCCTCAGCTCCGAGGAAGGCTGAGCAAACAGTCTGTCTGCTTCTAAGGGGGGGGGGGGGGGGGGGTGCTAGCAGCTCCCTTCCCTCTCCCTTCGTGCTAGGCTGACTGTTCTTACAGCCGGCATGCTGTCTGCCAGGACGCCCTAGCTGACGGCACAAGCAGCTAGAGAGACCCGCCGGACAATGCTGGTACACAAAGGGTGCCCGGGCCCATTGCGACCCGATGTTTTGGCAGATTGACCACGCGGGATGACGTCATCACGCACAGTCGATTGCCCAAAACATCAGGTCACAATCTATACGTGTATGGGGGGCTTTACAGATTTGTTCTTCTGATTTACAGATTTGTGGATTAACCTTATATTCCCTAACAAGAATAAACCAAAGGACATACTATAAATTAACTGCAGATTTTTTCTAGTGAGCAATGCAGGGGGCAGCAGCAGTTTTAAACCAAGTTCAGGATGTCATAGCAGTGCAAGGTGTTCTCCTGGAAACCACTTCAGCACTTGGGGGTCAAACAGCCCCATGTTTCCCTCGATTTATTCCCTTGAAGACTTTCTCTGATTATCCAATCACCAAGTTCTGTCACAATATCTACCCATACCCAGTTAGACTGGGCTTTTCGTTTGCAGTGTATGTGCTGTGGAGTGGGAGCATGAAGTAATCATTATTATTATTGATCCTATATTCTTTTCTTCCAGGATTTACTACGGTGCAGAGTCCTGACATCAGGAATATTTGAAACAAAGTTTCAGGTTGACAAAGTGAATTTTCAGTAAGTATCACATATTTTATAATAGGAAATATATTAGCTTTATACATATGTATCCAAAGGAACAGTAGTTCTTGTTTAACCTCCCTAGCGGTTGAGACAAACCCAGTTCATCCGCAGTTTGGGTTTGTCTCAACCGCTGCTAGAGCGGGGATTGGAAAAAACAGATATACCTCTGGAAAGCTTTGGCCTGATGGACGCCCCTCCATTATAATGAAGGTCTATGGGTTTCCCAGCTCATGTCATCAATGAAGCTGGTGATGTGGACAGGGCTGGGGGGGGGGGGGGGGGGGGGGGGGGGGGGGGGGGGGGGGGGGGGGGGGGGGGGGGGGGGTTTGGTCAAATTCCCGCCGAGTACTCTGTACTAGGGGCTGACCACTAGGCAGGTTAAGCAGCAATTATTATTTGATTTCATATCCATCTGGGATAATGAAAAGTGTTACGTAGCACTAGAGATTCTGATGCACATTCTCCTCTGATAAATCTCATCTTTTATCGAAGACTTGGGCACACACGGTTTGGTTTTTCCGTAGGATCGCCTTTAAAAAAACATTGTAGTTAGTTATTTGTTTGAAAATCGATTTCTTTTTTGAAGCAAAATCGAAAAATTTTATCGAAATTTATCATAAAATCGATGTAGCAGTGATGGTGGGACATAATTGGTAAATATGGTAAATTTCAGTATTTGACAGGTTTTGTAGGTATTTGCAATTTGTATATGATGGTAGTATGGAGCATGTGTACAGGGCTAAGGAATCACATTATGTGGTGGTAAAACCGGTCCAGTTGTAATACGATCATATTTTAAGTCCATATAAAGAAAAATGGAACTGTATATGCCCAGCTTTACTGCTGTTTGCTAGGAGTTTGAGGCAGTGGTTGGAAGCACTGCTTTGTTAGATAGTTTAGGAAATAATCTTTGTATTTTAGAAAATTGGGGTTTTGGATGCATAATATAGAGAGAATAGCCAAGGATTTTATCTTCAGACTTTGAATTTTATTGTTCCTCTTTCACAGTATTTACTTTTTCATTGCAGCATGTTTGATGTTGGTGGTCAACGTGATGAGCGCAGAAAATGGATTCAGTGCTTTAATGGTAAATCATTGCTTCCTATAAATATTTCAGCTTGCTAACTTTTTTTTATTGTGTTTTTATTTTTTCCCCCTTTCAAAGTTGTTATATTATATGAATCTGTATTAATCCTATGCAAAAAAATATGAGGTAGTCATTCACCACAGCAGCGGAAGTGGTGCATGCCTGTGTCAATTTTTTTCAATCACATAGTGTTGGCCCATCCTTTGCAGCTATAACAGCTCTCCTCTTTCTAAAGGGGTTAGGAGTATGATTGTGGGACTTTTTGATTGTTGGTAGGTTGATGTTAAACAAGAAGACCTGTTTTGCAGTCTCTGGTGTCTTCCCATTTCAGGGCTTTGTACAGGCTAAAAAAGTTCCTCCACACCAGACCCCACATCTTATATATAGTGTTCAGTCTTTGAAAGAGACATTTTCGAACTGTTCTTGTAAAGTTGGTAGCCTAAAATAGCCCATAATGTCTGAAGGTTCCTTTAACAGCAGCCAAGGATCCAAGCCCAACTCCACATCATGACCACCCATCAACCTACCTAACTTTACTATCAGTGTGGACTCCGATAGCAATCATTTGGTAGTCTTTCTGATATTTCTTTAAAATTCTTTGGAATTTTATGGGGACAGTGACCAACCACCTAGTCATTAGAGATGGTCGAATTTTTCGACTTGCTTTGTGAGCTTATTGCAAAGACCCTGTAAATGGTATCATCACCAACATTGCTGGAGATGTAGAGGGGTTGGAGGAACTGGAGATGTAGAGGGGTTGGAAGGGTTGGAGGAACATTTGAAAAAAAAAAGTTTTGCTCTAGCACATGTGGTTTTTGCATAAATTAAGTTCAAAGTTAAAGTGGATTTTCGAAATTTTTACTTGACTTTGAACTTAATTTGTGAAAAAACTATTTGTGTTAGAGACATACTTTCTTTTTTCTAGTATGTCCCCAACCCTTCTGTACATCTCCAGCAAGTTTGGTGATGATACCTTGCTCAGGGGCTTTGCAATTAAGTCAAAACAGTCGAAATGGTCAACTTTTTGAAAAAAAATTCGACCATCTCTAGTCATTCCTGACCTCTACTTTCCTTTTCTCCTTTCTACCTAACTTTACTATTGGAACGGTGCAGTTTGGCATGTACTGTTATCCTGGTATCTGCCAAACTCCGATTCATCAGTCAAATTGCCAGACAGAATGTGGTTCTTACTCGAAAGAACATGTCTCCACTGCTTTACACTGCTGGATCAGTCACTTTTTATTGCACTTGGTGGTGTGAGGCATTGGATGCAGCAGCTAGGTTATGGAAACCCATTTCATGGAGTTCTCTTCTCTATACACTGTTCTTGAGCCAATCTAAAGCTGGCCATACACCTTCAGATTTCCTGTCAGATTTCCTTCAGATCAGATTTTGTTTTACCAAAACCATGTAATATGAGGACCTTTCTACACCTTCCAATCACTATGTATTCTATCAGGGAGGACACTATACTACATGGTTGTTGGTAGATCTGATCTGAAGGAAATCTGACAGAGAAATCTGAAGGTGTATGGCCAGCTTAAGGGCCCATACTAAGTTGGAGGTCTGTAGCTCCTGACTGAAATTTGATAGAATTCTGTGCAATGTTTACCCTACTATGTGCTGACACCCCAGTCTGTGATTTTTCTTTTCGATCCCAATTGCTTCCACTTTATAATACCGCAAACATATGACACAATACTTATAATATTTAGCACCTAAATTTCTTAAATGCACATCTGGCATCCTATCTTATGAGATCAACCTATTCTTCCGCAAATGTTTGTAGAAGCTTTCTGCTTGTCTAGATGTTTTACTTTTTTACAGCAATTACCTGAAAAGGATTTAAAACACCTGAATGTAATGATTTAAATGGTTATCCCTATACTTTTTGCAATATAGTATATGTTTTCTAATGGCTACATTGCTGTGGGACGCAGCACAGGTCCTCTGTGAGCAGGATGATATTGAAGCAAAACTTGAACAAACTTCAATTTGTAGCTTGGTGGTGGCCAGTAAAGGAGCCAGACCTGGCTCAATGTGATGGGCTTTTTTTGTGGCCCCCCTCTGTATTTAATGTTTTATGCATAGTATAACTAACTTGAACTTTCCAATGTGACTTTTAAAATATATATTATGTTTCATATTATTTAATCATTACAATTCAATAAACGTTTGTGTTTTCTTTCTTTCCAGATGTGACAGCAATTATATTTGTGGTAGCCAGCAGCAGTTATAATATGGTGATCCGAGAGGACAATCAGACCAACAGACTCCAGGAAGCTCTAAACCTCTTCAAAAGCATCTGGAACAATAGGTACACACACACATTTTATATATAAGATCTGATGAGTTATTTCTGCCAACCCAAAAAATAGCAACAGACTGTTATGGCACAGCCTTACTGTAGTAGGTGGTACCATAACAAGAACATTAATGACCTCCTTTGGCTGCAAATCTCTTAAATATCTTTGGGAACACCTTTTTTTTTTTTACATTTTATGTATCTAAGTCAAAAGTGTCTATAAATGTGATCTCCAATAGCTTCACATATGGACACCTGCCAAATATCCTAGATGCGTAATGGGAGAAAAGGTGTCTTACAGCAGCTTAGGACCTACCTGTCATTTGTACCCTGATCATTGGTGAAGGTACTTCCAGATTTCTGCAGCATTCCAGGGATTAGATTACTCCAGCTTGACATCACCCTAGATCAGTGGTGGGCAACCCATATATATATATCTGGTGGGCAACCCCCCATATATCTCAGCAGGCGGTGGACCAGCTTCCGAAAGGCAGTCAAAAGCTGACAGCACACACACCCCCTCCTGCCCCTGGGTGCAGCGGTCATATGTAGACCTTGTTTCCCCAATCAACATTGACAATTTTACTGATGTAGGACCGCCAGAGTTGATTAGGAAAGCCAGGTCAGTTCCTATGCCCTATGCTTTAATAGTTTGGCTTTGAGGGCCACATGTGGAGGACCAAGGGGGGCCGCCGAACAACACCCGAAGGGCCGCAGGTTGGGCACCTAGGCCCTAGATCATACCCTTACTGTCTGCTTGTATGTTGCAAGATAGGTCATCCAAGTGGAATCTTGGAATAGTCACAGATGCTTGGCAGCTTTAGTTTAAGGCCATGTCTCCACTATGTTGTGTGATCTGCCGGGACCCCTACGTTAAATGCAGTGCTTGGCGGGGGGTCAGACACTTTACCTGCTTGCGGATGCTCTGTTCAGACATTAAATAAAAATTACAGCCTAAATAATGTGTTGTGTTTCATGCAAATTCATGTTTGCCATACCTAACCTAATTAGTACTGAAGTCATGTTTTTTGCGTTGTAGGTGGCTACGGACAATTTCAGTCATTCTCTTCTTAAATAAACAAGATCTACTTGCTGAAAAAGTTTTGGCTGGGAAATCAAAAATTGAGGACTACTTTCCAGAGTTTGCTCGTTACACCACACCAGATGATGGTACGGGTTTATCTGCATTACATAACTATAGAAATTGTTTTGGTACCATGGGTCTCTTTTCTGAAGTAAGATTAATATTTACTTCATGACCCTCTGTGTCACTACAGAATCTTGCACTTTTGTTAGTTTTGTGTGAGCTTTAGTGGGATATTGTCGTTGGAAATCATTGAAGTCTACTGTTATCAGGTGCTATAGAAAAAATAAAATCACATTTAATGAAATAAAAAAACATTTATTATGTTATGGCTGCTAAAGTGTTGCCTATGACCATTTTGTGGGTGTTTTTCCCCCATAAATTTTGGACTCTATGTAAACAGAACAGTTTGAGCCCAGCTTACATGCACTGTGGAGGCAGAGAAAATCTACTCTGTGTGTGTTTGTTCCTGTGCTTGTGTGTGTAAGCTGGGCTGAAGCTGTTTGTTCACTTAAACAGCTCTGATATCTTCCTCGCCTCCTTTAACTCCTGCTCTGCAGTATGGAGCACAGAGCTCTTACTGACACAGTAGCAGTTCACCAGTATTTTTCCAGGATTAGATTCCATGCTTTAAAGGGTGCAGAGCATCTAATGGCCTCAAAACTATGGTATTTATATTTGACTAAACATGTTCATGCACGGATACTTTATTTTAGTATATATTTTGCATACACTTCAGGTAGCAGAAAACCCGAAAAAGCTTTGGGCGTTTTTTAGAATGATATAAGATACAGCAGTGATTCTAAAGCTTGGGCTTTTAAGTCGTTGGGGAAGAACCCAACTATTTGCAATTGTTGGCACTGGTTCAGGCAATGAACCCATCACAATGAACGTAAGTTAGATTTGCTATTTTCAAAAAAAATTTGCCAAAATGTTTTTGGTAACAGTAGCCTATATGTTATTGTAGCTATTATAGTAGTTATAGTAGTTTTTTCACACCATTAGATGCAGAGGAGCATAATTCCCCAAAAATACTTAGTGCTACTGCTGCCCTGCTATTGATAGCTTCTGCGCCTCCAGGTCCTGACCGACAGAGCTTCTGTATGTAAGTTAGGCAGGGTGTGCCAGATAACATACACAGCAGTGGTGCGATCTGCCAGTGAATGGCTCTTCCCCTTGCCAATGTGTGTGAGCTGGTCTTAAACTTCTCAGCTCACATAGAGAAAACACAGAGCGGAAGGAAAGATCCACCCACTGTGGTATGTTTGAAACCCCTGACGGATCTTCCCTCTGGCAGCTGAACTTCCTTCTTTTTTTGGGGGGGGGGGGGGGGGGGTTTATAGTGTAGAAAAGACACTGCAAAGGGTCCACATGCAATCCCAAAAATTGTAGAGACCGCATGGATTGCAGGGATTTGAAAAAAAACAAAACACTGAGATACATTTTGCTCATTAGTGTAAAATTTTAAGTCCCTGTTCCTTTGTTATGTTAATTCACAAACATGTCATGTAATGGTCTAAATTGTACAGTCAGAATGTAATGGGTATAGATTAACCTCCATGGCCCGGTACAGGCGATCACAACTGAGTACACCATACTGTTTCCCCCTCCTCCTACCCTAAACACATCGAGATGTGTTCCATTAACATGGAGGTCTATGGGGAGTGTGCCTGATCCCGGCTCAGGCAGAGTTTGTTTAGTTAAAAAAGTTCATATAAATATTTTACACCTTACATTAACGTTTTTGTTTTCTAGCAACTCCAGAGCCTGGGGAAGATCCCAGAGTCACAAGGGCCAAGTACTTTATTAGAGATGAGTTTCTTGTAAGTATTCCGTCATTAATGTAAAGACTTCTACATATTGTGTACTTGTGACCTCAGGAATACTGCTGGATGCTTTGTTTTCTGTCAAAAAGTGCTTCATAGAACTGTCAGAATTATAACCTAACTTCCCAAGCCCCATGCTATTTCCAGGGCTGCAAAGCTGACCCTCGTCATTTCTAATGTATGTGACATAACAGCAAAGACTAGAATGCCATGGGGGAGTAGTAAATAAGCATACTTCAGCAGCTCTCGGGAGATGCAGGTTTGTGTCTGTATTTAATTATGTGTGTCCAATATTAAAAACAGAAGTGACTTGCTGACAACTCCAGCTACAGAGTTGAATATTGGCTGAATCTAGTTTGAATGAGTCCTCAAAGTAGAATTCTGAAGATTTTACGTAAACTAAAGCAATTCAAATTGGAAATTGTATGTAAACAGTTCTTTTCAGTGAAAAAATCATGTGCAGACACAGATAACCTAAGGCAAACCATCAAATCTGCCTTTTTGTTAGGTGTAGCCTAGCTTGACTTTATAGGAAAAAGTTAGGATTTGTATATAATTTCAGAAGCCTTTGTCAGTTTTTACCCAGCTTTTTATAATCTGTATTTGCACTGCATTGGTCTCTTGACCACTATTCTAAAGCTAGCCATACACGTGTCGGATTCCATGTCCAATCGATTCATCATCCGATCGATTCCGGCGATTCTGCCGGGAATCGTAGGTGTGATCAATCGGCCAATTAAGAGTATCCATCGCTGCATACCACCTTGTCCAACGGATTCCGGGACGGATCCGTGTCCGATTCCACCTCCGATTCCACCTCACAAATGGCAACTCCCCCTGATCTGTGCAGAATCGGATCAAAAAGACCAACATGTTGGTTTTCTGACGGATCCGATTCTGGGCCCCCGAACGATCGGACGTGATCAGACGGACAAGGTGGGCTGCACACGATTCCGGCACGATCGATTCACGTGCACGCGCCCGGAATCGATCGGCCCGGAATCCGGCCGGAATCCGACCCGTGTATGGGGGCCTTAAGAGAAAACTGAAAACCTGTCTTTTTGTCCTCCTGCAGAGAATCAGTACAGCAAGCGGAGACGGTCGGCACTACTGTTACCCTCACTTCACATGTGCGGTGGACACGGAAAATATTCGAAGGGTTTTTAATGATTGTCGGGACATTATCCAAAGGATGCACCTCCGTCAGTACGAACTGTTGTGATGGAGAGAATCTCTTATATATTTTTTCCTTTTTTTTCCTGGACTCTTAATTCAATTTAAAAAAAAAAGAAATGAAACTGCAAAAATCCCACAGAAAAGTAAAAAAGTAAAAAAAAAAAAAAAAAAAAAAAAAAGAAATAAATAATAAAGGGGGTGGGGAAACAATTCGCCCATCAAGGGATGAAAAAACAAAACCTGCGTGCAAACTCCCTCTCCAGCTTGCACCTGTTTTTACTTGTTTCCTTGCTGCCGGACAATTGTGGAACTTTTAGCTTGCTACCCTTCACCCCCTCAATGCCCTAAAACAGCACGGGCTGACGCCAAATCTTCCCATGACCTATGACCTCTCCCCTCCTTTACCCCCCTCCCCCTTTGAAAATGCCAACATTAAATGCAGTGCGTGTGGAGGATTTTGACGTAATATAAGGTATACAAATGCAGCTGAAAGAGAGGGGACTGTACAGTAGGCTGGAGGCTGTACCTAGACTTTCCTCCCTTTTCAATAATAAGCTGGGCCTTTTCTTTTTGTTTTGTTGATCTTCACGCATTATATCAACTTTATACTCCTTCACTGCATTGCCGACCGCCAACTGAGAGGACACCTGACTCTTTGACTGTATAAAAAAAAAAAGAAAAATTGTCTTGGTATCACTGAGCTGCCATCACTGGGTGTGCAGCGGAAAGAGGTAATTTATTTTGCCTTTCACAAGGGTGCCATTTTCTTCTGTTCCTTTTTAATTTTGTTTTTTTTTTTGTTTTTTTTTAGAGAAAATAATAAATACTTGGATATGAATTTCAACATATCAATGTATTTATTTACTAAATAAATGCCCTGACCATTTTAATTTGGTCACAGTTAACCATGCTTATTTTTCCCCTTTTTCACCACTCCACTTTATCCTTAGAAGACCTTTTGTGTGATCTTTAAATCTTCAATCCTGAGCAGAATGTTAGACCTATCCGCACGAACATGATCACTTCCTTTTTCCTTCTGTACAACACCCCTCTTCCCTTACACTTTTTATTTTATTTTGTTTTTTTTCTGTTTTTGTTTTTATTTTACTGCTGGATTATTCTTTGTACAGAATGTAAAATGTATTATTTTGTACAACTTTATTGAAAAAAAAAATAACTTGTAGAAGATCTTTGTGCCTTGATTTTGGCTGTGCCCTGTACAATGAGCTAAAGATGTAAGTATGTCAAAAAATTTTACTCTGTACAGCAAATGTCACCTTCACCCCTGCTCCCTTTTTCCCTTCTCCCGCGCTCGTTCGGACATTGGGCAAATCGATCTGTAGTACTAGTTATTTTTTTTTCTTCCTGGTTTACAAAAAGGAAAAAAAACTGTTTAGTTAAAAACACACACAAAAAAAGAAATTGTACAAATGTTGCAAATTTAACCACTTTAAAAGTGGGTCGTCATGGTGTGACCCACTGTGGCTTCATCGTGCTTTTTAACTTTTAGCTTGAACTCATTTAAATCTCTATCCAAATGCAAGAACCTGGCTTGTTTCTACATAAACAAAATTTTGCTACAAAGAAGTGCTAGTCGTTGTATGCTTGCAAATACCTATTTTTTTTTCTTTCTTTTTTTGTTAAGCCACACTCCTTTTCGTAGCTTAATTTTCAACAAAATAACCAAGACCTTTCCTTTTCAGGGAAATATGTAGGCTGACATTGATGTATTTTGTTCCCCAGGTACAGATAGTTGAGTAGAGATGGTTGTGTCGTGACTACTTTGTTTAGGAGTTGATTGCAAAGCCCCTAAACCATCACCATAATTGCTGGAGATGTAGAGAAGGGTTGTTGGTACACTACAAAAAAAGTATTGTTCTAGCAAATGTTGTTTTTGCATAAATGAGGTTAAGTCCAAATTTTGTACTTCACTTTGAGCTTAATTTATGCAAAAACTTCACATGCTAGGGAAATAGTGGCGAACCAATAAGAGTTAAGGCTGGGATACGCGGCTTGATTTTTGAGCCGACAGAGAGCTCAGCATTAGCATGATGACGTCATCACACTACTGCCCGGCTTCCCCTATATCGGGAGCCAGCTGTCAGCCGGTCTATGCTACTATTCAAAGTGTAGAATATCGAACAAGGTTTACCAACATGTTGGTAACCTGTTCTGCCATACACAGGTCGATTTTTTTTTTCCCCCCAGATTTCTGCACAGTACAGTGCCGTGAACGAGCGGAGCTCGGCTGTGCAGAAATCTGGGAAAAATCGACCCGTGCATTCCTACCTTTAGAGTGCCCAAAACCCAATTATTTATCATAAAGTGCGAACCTGGCAGTTTAATCTGAATTGTACACACTACATAACGTGAGGGAAACCCCTGCTGATTTTGTATGTTTGCCCTCTGAGAAATGACCAGTCTATGATTGTTGTGAGAGGTTTATTGTAGGTGCGAGAGACAGATCAACAACAAAAATTCCCATGCAACCCCACCACACAAAAGTCTTTTGTTCAAGTATTTAATCGCCTATCCACCAGCAAGATTACATGCTCTCGGAAGTCTTCACTATATTCTGGAATAGAGCTGATATTCAGAGCAACTGTAAGGGACGGGAGTGCTACTATTCCCTCCTCATTACAGTACATGTATGAAAGACACTTGTCCACAGAACTAGCAACCATGACCAAGACCAAAGAGCTGCCCAAGGATGTCAGGAACAAGACTACGACCTACACAAGGCTGAACTGGGCTACAAAACGATCAGCAAGCAGCTTGGTGATAATATAATTTGCAAATGGAAGAAACAAACCTAACAATGCCCCTCAGTCAAGGGCTCTATGGAAGATCTCGCCTTGTGGAGTTGCAATAAACATTAGAATGATGAAGCAGAGCAGAAGTACCATAGTCACCAAGAAAATTATTGGTAATACACTACACTGTGAAGAACAAATCTCACAGCACCCTCAAGGTCCCCCTTGTTCAAGACAGCGCAGGCACATCTGCAGTCACCTATTGAACATCTGGGTGAAAGTGTGGTCAGATGGGACCATAATTGTGTTTGGAGGAGGAGAAATGCTGCCCAAGACCTCAAGAACACCATCACCACCATTAAACATGGATGTAGGCACATGCCTAAGGGGGGGTTTTCTGCTAAGAGCATAGGACACCTTCACAGCATAGAAGAAACTATGGACAGGACCATCTACGGTCAAGTCTTAAGTGCTCATCTCCTTCTATCAGCCAGGGCATTTAAAATGGGTGGTGGATGGGTATTCCAGCATGACAATGACCACAATCACATGGCAAGGCAACAAAACAGCAGCTAAAAAAGCACATACTGGCCTAGCCAGTCTCCAGAACTTAATCCCATTGTAAATGTGTGGCGGGAGCTGCAGGCTGAGTTGCCAAACATCAAACTTAAAACCACACTGACTGTTACATACCTGCAAGAAACGTCTGATATTTATGATTGCCAAAACGTATCTTTTTGCAAAGGGATCAAATTCTTTCTTTCCATCATTCATCACAGCTACATTAAACCTCCCATAACCATTATAGGCTGGTCATTTTTTTGTAAAATGGGTCATATATGATTTGCTGAAGCGATTTGTATCTGTAACATTTATTAAAACCACGTTTACCGTTTTCACATCACATTCATCCCATAATTTTATACCGTGTTGTGCCTCTGTGCTGCTGATCGCCTCCAGCCCCTCTTCAGCTACTTTCTGTTGTCATGAGAAAGGTGCCGTCTGTATAATATGGACAGAAATGCCCATCTGTAATCTTCATTAGGTTCCTTCTGTCAGGGTGACACAAAAGGAGAAGAACTAGGAAACGCTATGAAAATATTTTCTACGTAACAAAAAAATATTTTTTTTTCTACATTTGCATTAAGGCTATGTCCCCACTATAACAATTTGCCGCAATTCAATTTGCGGCACGGAAGATCGCTAGCACCCAGCAGTCTCCCACGATTAGAATCACGGCACCAGCAGGCAGGAAGTGGGGGGGTGGACATGCCCCCATAATAGTGGGAGATCGCTATAGTGGGGACAAGCCCTAAGTATTTTTTGGAAAAGGGTTAATTGAACGTTTAAGTGTCGATGGCCTTCATCAGTAAATACCCATATTCTTTCATTATTCTTTGATGATTATAGCAAGTATTGATGCAGACTCTCATCACTATTGTCTTATAAAATAATTTTATTATGAGAATCTGCCCCGTGTTGTTCATGGGGGATCATGGCAGATCCTGTATATCCTAGGCTGCTGATGGACTACAGACTCCAGCACATGAATCTCTCATGCTCGTTTTCTCTAACATATACATACAGGCATTGCATACATGTACTTTCTGAAGCTTTTTCTCCATGTGGTCCACTGCTTCTTGCTTGTCACTCCCCATGGCTTCGGATTGCCTGTCAGTGATAGGGGAGGGTTGAGGCACTACAATCAGCAGAGCGAGAAAGGGACAGTCAGGAGAGACAGCAGGCTGCAGTTCTCTCCTCTCTCTGACTCTGTGCTGGCTGACTGCATGTGTACACTCTTAATGCCACCTGAGTGCCATATTTTCTCCACCCCTATCGCTATATATATTTTCTTTTGTGGTGTCTCTTCATCTTCAGCAGTATGAGAATGTGATGGTTTAGGGGCTTTACAATTAACACAAGATCAGCTAGCCCCAAAACAATTACCCAAAACAAACTCAACCATTTCTATAATGAGAGGGGGGGGGGGGGTTGATGGATTGGTTTTGACAATGCCACATATCTTGGTTATGAAATGTTGCAGGGCTTGTGAAATTTCCCTGAAATGGACTTTTCAACACATACAAAACTGTTTTTACCCCCAGAGACCGGTTGTTCTTTGAAATTGTGGTGATGTTGTGGTTGATGTCACTGCTGAAGAAGACTAAAATCTAGGTTGGTTGGGTTTTACAATTCTGCATTCATTTAAGGTGGCGTTTCCATGCCAAAAATTACTTTCCAATAGCAATGTGTCAATCATTATTGTGCAGTTAGTTGTACTGTATTATATGTCAACCTTTTGTTTGTCGTGCAAAATTTTCACTGTGCACTCACTCACCAGTTTAGCCAATTTGTATAAGTTGGGAACACTAAAAAAGCTCTTCTTTTGCTACATTTTTAAGTTAAACTTCAATTTACTGCTGCAGCAATGTGAAAGCCAACGCTCCTGATGTGAACAAGTCTATTGTCCATAGCCTTGTAAGTATGTGCCAGCTGATATGAGAGGGACTCCTGAAAACCCAAAGTCCTTTAAAATTTAGATAACTAGTTGCCCGATGATAAGTGTTTTAAGAATGGTCAACAATGGTAACCTAAAGGTATGATTATTTACTTTTGGAAAAAAAAATGCTACAGAGTGTGACACTTGTCTATTTATCTGTCCCAGGCATATTTTACCTGAAGCCTTTATATTCTCGCCTTCTGTCATTGCAGTTGTCTTGGAAAGTTTCTGCTTTGGCTTCCAGCTGCCTTAGGCTTTGTTTCCATTGTACGTCGGGAGCCCTCCGCTAAGCGTATACGCTAAGCAGGGGTCCCGACGTATCCCATAGACTCAGCCTGCCGGCGGATGGTCTGTTTAGACATCCGCCGGTGTACAGGCTGAACGTACTCGACTACGTTCAGCCTGACACCGGCGGATCGGGTCGGCGCAATGAAGACAGACCCGTCCGCCGAGCAGGTAAGTCTATCTGCTACGTCGGGGACCCCCGCTAAGCGTGTACGCTTAGCGGAGGGCTCCCGACGTAATGGAAACAAGCCCTTATTCTCAAATAAGAAATGGCTCCGGAAACCCTTGTGGCAGACCTGTCAAGCCTCCCGTTTTGGCTGGGAAAGTCACGTTTTTATGTGGCTTTCCCGGCTAAATCCCGATTTCAAGAAATCGAAATCCCGAGTTCTTGAAATCGTGCTGATCTAGCAGGGAGGGGGTGTTACCGCGCCGCGCACGTTATCAGTACAAGCGTGGTGGGACATTAGCAGGGAGATTAACGCCCTCTCCCTGCTAGATCAGCTAAAAGGCTGGCGGACGCTGGAAGTAACCTCCGTGACATCACTTCTGGTACGTGGAACGCAGAAGAGCCACGATCCCTCTACCGGAAGTGACGTTATGTAATTTCCTGTACGTCCCCCGGTTTTCTAATGCCCGGACTTAAAGGGTATGCTTGTGGTGCTTTTTTAGCATCTTTATCATCCGCACCAGTCATGCTAAGATGAAAAGCCTTGTGGTCTTCAGAGTATGTAAAATGATCTCACTGCTGCGTATCACAAGATATTGTGGATGATGAAGTATACCAAAATCACGAAAGGGACCCAGAACCCATATTTCAATGTTGTAAAATGTTATCCTATGCAGAAATGACATGGCAATTTTTTCTTGGTTTTTGTTTACTTGTGATCAACATTCTTGGTGGGGAATCTGCTTCCAGAGGATCGCTATCCTGTCTTCCTTAAGGTGACGTAAGTGGCTTGTAGAGATCTCCGTATAGGATTATATTGGGCCTCGTATCCCCACAGTGTGTGCACCTCTATAGAGAGATCCTCCTTCTAGTGCCTGTGCATATATCAGGAATGAGATGTTGACACAAAATACTGACACAAAATTTTTAGCCAGATTTTGGTTTAAAGGTGACAGTTGGTCATGGAGGAACACATTTATTCAGGGGTGTTTGAAAATGACATCATTGCCTTGGGTTTGATTTTAAATGATTATGGTTACAAAGGTTAGAGAACATGGCAAACACATTCTCTTTTCTGACCATAAACTTGGCACTGTGGAATCCTTGTTGGTCCAATTTCTGTTTAACTGTAATAATGGGGAAATGTTCCTTTCCTTAGCAATATCTCCCATTTCTATTATTTATTTAATTTTTCACTATATGATCTTTGTGCAATAAACTGAAGGACATAGACAGAAATGTTTTACTACATCCAACAACTTGGACCTTTAGCTCTGCGTAGGATTCTGACAGACGGATTGAGTCAGGTAGAACAGCAGAGTGGTGAGAAGTTTCTTTGTCCATTATAGAAAGTCATAACTAGATGCGGTTTAAGAGATTTTTGATGAAGTGCAAAATACCTTGTAATAATTATTAAATATATATATATTTTTTTGTTTTCAATAAACCTAGGTCATTCATGTAAACCCCACACTTAAATTTGCTTAAAGGGGACCTACCAGGTTGTAGGTCATTTTGCACTATCGGCATCAGACTGCCAATAGATAGGGCGATCACTGTCCAAAATAAAATAAAAAAAATCTTAAAGCAGGAGAGGCGTGTTTTTTCGAGGTAGCCCCTCCCATGCTGTGATGTTGCGCCTGGGCGCTTGTCATAGCTGAAAGGGCTCCCGGGAAATCATCCCAGCTGTGTCTGCAGCCCCATAATGCTCTGCCTGACCTCTGTGACGTCACTGTCACAGCCGATTCACTCTGCAGCTCCTGTCTTCTGTCTCCTCTCTGTCAGCAGAAAATCCCCCTCCCTCCCCCTTTGTCTCGGAGTTCAGCATTCTTGTGTTGCCAGCTGTCAAGTGTTTTCCTGATAAGAGCAGGAGGCTAGAGAACATGGGAGCTGTGAGGGCAGAGAAGTAAACAATGACAGTCACATGGGAGGTGTTCTGTCAGTGCAGCGCCCCAAGTCTCCTACAGTGTCCTCCTTCAGCGTCACTCCTGTCTCCTATGCAAACTGCAACACACATATGCAGCACATGGATCTCTGGAAGGACCAGAACTGTGCTCCCATACCAAACCCTTTGGGATTGGTAAATATGTCTGCAGGGGAGGGGCACCTTAGTAATGTCCAACAGAATGGGTGGAAGTGGCTTCAGGTGCCAGTACTTAAGATGGTGCCTTAGGGAATGAGGAAGTGAAGATTGTAAGTACCTATTTTTTTTCTCTGTGCAGCAGTTTTCACAGATGTAACTGCTGACAGGTGTGTAATATGTCCATGTCATGTATGTGGGGGATTTTTTTGGAGTTTGCAACTGCTTTAAATTCCCATAAGTGGCAAATTTTTTCTTCGGTAGACATTGAAAGCAATTCTGTACTGTTATTAATGCTGTCTGTGACCCTTTTGGGGAGTTTCAGCATACTACTTTTGTGAGCAAGACAAAAAATAGAAGGGGTGTGTTTTCGCTGGAATGGGATCAGACACAGTTTCCAACATTTTCTGCCCTAACAGGTAGTGGGCCAAGTATTTGCGATGGATACAAAAAACTTTGATTTCTGAAAATTATAGAAAAACTTTTTCATTATGACTAGTGATTGGGTAATTTGTGGGAATGTCTTTGTGTGGCATTGTACCAATCCCTTTAATTTTTTCAAAGAAACAGGTACAAATATTCCAGGAGAAATTTTCGTCAGATTTATTTATTACAGGTAAGTTATAACAAACACTGTGAGCATGGTGAAAAACAATGCCATCATGTGTAGGTAAGAACATTGAGTTAACTATGTTGCAGTCGCATTATGTAGTGTGGGAGCCATGTGTTGTGAGTTCAATGTGCTCAAATGCTCAATTTCCAGCTAGGACTATGTGAATATCACTTTTACTTACCTTTGCCTCATTCCTACAGTAGCCAATTGGCCCCTCTCTGGCTCTAAAGCCCAGGGTGCCCAACCTGCGGCCCGGGGGGCGCATGAGGCCCTTTTGGCGTTCTTCAGTGGCCCCCTGGGTCCTCTACTTGTGGCCCCCAGAAACCTAACTGTTACTGCATAGAGCAGTGGTGGGCAACTGAGTTCATATGGAGGGCCACAAGTGCGGCCCTTGGCTCCACTAAAGGGCCGCACATAACATTTTCAATCTATACTGACTAGTATAAGCATTTATTAATGTGCAAATAACAACAGGCAGAGCTAGAAGAAATTATACTTCAAGTATTGGGTAACACTGTAGTATGGTGAATTACAGTGATTCAGAGGTAATGTGATGCAATATGAGTTCCTATGCCCTATGCATGAACAGTTAGATTTCAGGGGCCGCAAGTAAAGGACTAAGGGGGGCCGCGGAAGAACGGCCAAAGGGCCGCATGCGGCCCCCGGGCCACAGGTTGGGCACCTAGGGCATAGAGCATAGAGATGGGTGATAAACTTACACGATAGTCATTTATGATGGCTATGAGGAACATAACCTTTGGTGATGTATACGACCCAAAAATGAGTATTACCACACTACAGTGTTCCCTAATGCTTGAAGTATCATTTTAAATAAGTTTTGTTATTTTAAAAATTTAAAAGAAGCTAATTGTCTGCTGTAATTCATTGAAAATGCTTATACAAGTCAGTATGGGGTGAAAATGTTATGTGCGACCCTTTAGTGATGCTGAGGGCTGCACTTGTGGCCCTCCATATCTACTCAGTTTGCCATCACTGCTCTAAAGCACGCCACAATGATTTTTACATTTTATTTTACAGAGGGGCCGGACAAAGAACTTATAAGGGCCGCCCAGTCCCAAATCCCTTTTAGCCTGGGTAAACAGATTACATTGATAAACTGACACATTTTTAATTCCACACTGCTTAAAAAAAAGAAAGTAAAACATGAAAAAGAATTGAATACATCTATTTAAAAAAATCAGCACTTGTATATAGTAGCAACAGTCCGCATACCGGGATGTTTAAAAGCTGTTAACTTTGTTCCTAACCTGAGAGGCAGTCTGTGAGCCAGGAATTGTGGACATGCTGCTTGGATCTGTACAGTTTCTTTACAAGCAACTTATTCAAAAAATGAGGCTTTGGATAGTAAATTTAAACATTTTGTAGCAGACATGAAGGAGTCCATTACAATCATCCTCTAGGCATTATATCCAATAATTACAGAGACACAGTGGAGGGCGTCTAGACACTAAAGGTGGGTTTACACGTCAAGATTTTTTCGGCCGACAGATGGACGATGAACGATTTTTTGGTTCGTTGTACAAAAATCTGAAACGGCCATTTGCTCCGATGGATTTTTTTTTTTCAGATATCTGACAAAAAATCGTCCACAAGATGATCGGACATGTTGGTAAACTTTCATCTGTCGTTTATTTTTCGTGTAAAAAAACGAACGTCCTTATTTCACTCGATATTTTTTTCCTATCACTTCCTAAAAAAAAAAATCTGAAAGATTTTTCATTCGTGTTTCCAACGATTATTTTCATTCGATATTTGCGTCGGTTGTACAAAAATCAAAAACAAATCTAATTACCTTCGATAAATGGACGAACGAAATCCGATACAAAAATCAAAAAAATAATTGAATCTGAAGTTGAACGAAACAAAAATCTTGACGTGTAAACCCACCTTAAGGCTATGTTTACACGGTCTCTTGTAAGGTAGTTTTCTGGTGTTTTAAGCGACCAGAAAACGACCTTGCTTTAGGTTTAAAATGAAAGTGAATGAGGTCGAAGAACAGAAAATGTACTGTTGTTAATCAAGCAGTAAGCTTTCAGTTTCGATTTTTGAACGCCTTCTGTCGCGTTCAGAGGGTTGTTTGGTCGTTAAACGACCCCATTGACTTCAATGGTGAAGCTCTGAAAGCGACTGCAGCAAGTTTGCAGAGCTTTTTTCAAAATTTTTTCAGTCTTTAAAAAAACGACCTGGGAGTGGCTTTCCCTTCTTTCCAGGCCCCCTGCAAGGTCAGATGACCTCCTGTCAAATAAGAACAAGGACAGAGGCGCACAACCTAGTACAACAATTGGTTAAATATGGTTGAAAAAGAGCACCTGCTCGAAACGCGTCCCATTGTTCCTATTAAGCCCCCCAGTATCTGTAAGCAGGAAGTGATCTCATCCCCAACCACGAAGTGAGGTCCTCCTGGAAAACACATGGCCCTGAGAGATCCACCCTTGTAAACCTCTCTCAATGTGAGTATCTTGTCTGTTGTTTTGTTTCAATTTGTTTTATCTTATCCTATTCCACATTATTTAACTAATTGTTGTACTAGGTTGAGTGCCTCTGTCCTTGTTCTTATTTGTCTGCTACAGGGGGCCACACTCCTCCATTTTGAGAGCTGCACACCTACACACAACTTATACACCCATCCCTCATACTTGCTCAGGCCCCATACACCCCTCATACTTGCTCAGGCCCCATACACCCTCTGAGAGCCTTTCTGGCCACTGATATCACTATAGCTGTGTAATCACTGCTGAAGGTTGTGCGCAACTACCCATCATCTTTCTTAGGTGACCTCCTGTGGCTGCTTTAAGCTCGCCCCCTGGACATTTTTCAGTCTTTAAAGCTAAAGTACATTTTGTACAAAGGTCTTTGCTTTAAAGCGTCTTTAAAGCCTTTCTGCCGGTGGAGAGCGTCTAGGAAGCTTTAAACGGGACGACAGTGTAAACTTAGCCTAAGGAGAATAAGGTCTGCAATTAAAGACTAAATCATCCAGTTTGCACACAGCTGCTCTAAACTGTAGGTAGGGGTCCTCACTTACCACTCATATGGCTATTGGCATTGTGATTGTGACAGATTTTCCAGATTTCCATACAGAAAAAAAGTTTTTGTTTGTAAAAAAGCACACCGTTTTAGCATTAAAATCTATGGGGAAATGTCTGTGCGTCTTATGGTCCAAACATGTAAAAAAAAAATAATTCTGGGAGCAATAAATCTGCATCCCATATGAATTTGTTCAATGCCCAACAGCCAAGCCAAAGGGGCACAGCCAATCCAAAGAGCGCGACCTTAGCTGTATACCCATTCTCTGAACTGACTGACAAACCGGCTGGGTAAATTGAGGCTGTTTAGATCACATGAGTTGTGTATTTACATAAACTTTCTGCATTGTAATAATGTATGTGACACGGACTCCTCCCATATGTAAATAGCTGCTCATGGGTAAAGGTTGCAATAGACGGTTCTATTTACAGCCGATTTTGATGCAGATCATCCGCTGTGTACGCTCGCGGCAATCAATCTGCCCCAAAATCAGCCACAAACCTTAAATTACGCCAGAAATCGATCTAACAAATTACGGACATGCCCAGAATTTTAAGATCGATCTCCTTACTTTGGATGAGGACAAGCTTCTTAATTTTGATAAAGGGGCCGGACCAAGGACCTGTAATGGCTGATCCTCCATAGGTGTGCCGATTCCATGCATCGCCGGTATCACAAATGATGTGTAATAGGTGACATGTGACAGGAACATTTTTATCTTTAAAAATTTCCTGCACTTGCCGTGTTCATTCATTGTAATGAGCAGAGATAATTCCTAGAGGCTGCCTGTTCACATGATCACCACTGCATAGTGCCCAAGGCAACGTTTAGACCCCTCTAGGCATTATGTCAACTCATTGCAGAGAACGAGCGGAGGGGAGAGTCTTTTCAACACGGTTACAAAGGGCTGAAAAAGAAAGCGAAGGCCTTAGTTTGCCCACACCTGGTATAGACACATGCTTAAGTTTCAGCCCTTAATTTTCTGGAAATACGCTCTTCCTCCTGGCACTGGTATTTTGAGTTGCCTAGAGGGAGTAGAACAAAGCCTTTCCTCTTGGCACTGGCCTTTTGGTTTGGCTGGAGGAATATAGAGTAAATACTGTATAGTTCAGACCTTCCTATTTTACTGGAACATTCTGCATATTCTTTTTATATACAAATGGCACTATATTTTTTTCTTCCCCCAAATGTTCTCTCTAAAACTATGGCGTGTGTCTTATGGTGCAAAATATGGCAAGTCATTATTGGTCATTTGCATATCATTTGGGCTGTATAGATGTATATATTACTAGTTTGGGACAGATTGGGTAAAAGGAATACTTCAAAGTTCTTCTGCTGTCCACTGCTCTATTAACCGCCCTAGCGGTCAGGACAGCACCATCTCGTCCAGCGCTGCTACTGCTACTATAGCACTGGACGAGATGGTGCCGTCCAGTACACATCGGGGCTCCGGGAGCGCATACTTAGTTTTGCTCTGTCCCGGTGTTACCCGATGTGACATGCTCCGTCTCTTCTCTTATCTCTTTTCTTATCTATCTAGGGCGAAATTTAAAATCAACAGACCCTCTAACTACAGCAAAACCTGCATGGGGGTGTTAAGCAGGCCATACACGGGTCAGATTTTCAATCAATCAACTTAAAACAATCAATTTT
>CM070042.1:10757933-10769228 GCA_036250615.1 Ptychadena robeensis | reverse complement strand
AACTTCGATCGGGCTTGGTTGATCGGGCTATTTATCGGGCTGTGTATGGCTAGCATAATAAGTCCCCCATAAGCTGGCCATACACCTTCCGATCTCTCTGTCAGATATCCTTTAGATCTACCCACAACTATGTAGTATAGGGTGAGATTGAACACAGGTAGACTTGATTGTTCACAAAAGTCACTAATATTACATGGTTTTGGTAAAACAAAAGGAAATCTAAAGAAAATCTTACAGAGAGATCTCAAGGTGTGTGTGGGGGGCCATACACCTTTAGATCACTCCATACAATTCCCATTAAATCTACCAACAACTATGTAGTGCCAGGTCCTCCCTGATAGATTACATAGTGATTGAAAGGTATGTATCACTGCTATGTAGTGCCAGGTCCTCCCTGATAGAATACATAGTGATTGGAAGGTATATATCACTGCTATGTAGTGCCAGGTCCTCCCTGATAGAATACATAGTGATTGGAAGGTATATATCACTGCTATGTAGTGCCAGGTCCTCCCTGATAGAAAACATAGTGATTGAAAGGTACGTATCACTGCTATGTAGTGTCAGGTCCTCCCTGATAGAATACATAGTGATTGGAAGGTATAGATCACTGCTATGTAGTGCTGGGTCCTCCCTGATAGAATACATAGTGATTGGAAGGTATAGATCACTGCTATGTAGTTCCGGGTCCTCCCTAATAGTATACATAGTGATTGGAAGGTATATATCACTGCTATGTAGTGCCGGGTCCTCTCTGATAGTATACATAGCGATTGGAAGGTTTAGAAAGTTTAACATGGTTTTGGTATGTTGTATGATACACCCCCTCCACCATACTAGTCTAGATTTCCCTTCAAATCCCCTTAAAAAGATAAATATTTTTGGATCAGGGAAATCGGTGATTGATTGTAATCGATGCCAACTGTAGTAACAGATTTTTGATCGAATTTTTTTTTGATAGACTGAAAGTGGAATTGAATTTCAATACAACTGATTACAATTGGAAACCTTTTATGATTGAAAAATGATTGGACATCCTGGGAAATTTTAATAGTTTTAGGTTGATCAAACCATGATTTTCAATCAATGAACAAAATTTTTTTTATTGAATTAAGTTAATTGAATGAAAAATCTAGATGGGGCCTTAAGGTGTATGGGGGACTTTATGCAGATCTACTTGCTACGTAATGTGGGTAGACATTTTGGCAAAAAAGTATCACACAGAATTTTTTAGATTTTGTTCATCGTTGCTGGTCTCAACCCATCTTTTAGCATGCACTTGGGGTTCGGTCACCATCACATCCTCCAGGATATCCCTGCTGCCTGGGGGGCTTTCAAATCAGTTTTTAAAAACACATATGCCAGACCAGGTCCAATGTCATGCCCCAAAAATGGGGTGACACCTCTTTCCAACAGCCTGACCAGTTTGGGGGAGTCCTCGTTGAAGATTCTGACATTCTACATACAAACTTGACATAATCTTCTACTGGTAGCAACGTTTAACAAGATCCTAACTCTGATGAGGAACCAGACTACACTAGTCTTTTTGCTTATTTCTCATGAAGGTTTCCACAGTGTACATGTGAGTAAACTTACATGAACATTCTCGTTTCCGATCTTAATTGGATCGCGTTATTCAGCATCACAGTGTCAACATCTTCATCAGGAGAGGATTACCATGGTGGGGATTACTATTAGGTTTGTCACCCGCTTCCCTGGCTGGTGGAGTAGCATGCTTGTTCCTTTACCCCCCTTAACATGCTTGGTCAGGCTCAATGCCTATTGGGGGTCAGGTATGGCCTGGGTAGTGGGGGGGGGGGATACAATTATTTGTTGCCCCTTTATCCAGGTTTAATACAACCCTATGCTCAGGAGGGGTCCTATATGGACAGGTGGTGGAGGGGAGTGCACTATTTTGGTCCCACTTGAAATGCCTGGCAAGACACTATATTAAATCTCTTATAAAGCGGTGTACCCTGTGTGCTTTTTAATGGAAAAATGTATGTTTTACATTGTGTGAAGGGCTGTTTACATAGCAATTGTTCTCCACTCTCTCTTTAATAAATAAACAAGCACCCCACAATAATCCTGGCCCATAGAAACAATTGATGTATTAATGTATCTATACAGCCATATTGAAATCCATCACAAGGATATCTGCAACCCATGCTGTTAAAAAGAACTCTTAAGATGCAAATATGGTAGCTACTTTCAAGACTTGCTTACCTCAAACATTTAAAAGGCCAATTTACAGTCCATCAGGCTAGAAAGTTAATAGGGATGTTCCACTCTTCCCCACTACTACCGTAGTAATTATATACAGACAAAAGGGTAATCCAGGGGTGGCCAGCCACAGGGGACTTAGTGTGGCCCAAGACTGTTAGTTAAAACCTACACATCAACTGGAGAAGATAATATTACAAATAAAAAAATTAAGTACATTTTATGTTTATTCAGTGTATGTTTTTCGATTTGTAATAAAGTTGTCATCTTCTCTAGTTGATGTGTAGGTTTTAACATATGGTCCTGGGCCACACTTAAGCTGCCCATACACGGGCAGATTATCCCTCCATAGATGAGGAACCGCAGCAGCTGGCCCCCTTAGAGGATCGGCTGGCACCTTTTGTGTGCCGGCCATCACTTTGCAATGGACATCGACCGTGATTTACAGATACAGGGTCCGATATCCCTGTTTTCACGCAAGATTTATTGATCCCACTTGAAGACCAGGATGGCCGCATAGTATATGCGCCAGATAGATGTCCGTGAGCATGCAAGGCACTCAATAAGGCCATCAATCTGGCGCATATCTATGCGTGTATGGGTACCTTTGGGTAGTCCTCTGGGGCTGGCCACCCCTGATTTTCCAACCTTATGGTTGGATTTTCCCTTTTTGTGTAAATATTTAAATTGTTGGGGATAGTGGCCCACACTACTGTGTTTACTTTGTCTCGAACTTGCCCAAGTTTTTTTCATAAATGAGTTATCTATATATTTAGCTTGAACAATCAGGCATCCAATTGATGTGCAGCGATTCCCTGTCAGATTGACAAACGCTCGACCAATCGGCCGCAAATCTGTGTGTCTGTGGCCGGCTTTAGTTTCCAGGTCCCATTTTAATATGTTGCCTATTGAGGATCTGAGCGGCACAACAAATGGTTTATATTGGACAGGACATTGACTTTTATCATTCTGTTAGGCTGGCCATACACCTTTTAGATCTCTCTGTCAGATATCTTTTAGATCTACCATCAACTATGTAGCGCCGGGTCCTCTGCGATTGAACACAGGTAGACTTGATGGTTTAGAAAGTCCCTCCTATTACATGGTTTTAGTAAAACAAAAGGAGATCTAAAGGAAATCTGACAGAAAAATCTAAAGGTGTATTGGGGACACTTATGCTAGGCATACACATGCCGATAAGCGGCCGATTTTTTTATCTGACCGACGGGCGTGCGCGCTCACGCCGTCGGTCAGGTTAAAAATTGGCCACTAATCGGCATGTGCCCACATGGGGCGACAGATCCCTGTTGCCCCACAGCTCGGCCGGCCAGAGAACGGACATGTCCGATCTTCTTTGGCCGATGCCATAAGCTGCAATGAAGACGGTGTCTTCATGCAGCTTGTGGCCGGCACACAAAAGGTTGCCCGGCCGATAGAAAGGGCCCCATAATGCAATGGGATGCTAATGTGATGACGTCATCACGTTAGCATCTCGGCATACATCGGAACAGGTCGGTCTGACCTGCTCGGTGTGTGTATGCCGAGCATTAGACCCAGTAATTGAATAGTACACACCATAGTAGGAAATGGTGACATAGAAGAAATTTCCAATAGATGCATAACTTGTCTGATCAGTGTTATTGCTGGTTTTAACCATTTTCAGCTGTACTCAAATATTGCAAAAGGGTTTATTTAACCATTTATACCAACAGATGCTTATTTGTATCAATGGATGAAGCTAAGGTGGAGTGGAGTCAACGTGTCAAAGGGGGTGTGCCCTAGCCAAAAAGAATAGATACAATATAATTCTACAACCCTGAATGGGGGAAATAGATGGTAGCTCCCACCCAGAATAGCTAGATGGATGGCATTGCGGGCACGTGGGTCAACGACACAGTCAACAACAGTTTTTTATATTTTTAGTAAAAAGTCTTTATTAATATAGGACTCATTGGGCAATAAAAAGGAATCAAAATGCTTCCAACGGAACAATCCACCACAGAATGGTGGTCGCTATGGAAGTATTTTCATATTACAATAAAACCAAATTACAGTGATAACATCAAGTTATCAATATATATATATAGTTGGCTCTCCAAACTCCGACGCGTTTCGCCCTGTCAGGCTTCTTCAGGAAGATGTGTAAGAGATGAGCATCTAATATGTATAGGTTATTGATTAGTTAAGATGATTCACATTTTACATTGTTTTATTTTCAATAAGTTACCAACATTAAAACCTCAATCATCCAGTTGGACGTTCAAATGTAAAGGCTATAGCATTGCATTGTACACTCTTATGCAGATATGAACAAAATAGGGTAGGTGTAACAGCAATGGGTATTATAATACATCCAGTATTACACAGACAATCCTCAAAACATGATAGGTGGATATATATCAGCAGTAGCATAATGGATGGGTACATATTGATAGTAACTTTATGGATACAAATGGGTAAGTATATAAAAAATTCCATGGAATAAATAAGTAATTGAATAATTCAAAAGCCAGAAAAAAAACAAACAAACAAATGGGTTCTCACCCATTACTTACGTATATATATGAAGTGTACCGTCTGTGAGCTGTCTTGATGTATATGCCTGGGTCAAGAGACCGGTCTGCAGTTGGGGAGATGCGTGATAACTTGGTACGAAAAATTTCCCACCGAAGCGTTGACCTGTTTATTAAAGAAGCATGGCCATCGAGGGTGAGTGTAGCTTCATGATCATGTAACATTTCATCCCTCAGAGATTGACTGCACTCGTTTTACATTGCTGCGGCAGGTCCTGTCACTCCTCACACCTTTCCCACTTCTATGACTTGTCTGCTGTGCAGGAAATTCCAGATGTTCTTTAATGTGCAGGTGATGGGGAAAAAAATGAAACAAAAAAAATGGAGCGTTAATAAGGGAGGGTGTAAGAATTACCTGCATTGTGTTGGGGGGCGTCTGCGTTCCCATTGGCAACTGGAAAAACTTGGTATTGGGTTCTAATGTAACATCCACTCTGTTTCTGGTATCTAAGACTGAATAATGGGAAAACATCAACTGTACAGGTCAAGTTTAATCCCCTGTCCTTTGCATAATATTACCCATATTTGGGTACTGCTCCTGTAAGTTATTAGATAAAACAGTCAGTTTTTACTCCCGATCTAAATATGGTAAATTTTCATTTCTGATTTACTTTGTATTATTTGCAGTTGAAAGGTCCAGGATAACAGCTTGGGTGGTTTGGTTATGTTTCTGACAGGTTTTAGTTTTAACCAACTTTACTTGGTTAAAAAAACCAGCAAACATGAAAGTCTGGTCCTACTTAGATGTGGCACATGTAATCAGCCACTGCCTTTGCTGCACCACACTGGCCTGTGTTACTGCAATGAAGCACAACTGGCTTTAGCACTGCTGGAACTGTTAAACATTGCTTATATAAGCCCTGGAAGTTAGGCCATGTCTGCACTACGTTTTGTGATCCGTCGGGGCCCCTACATTAAACGCAGTGCTTAATGGCAGTCCCAACAGATCACATACACTTTACCTGCTCTGTGGATGCTCTGTTCAGACATCCCAAGATGCAGGGGTTACGGTACTTCACACAAACCCCTGCATCGGCAGATCAGCTCAGCGCCTTGAGAACAAAGCATCTGCTGAGCAGGTGAAGTGTATGGGATCCGTCTGGACTCCCGCCAAGCACTGCGCCTAAAGTAGGATCACAAAACTTAGTGGAGACATAGCCTGCGGATGCTGGCGATTGTAGGTGAAAGGATTTGTCTTCTTTAGGCTGTTTCATTTTATTTAATAAAGCAAAATGCCATATAGCAATGGTTCCTGAACTGGAGGGGGCGGCGGCATAGCTAGTGAGCTAAGGGAGGGACAAGCTGCAGAGTGCATGCATTTTGTGCGTCTCTGTGCGCGTCTGTTTCTGTGAATGATTCATGCCTCTGTATTAGTTTGGTGTATGTGTCTTTATCTGAATGATGAATGTTTCTGTACAATTGGTATATGATGCCAATCTGTATGATTGGTGTGAAAACCAAATAAAGTCGTGTGAGTTGTATTTCAAATAAAGTTTGAGGACCGTGTCACACTAGTGCACAATTGTGTGAAATTGGTGGCCGTTTCCTTCAACCGAGAGGGTAAGGGTATTTTGGCTTAGAACACAAACACACTTTTTATGATGTTGCTTTTGCCTATTCACTTAGAGCTTCATCTTCTGTTAGGTCTGACCTGGTTTTTTAAAAGTTAAGGAGAAAAAAAGCCCAAAAAATAACGTGGGCATACACGCAGAGGTTTCTGTGATTTTAGAAGGGTTTGTAAAAGGCTAGTCTTGTAGAAATGAGCAAAAGTAAGGCAAAGCCAGCGCCGCACTTGATGTCTTTTGTGCAGTGTAGCCTGGGATGCTGCTGTAGCTAAAACACAGCAAATAAAAATTATTCTGACAATAAAACAAACTTTGAGTCTCTTAAAAGCAAGGTGTAGGAAGATCAAACCTAAAGCCCCCCATACATCTTTAGATTCCTCCATACAATTTGCATCAGATCTACCAACAACTATGTAGTATAGGGGCCTCCCTGATAGAATACATAGTGATTGGAAGGTATATATCACTGCTATGTAGTGCCGGGTCCTCCCTGATAGAATACATAGTGATTGGAAGGTGTAGAAAGGTCCTCATATTACGTGGTTTTGGTAGAAGAAAAGTTGATTGTACAGAAATTGCATGGTAATTGTATGTGGTGTATGGGGGGCTTATGACACCCCCCCCCCCCCCCCCCCCCCCCCCCCATTCCATAAGTAAACTCCACTTGGTTTATCTGGTAGTCACCAAAGCTTAATGTACACCTAGAAAAGACAGTCTGCTGTATCTAACAAGGGGCATCAAGGGGTGTTTCTTGTAATGAGCCTCTGGGGCAGACCCTGCCAACTAGGAGCATCAGGAGGTGTATCCATGGGCATACCCTGTCATCTATGAGCACAGAGGTCTCTAGTATTAAAATAATCAGACAGTCTCGGCCATCTAGAAGCACCAGGAGGTCTGCTCTAAAAAAACAGTGCCGTCCCTTTAAATCCGGACCCCCTGTAGGCGTCTCTGACAGTTGTCGCACTGTGTCTCTCCACCCAGGTGCCTGCAGATGAGATCTGGGTGTGGCAGTGCCCTGCCTTCTACTGTGAGCGACTGAAGACACTACGCCGCCTCTACTGGCCCGATTCAGATTCTCACTACCACGACTGGAATTGGTCTTCAATAAAATGGCCGCCGGAAGGCTCCTAGTGTCCGGCTCTTAGTTATGACGAGTGCTTCCGGGTGGAACTAGTGTTTCCTGTGCGCGGTGATGTCATCACTGAGTGCCCGGAAAAACAAGTGAAGAAGTTTAGACGCGGTCCTGGTGCCCCCTTCATTCAGGAGGATGGAAGGAGAATATTTCATGGGCGGAGGGGGCATTGTAGGAGACTGGGAGGATAGAGGAGGGGTGAGTCTTCCTGATATCCTTGAGCATGTACACTTTGTAAATAAACAGAGGCTTACATGCAGCTGTCATACAAAACATACAGGGACTGCCATTGCTGGCATACTTTATATAAATGACTGATGTTTCTGAGTCACCGCATAGTAAAGAGTTCATTCTTTGCATATTCTAATCCATGCCGATGTTCTGTGAGGTGAAATTAGCACTGGCTGTCACAGCCTGCAGGGTTTCCCGACACTTCCTGTCTCGGTGACACCTGTTGAAGAAATATGAAGACCAGTTGTCACTGGGCCTGGAAGGAGAAGACCATGATAAGAGTTCAAGAATTTCTTCTGTTTACTTAAAGTATGCTACTGTTGGAGAGATTGTACACCACTTCCTGTTCTGATGCAAATAGCCTGTAATGTCTCCAACGGTTCTTATTTCACCCAACACTAAAGTTTTTGGCTGTAGTTAGCCTTCAGTACAATATATATTACATATCCGTAACATTGTTTGAAATTGCTGTAAGTAAATAATTTCTTTAGGTATAACCTGCTAGCACTTTCACCTACTGTGCTTGCAATGGGAGCTACTGATATGATGTATTGTCACACACTATATACCTGCACGATTACCCTTACACAACATTCCACAAGTAGGTTGTAATGGTTCCTGTGCTGACTTTGGGCAGGATGAAGAATATGGGGAACCAGAAGACGATGCTGAGGTCCAGCAAGAGTGTCTCCAGAAATTGGGAAGTCACGACTACATCATGGAACCTGCTATATTTAACACATTGAAGAGGTCAGTGACACTTCATTTCCCCAGAACCTCAGACAGAGTTATATTGAGCTAGTATGTCAGAATTTGGGGGTACTGCTTCCTGTACCTAACTACTAGTCTATTCTTTTGCATATAGCATCTGGTGTGGCATGTGCAAGTGTAAATGTGATATACTGAAATAATAATAAAACCCTGAATGGCTATTTATCCGCTCCTAGAATTCATGCTATTACCCCTTTTGTGCTCTTATTTGCTTTTCACCCTTGAACTATAGAACCAATTTTGTTAGCTGTTATCTCTGACTGAGATGCTATGTTGAAGATAACACAATTCTTTAAATGAAAGTGTCTGTGCGGTTCTTCACTGTGTTCCTTTATGTCTGTGATAGATTCGCCCCTTTACCACAGCCTCTAACCTTGATAGTGACTGACTGCGACTGCAAATGTGCAGTGGAGTGAAAGAGACTGAAGAAATAGTTCTTTCTGCTTGCACTAGACTGCTTTACATCTTGTAAACCTAAGCAAAACTACCAATGAATGTAAAGACTTATGCCTGGCATACACATGCTGATAAGCAGCCGATTTTTCACCTGACCGACGGGCGTGCGCGCTCGCGCCGCCGGTCAGCGGAAAAATCAGCCGCTTATCGGTGTGTGCCCACATGGGGCGACAGATCCCTGTCGCCCCACAGCTCGGCCGGCCAGAGAACGGACATGTCCGATAATCTCTGGCCGATGCCATTAGCTTCAATGAAGACCGGCGTCTTCATCAAAGCTAATGGCCGGCACACAAAGGGTGTGGCCGACTGAAGCAGCCCCATAATGCACCAGGATGCAAACGTGATGACGTCCTCACGTTTGCATTCCAGTGCATATCGTAGCATGTCGGTCGGCACCCATCTGTGGGTGTATGGCAGGCATTATTGTGGATTATTAAAAGTGAGACTTTTTCTAAAGGGCAATTTTTTACTTAAAAAGGCAGATATGTTGTTTTTCTCTGTTTAAGTCCAAGTTGCCTCCCTAGCATGCTTTTTAATTGCAGTGTAAACTGTTCTTTCTCCATATTTGTCCTTCAAGGTATTTCCAGGCTGGCGGCTCCCCAGAGAATGTCATACAGCTACTATCGGAGAATTACACCGCGGTGGCACAGACAGTGAATTTGTTAGCTGAATGGCTCATCCAATCAGGTCTGTTAATAAAGAATGTTGCTGGAGACATCAAGAAATACTATAGCACATGGCTTTATGCAGAAGATCTAGTTATTGATGAGCTACAAGGCTGTTGTATCCTTGCATAAAAGCTTACTAAGGTTTTGTGTTGTATAGGTGTTGAGCCAGTGCAGGTGCAGGAAACGGTGGAGAATCACCTGAAAAGTCTGCTAATTAAACACTTTGATCCCAGGAAAGCAGACTCAATCTTCACAGAGGAAGGAGAGGTAACCATCAGCTGATATTACATTTTGTTTAAAAACAAGTAAGGGGTGTGTTAGAGGCCGTTCTAAGGTTTTATTTCTATATGGGGCTTTGTTAAATACATTTCCCACACTCTTGGTGAGTGAAGGAAATTGAAGAAGATATTTATCAAAGACACAGAAAATAGTAGCATTTTACATAGAATCCCCTTCTTAAAAACAACACTTTGTTGCAGATTTTTTATTACCCAGACGATATAAAAGCTTTGACACAATTAGTATGTTCTTGTGCATCTAAGAAGTATGCAGACAGGCTTCTTAAACCTGTAGGACGGGGCATGCCTGGTAGTTGTGCTTGTTGTCTTTTTGAAAGGTGAAAAAACTAAGCATTTTAAATGTTTCTGTAATGTGCATTGTGTGTTTTTATATGATATATCGGCAAACAATCATTGTCTGTGTTTCATTCATTAATAAGCTAAGTTTTTAAAAAGAGAAAATTTGTGTCTAGTGGTAAAGAATCTTGCATAACTCCAAGCTGTGGCATTAATGTCAGAAACAGGGCTATGTTTAAATTATAGATGGTCAATGAGATGTCTAAATAGACTTTAACATGCAACTTGTATGTAGACTGAATTGTGCCATCAAACATTGCAGCTATTGTACTTCAGTGTTCTCCCCAGAATTTTTTTTTAGCCGGGCGGCGCGATGACGTCAGGACGCGATGACGTCATCGCGCCGCCTGCTCCGGTCCGGCGGCCCTCTGATAGGCTGCCGGCCAGCGGCAGCACACAAATCCTCTGACAGGTGGCGCCTCCCCATTCTTCAGGAGCGCGCCGCAGCCACTGAAAGACTCCGGCCCGCGGCTCTGGTAGTGTGCCGCGGGCCGGAGTCTTTCAGTGGCTGTGGCGCGCTCCTGAAGAATGGGAGGCGCCGCCTGTCAGGCTGCTCGCTGTGTGCCGGGCGGGGACCAAAATCTCCCGGGCGGGCCGCCCGGCCAATCTCCTCTGGGGAGAACACTGTACTTGATTGTCTCAGTTTCTGTCTGCATAAAATTTGCATGATAATGTGAACATTTCAACATATTGCTTACCCTCTCTATTTGCTATCCATCACTGGCTTTTATATATCATGTGCTCATTATTCCTGTACACCAATGTTGACCTTGTGTGGTGAATGAAGGTATTACATTCATTTTCAGACTCCAGCTTGGTTGGAGCAGATGATTGCACACACAACATGGAGAGACCTCTTCTATAAGCTGGCAGAGGCACATCCGGACTGTTTGATGCTGAACTTTACAGTAAAGGTGCGTTCTTTTCTTCAAATATTGCCTGCCCCGTCTCAGATTTTTACAATCACCATTTTGTCGTTCACATTGGCTTAAGGAAATCTGTTATGAGGGCTGTTCAGCTACTGTTAATGCCCCCCCCCCC
>CM070042.1:10697491-10712702 GCA_036250615.1 Ptychadena robeensis | reverse complement strand
CTTTAACTTTTGTCGGCAACCCAGCGGCATCCTCTTCCTGGATCATTTACACCCAGGACAATTGGGCTGCCTTCACTATTTTCCTGTATTGCCCGACAGGCAAAGGCATCCCAAGTCCTTGCTCCATCACATGTGCATAGATGACGCAGTAAAGGCGGACCCAGAAAAAACGTTGGTGGGGCAGTCACGTAGGGACACCACGGGCTCCCTCCGGAAAGGTAAGCATGCCGAGTATAGTTTAGGGTGAGTATTGCTAACCGTCCGGGAGGTTATTGAGACACAACATTTTAATATAAAAGCAATTCTGTAGTGTATATAAAATAACACATGCATATATATTAATTAAACAAATACATTTTATTTGTTGTCAGCTATACACTGCCTGTCCAAAAGATGAAGTCTAAAAAGTCGCCACCAAAAAAAAAGGTCACACACTCTAATATTCGCTGTGGTATTGCCTCAATAACCTTCTGCAATGTCACAAGGTTTATTTCTATCCAGTGTTTACCAAGATCTTGCATAGACGATGGTAGAGTCTGACCGCTGCGGAAAGCCTTCTCCAGCACATCCCAAAGATTCTCAATAGGGTTAAAGTCTGGACTCTGTGGTGGCCAATCCATGTGTGACAATGATGTCTCATGCTCCCTCCACTCTTTCACAATTTGAGCCTGATGAGTCCTGGTATAGTCATCTTGGAATATGCCCGTGCCATCAGGGAAGAAAATAATCCATTGATGGAGTAACCTGGTCATTCAGTATATTCAGGTAGTCAGCTGACCTCATTCTTGGAGCACACACTGTTGCTGAACCTAGACCTGACCAACTGCAGCAACCCCAGATTTATCCAATAGGAGGCTTGTACCTATTAACTTAGTTAAATCCAGATGGCAACTTTTTTTTGGACAGGCGGTGTAGATCAAAGTAGCTACAGACTAAAAAAAACCCCATACACCTTACAATCTTACCATAGAATTTCTTACAATCCAGTTTTCTTCCAAAATCATGTAATATGAGGACTTTCCTAAACCTTCCTTTCACTATGTTTTCAATCAGGGCGGACCCGGCACTACATAGCAGTGATATATACCTTCCAATCACTATGTATTCTATCAGGGAGGACCCGGCACTATATAGCAGTGATATATACCTTCCAATCACTCTGTATTCTATCAGGGAGGACCCGGCACTACATAGCAGTGATATATGCCTTCCAATCACTATGTATTCTATCAGAGAGGACCCGGCACTACATAGCAGTGATATATACCTTCCAATCACTATGTATTATATTAGGGAGGACCCAGCACTACATAGCAGTGATATATACCTTCCAATCACTATGTATTCTATCAGGGAGGACCCGGCACTACATAGCAGTGATATATACCTTCCAATCACTATGTATTATATCGGGGAGGACCCAGCACTACATAGCAGTGATATATACCTTCCAATTACTATGTATTCTATCAGGGAGGACCCGGCACTACATAGCAGTGATATATACCTTCCAATTACTATGTATTCTATCAGGGAGGACCCGGCACTACATAAATGTTGGTAGATCTAATGGAAATTGTATGGAGTTATCTAAAGGTGTATATGGGGCTTAATTATTATTATTATCATTTATTTATATAGCGCCAACATATTACGCAGCGCTGTACAATACATTAGAGATAGAAACACACAATAACACACAGGTATGACATAGGCGGAGCAGAGGACCCTGCCCGGACGGGCTTACAATCAAATAGGTTGGGGAACAAGGTATACAATAGGTATACGCATACGCTTTGTCAGCAGCCTAGAAAGCACCTTTCCACATGGGCAATTCAATATATTTTATATTTGACAATGTATTTAAAGTGTTCAGTGATAAGTTAATCCCTTAATACTTCAGGTTTCCAAATAAACCATAAAGCGGTGGGTTGGAGAGTAAAAAGCAGAATCAGGACTGAAAATTACATCCGATATCATTTACCTGCACATCTGGTCCTTCTCTGTCTTCTGCCTGCGGAGGGCAAAGCCTTCACTTTGTACAATTGTAGAATAGACATGGACCTTGGTGTGTGTCTTGGTTACTCCTGGCACTAGTGACTCTTTGCATAGGCATGCCAACACTCGTGTATTACAGCTATCAACTCATAACGATTCCTGTGAGGTGTCCCATTGACCATAATGCCAGATCTAATCTATCGGACTACAGCACAGGGTTAAAAAATTATTCAGTATTATATCTAAGTGTAATAAGCTATTGAAGGAATGTTTTATTGCACTTTACGTGCCCCAGCAGTTAAAATACATTAAATACTGTAAAATGTGTTTATGCCCCAAATTTCTAAATGTAAAATCAATTATTGGTAATGTTTTTTCTTACTTGGTTCTAGGGAAATTGTTTGGCCCAAACTTCACTGTCTGCAGAAGAAATGTATCCACCTACCAACAAGCAAGTAAGTGGTCCCACAAAGATTGATATAGGAAAGTGATTTTCATATAATGCAGATCAATATACTGCATTGCAAATCTGGATGGGTTACAACCTAGCGGTAACTAGCTTATTCCTGTCAGGAGTACTGGGGCCTGTGTGCGAAATGCCTCAGGTCCTCAGGGTGTAACATTGAATTTTCAAGGATGTCTACCTGCTAGTAACAGTGTGAGATCAAAACGCAAATATAGCTGCCCCAAAGAAGGCAATGTAGAGGTGGGCTTGTGTGTATGAGAACCTTGGGGTTCTTTCAGGAAAAGTCACCCAGACGCACCTCAAACGCCAAAAAATAGCCCAAAGCTATGCAATTAACATGTACACACAGACACAGCAGCGACGCACGTTAATGTGTCCATTGAACAAGTATTGGACTAAAAGCAAGGGGACACATTTTCCCCCATAGGACTCAAATGTGGGAGTTAAAAAGCATGCGATAATGCTAAAAGCAACCTTAGGGGCAAATGGAGACTAGGTCTAACTCTGCACGTGCATTGAGCTGTCCACAGCGCATGCATTATGCACTACGCATTGCCCAGAACTACTGTATGCATGTTTGGATGTATTCTGTTTATGTACTCTGCAGCACGTATATGATAACACAAATTATATATTTATATATATATTATATATATACCGCCAAGGAGCTGTGAGATGAGAAATCCGCCCACGGCCGAATATACCATCTGTACAGTATTGCTTATGCCAACAGAGCCCTGCGGGTATAATCAATAAAGAGAGATAGGTGAACTGCCATCTATCTATCTCTCTCTACCTGTGTGTAAAGAGAAGTACCCGTGAAGGTTATGGTGAGAAGGGATGAAAGGAATCAAAAAGCCCTCAACTCGAGCAGTGCATAGCACAATCAAGCCTTCTTAAACCCGTGTAAATACCTTCTGTTTTAAGAAGGCTTGATTTGTGCTATGCACTGCTCGAGTTGAGGGCTTTTTGATTCCTTTCCTCCCTTCTCACCATAACCTTCACGGGTACTTCTCTTTGTTCGGCTTCCAAGCCCCACACCATAGAGCCATGGTTTCCATGCACTGCACTGATGATGGCCAAGGAGCCTGAAACAGCTGTATGCAGTTTGGAATAAATGGCTCTGTACCAAAAAGGCTATATTTGCACTGTACACCAGCGGTTTCTGGATTTGCATCTGGCTGATGGGGCGAAAAGGAATAATTTGCATAGCTCCGCCCACTGTCCCAAAACAAAGGCTTCCACCTAAAGATTTGTGATGGATTGGGCCGTGTAAATACCTGTGTGTAGAAATTGTGATCACATGCAGCTCACACAGACACAGCCAGAGAGGAGAGACTCTGCAGCTGTCTCTCCCCCCGGCCCCCCTCTTTCCAACCAGTGAAGATGATGTGTGACGTGATAACACTGCTGCTAGTGACATCTAGTGGCAGAAAGTTGGTATTGCATTGATTTGATTCAAAGCATTGATCCAATTCATTTGAACACTTTAAATATTTGTTTCCGGCTTTCCTGCTCTAAAAACTAGGTGTGTCTTATGGTCCGGTGTGTCTTGTCCCAAAAATAGTCATTTCAATGGTATCTTGCAGACCCCTTGGCTCAATGTTTTTATTCAACTTTAGTTTAAAAATACAGACTTATTAATTTTTTTCCTAAAATTTTTTGCTGGAGTTCCAAGCATGTCCAGGAGACAGAGATCGACTATCCATGCACCTGGTGTTGATCCACAGAGAAGTTTGCAGCAAGACCAGAGAGGAAGTCTGCTTATGGGTATTACGATCCATGTGAAGAGTGCGGGTCTTAATCCTACTGTTACAGAACCTTATGTGGACTGAAGCATTAATATTATAATAAGGACCATTGTAAAAAGGAAAGAAAATTTTAAAATACCAAAAAATTGTATTATATTTTTACTCCAAACTGTCCCAATAGATCAAAGTAAAAAAAAACAAAAAAATATAGTTATCCTGCTGCCACCTGTGGGAGTCTCCATTTTGGTTTGTGTATCTTCCAGTCTTGAATGGGCTCAGGCTGCAATAATGCTGACTGCCACCGGGTGCCGCCAGATACAATGTCAATGGACACAAAGGTAAAGCAGAACCCCCCCCCCAAAAAAACTAGCTGCCTAAAGGGATGTGCACTGCCACCTCCTGAGAGGGATCCATAGACAGGAGGAGCAAGAGTGAATTCACAGATATCTCCTCAGGTAAGGATATTTTATATACAGATTGCACCAATAATGGGGGGTTGGCTAGGTACAAAAGTTTGTCTGGTGGGTTTATAAATACGTACACATCCAAGCAGTTTGTCGATTCCATGGTATTGTCTTGGCCTCAGCAGCTTCTTCTCCCCACCCCACAACCTTTAATAAAAGACACCAACACACAAAGGTTTGATATTTTCAGTTTTTACTGGATTTGCTTGTTTAAATGACATAACCAGAACAACAATAAGGCAGATATAAAAATAAACTCAGGAGTGCTACTTTTATAAAACAGCTCATGTAACCCTTATAGTCTGTACTGTTAAGGCCGTGTTACATTTCTGCCACACAAGCAAACACATTAGTATGATGTTACTTTTTCCATAAAACTAATTTCTAGATGGCAAAATTGAAATTGTGCAGAACAGTATTTGGAGAATGCAGATGCTTGCCGAGTACAGTCAGCCAAGAACAGAATTGATTCGGCCTTTTATTCATTCAGTGCTAGTGACATTGCGTCATGAAGCAAGAACTTGGTGACATGGCTTGCTGTCATCAAACTACAGTCTATACTCTCGGAGTCACAACATAGATTCCTCGGATGACTGTTAATATATTCAAATCTGTGCAATTTCCAATTTTGTTTTCTTCACATTAATTGCTACATGCTAGTCAAAAAAATCTCAACTACAAGAATGTTTCAAGCAGAATGTTGATATATTGTGTATTTTGACAGGTAAGCAGTACGTTCGTGACACTGACAGTCATACACTTTTTGTCATTACATTCAACATAAATGAGTGAATTCATGTTACCCTGTAAAATAGTTAGAGATACTGGCACCCAAGGCCATGCAGGTCACCACTTTTAGGTAAAAGGTGACCTATGACCTGCTTCTCTGATCAACAAGCTAAATCTTTGGTCTGAGGCTATGTTCCCACTTAGGCGATTAATTGCCTGGCACCCAGGATTTTCAATGGCTGGTAGGCGATCGTCCATTCATGTTTATGGGAGCGATTAGGAGAAAGAAAAAAAAAACACATGCGATCTTATCAATGGGGACAAGCCCATTCCAAATAGTGTAGCGATTGACAGCAATTCCGCAGGTGATTAATCGCCTAAGTGGGAACATAGCCTAAGGATTGCCTCATGACTGGGGGTGTAGGTGGGAACCTAGCACACAGCTGCAAACCCATTTAGTGTGGAGAACAGCAAGGAGCTATAAGGAAGTACAGGAAATGCTGTATGAAGATACATTGTTCTGCATGACCGAGAGGATGGCGTCTCTTGGCGGTGAAGCAGAGTGTTCCAGTGCAACCAATAAGTAGTCCCTATTCCATTTGTGGCGTGCAATATAAAAATGCAATAGCTATTATGGAAATCCCTGCTAGACACAGCATCAACTAAACTGATCTAGAGGGCCCATACCATAAAAGAGAGAAAAGAAAGAACATACAGTACCAAGTAATAACTTTTTCATCATCTAAAAGTTTAGATATGCAAGACACAAAGCACATTAGTAACTGACATTCTGTTGGATGGATCCCTGTACAGGTTACTACAGGTGTCACTTGCAGAAGTGATTTTGTATCGTTATGGACAATCCAGAACAGACCACAATGCGAAATATGTGCCTGGCGTTCTGCACTGAAATATTCATAAATATCTGTGGAAAAGCCACTTCCGTTGACAACCTGGGACTGACATTTCAAAAGCTGTGGAAGTGGCAGTTACAGAAGATAGAGAAAAAAAATCAGGCTCAGGAGCCTTTAACAGCAACAGCCTGCTTGCCAACATACAGTATTTTAAATTCAATTCACATAACAGAACCTAGAAACAGAAACCCAGAGCTGCCTGCACATACACTATTTTCATTTTTAGAGACATTTCAAAACCCTTAGAATATAGGTCACTACAGATGCAAATACGCAAACCAAAAAAAAAATAAAACATTCCACGCCACCTCCCTCCATACAAGCTCCTTGATTGGTCTGAACACATGGTGTCACAGATCTCAGATTTTGCATCTGGAAGCAGTCTAAAACTGGCCTTCATCTAGGTTCTATTGGCTTCACATTTAACCATACACCCAAGTACCTCACTGCTAACAAATAGGAATATCAATTCTACAAAGCCTTGAAGGATATGTGCCAAAAGATTCCACCAACTGGTTGCCATGTTTGTGGCTGCACTTGTACATCTCATCAATTCTTAGGCCTCAGCGGTCTGAAAATACTCACTGCCTGACTTATCTGCATGCGTGAACCGAATTAATGATTGTCTTCAAGTCACTCAAGTGGCATTTTCAAAAGAAAATGCCAGCATGGCAGCCATGCAAGTAACTTATTAGGAGCTAGCTTCGTTGTGTACCTTGTAGGAGTATAGATAGGCAATAACAATGGCACTCATTTATTAAAATGTCTGAAGTAACAGCCGTCTCCATTTGGCCTGTCCAGATTTCGTTTCTGTATGGCACCAAGATATGGCCAGACAGCAGGTCATTGGGCATGAACCTGTCCAGGACAATGCTTTCCCTCTTACACTTTTATAAATAAGGCCGGTTAAAGAAGCTGGTAACGCTAGCTGGCTTCTGGTCTATAGTTGGGAAAAAAACATGAAAATTCTAGGAAGGGTTAGGGGTGGTTTTTTTAAGAAATCACTGAATAGCTGAATACAGTGACATGACTACCTGGTCCCCTTCATTTATTGTTCCCACATTGCTGCCACCTCTCTCCAAACTTCAATTTGAAAAATCCTACTTAATAATAGTTACATTCTTAAATAAGAATAAATAGTTGAAGTGCCCAGAGGGACGTTCTAGCGTTTCCAGTATGAACACCCAATGGCTACATTTTAAGCCAGCATCATTCCTCTACAAACGCCGCTGCTGCCATGGTCGTCCTGATGCCTCCTCTTGTTGTTGCCTTTAGATCCTCCAATTCAGAGTTTAGTTTGCTGATCACCCATTCCATAGCATCTCGGCCCTAAAGGATTAAAAAGAATTATATTTAAGTAAAGATGCCTATACATGGCTCAATATTCCCATTCAATCGACTACAATTTGTGGTTGACAGTAAAGTCCCCCATACACCTTAAGCTAGCCACACACGGCTCAGATGAAGTAACAGATTAGAGGGACATCAGGGGCTGTGCGCGCTCACAGCCCCCGATTTTCTGAGCCATTCATGGTTCCTATGTTGGAAAACCTTGGTCGAAATCCATTGCACTGAATAGGGACAGCGCTGTCCCCATCCAATGTAATGGACAGGCTGGCAGCTGTGTTCAACTAGCTGCTCTGTGTGTGTGAAGGAGGCTAGCCACCTCTGCCATAATAACAGGGGGGGGGGGGGGGGGGGGGGGGGGGGGGGGGGGGGGGGTCTGGCTGCAGACTGGGTGCTTTACACAGAAGCTGTCTGTTTCTGAGGCTGTGGAGAGACCCGAGGGACCGGGAAACCGGGTCCCCATCATACAGTAATTGATGAGCCCATGTGGTGCACATTGATTACTGTCCGAGTGACGTCACCACGCTGTAATTGATCACCGGTCGATTGCACGGGAATCTAATGTGCCTTACAATCTAATGTGCCTTACAATCTTACCAAACAATTTCTGTACAATCAACTTTTCTTCTACCAGAACCATGTTATATGATAACCTTTCTAAACCTTCCAATCACTGTGTATTCTATCAGGGAGGACCGGGCACTACATAGTTGTTGGTAGATCTAAAGGAAACTGTATGGAGTGATCTAAAAGAAGTGGGGGCTTCAGACATGAAATCGCGCCTTGAATGGTCACGTAGGTAAACTTCAGCCGATCATACAGGTATCTGTACAGGATTTGTCAGAATTCTGATAGATTAGTATCAGATGGTATGATGGGGCTTACGCACAGAGGATTGGGATAGCTGCTTAAAATGTTTAAATGAAAAAGGTTTCATTTGAAAGTATATAGATAAAAAAAATAAAAAAATAACTGAACAGAAGATTGAACATAATGCAGTTTTTCATTAAGGAGTTTACAGATCTTTCATAGAGGTTGCTTGCTGCCATGTTACTGCCTCCATGGCATTTTAATCAAATAAGAATCCCTAGTTGATGAAAAAACCTGCCATCACCACAAAATGATAATGTGAGCATCTGTTTCATGTAATTACCCAACCCTACCAAACAAACATTAGAAAACCATACACACCCCACCCATACAACAGTAAGTAGTAGACTTCTAGGCCACTCACCTTATTGGCATTGCTAGAAATGGTATTGGCCATCATCCCCTCTAAATAGCTGCTCAGACTGACACCTTTCACAGTTATTATCGCTTCCTGTGTGAGAACAGTCCTGAAAACAAACACATCATTTTAGTCTTGCTTTATGCAACAAAATAAAATGCAGCCCAGTGATACACAGACTCTCATTCAGCATTAGCCAATAGGCCCAAATCTAAAGTAGGAAACTCTGAAGAAGACATTGTCTATTTCATTTTTAATTATGCTGTATGACAAAAGGACAAGAAAACAATCCTAAAACTATGCTGAATTATAGTAACTATTTTTTTTCACACCATGACACACTGTGCAGGGGGACGGCCCGGACAGTCTGTACAGACACATACAGAAGCAGGGATGACCTGCTGGCGGGTGGCTCTTCCCTGTGCAGCGGCTCACATACACAGCTCTGACGGATCACATACACAGATCTGACGGATGATCTGACCATTGAGGGACCGTCCCCTGCAGAGCGGTGCGTGCTTCATGTGAGCTGGCTGAGGTTCCCAATATTTTTATTGGGATGAAATACTCTGCCGTTTCCCTATCTTATAGACTACAATATATGTTTGGAATCAGCACAGACATATACATATTTCATTTTGCATTTGTACTTACTTTTTGTTGTCCTGGGGATGTGGCTTGTACACTAATCTTTCATCCACTGACACCATATTTGTAAAGGTAATCTGAAAACAAGAACACAAAATCAATATATAATGTAAAGAGCAAATAAGGTTACTTTTTGCTTGGAGAAATACTATTTTCAGAGAGATTACTACATTCATGGAACAATTAGGCTGAGGCTCCACTGGGGCGGTTTGGGAGCGGAGAGAGCAGAGCTGTCTTCCCGGCTCTACCAATATCTGACAGCAGCGTGATGATGTCATCACGCTGCTGCAGGGAACATCGGACGACTCCACTATCGAGCCATCTGCATTTGTCTTACAGGAGGAGTAAACTCCATTTACTGCGTTTTCAAATCTGCACCGTGACCTCGTCTGAAACAAAATCCAGCGTGGTTTTTAGTACATTGGTATAAAAAAATAAAAACAAAAGCGTGGCAAAACTCTTGGGTCGACAGCTGAGAAAACATAAGCTTTTTTTGCATGTGGGTTTTGGCTGCAGCAGTGGTGCCTAAAGCTGGCCATACACCTTTAGATCTCTGTCAGATATCCTTAAGATCTACCAACAACTATGTAGTCCCGGGTCCTCTGCGATTAAACACAGGTAGATTGTTTAGAAAGCCCCTCATATTACATGGCTTTGGTAAAACAAAAAGGAGATCTAAAGGAAATCTGACAGAGAAATCTTAAAGGTGTATGGGGACCCTAATGCCTGGCACACACATGCCCATAAGCGGCTGATTTTTCACCTGACCGACGGGCGTGTGCGCTTGCGCCGTCGGTCAGCGGAAAAATCGGCCGCTTATCGGCATGTGCCAACAGATCCCTGTCGCCCCACAGCTCGGCCGGCCAGAGAACGGACATGTCCGATCTTCTCTGGCCAATGCAAGCCAATGCCATTAGCTTCAATGAAGACCAGCGTCTTCATTGAAGCTAATGGCCGGCACACAAAGGGTGCCGGCCGACTGAAGCAGCCCCATAATGCACCAGGATGCAAACGTGATTACGTCATCACGTTTGCATTCCGGAGCATGTCTGTCGGCACCCATCTGTGGGTGTATGGCAGGCATAAGCCTTACAAAACTTTCGTAGATTTAAATTACTTTACATAATACCCTTGTCTGCAGTTCTATAACTCCACTATATGATAATGTAATATACACACTAGATAAGAAAAGGAGAAAATGGAAACTGCAGCTTTTAGTCGTCCTCTAGCTGTAATCTAAAAGTCGTAAAAGGCAATAAAATGATGACCTATGACCCCCATGGGAGGAAGTACTGTGGTTGTCAAGGCTCAAGGACTTCACATTCATACACCAACAAAGACAAGGACACAAGTGTCACTTACATTCGCTGATTTAAGTTCCATTGTTTTTGAAGCAGGATCAACCACCGAATGTTCTTGAATGTATGTCTTTGTTCTAGTGGCCCCAATAATCTATCAGAGGAAAAATGCAGATTAACATCAAAAGCATCTCAAGTAACTTTTATTCATAATAAACCACTGTCAGTGTGCTCTTTCAGATAAGCAAGCCATGTTTTGCTATTCAACATTCCTTTACTCCCCCCCCCCCCCCTATCAAAGTGAAAATCTAAAAAGAAATTTTTTTTTATGTGATTTTACTAAACTTGTTTTTGTAACAAGGTAATTTTAGTTTACATGAAATAGTTTTTCCAAATAAACCCAACGCAGACATTAAAGATGCAGAGCGCACAGACATAGGTATTGCATTCCCTCTCAACAGTCTCCTGTAAAGCCTGCCACACACACGCCGATGTGTGTAGCAGACTAGTCCCGATATCTTTCCGGGATGCTAACGTGATGACGTCATCACGTTTAGCCTCCCATTGCATTCTGGGGCCCCTTCAATCGGCCAGGCACCCTTTGTGTGCCGGCCATAAGCAGCGATGGAGACGCCGTCTTCATTGCAGCTTATGGCATCAGCTTCCATCGGCTCGCGCCGGCCAGAGATTTTCCGACATGTCGGATCTCTGGCCGGCCGAGAAGTGGGGCGACAGGGATCTGTCGCCCCATGTGGGCACATTCCGATTAGCGGCCGTTTTTAAACCTGACCGACGGCGAGAGCGCGCACGCCCGTCGGTCAGATTAAAATCCGGCCGTTTATCGGCATGTGTATGCCTAGCATAACTGTGTCCGGTGTCTCTTCACAGCACCACATTGCTATGGGCAGCCACAAAACTACCCCGACGCCCGATACCTGGACTTCTACAATATATCCTGGGCAAAGATGACAGCATTGGATTCTGTCTACTATAAAAGTAAGTAGTCAAAGGCCGCTGTCATATTGCTCAGAAGTTCCCTTTAAGCCAGACAGATCCACGTCCAACACATGGGAATCTGCTGATTGCGGTGCGTTTCCAGTGAAAGGAATTCAGCACATCCCACTGATGAGTGTGAAAGGACAGAATTAGAGTGTACAATTATTTTCTCCTATTTTTTTAAATTTTATTATTAGAGCTTTTTGCTAGATCTGCCCAGTAAGTGCAATAAAATGTCTGTTAATCCTACCATTAACAAAAGAGAAATACTCCGGGGGAACACCACCTTCTCTACCCTTGACCTCTCTTAAGCTGGCCATACACCTTCAGATTTCCTTCAGATCAGATTTTGTTTTACCAAAACCATGTAATATGAGGACCTTTCTACACCTTCCAATCACTATGTATTCTACCAGGGAGGACACTATACTACATGGTTGTTGGTAGATCTGATGGAAATCTGACAGAGAAATCTGAAGGTGTATGGCCAGCTTTACTTCAAATGAATTCAAACTGATACCTGTGCACCTTCCTAAACTTAATTTACCATCTTACAGTGGCTCCTCGTTCCCTCCAGACAGCCAGGTTTCCAGACCGGTACTGACTGATAAACCTAAAGCCATTGACAAAAAACCCACACCTCCTGAGGAAAAACCTGTGTAGAAATGTGCGTCGAGGTGACTGGAATCCTTCTAACGTTAATTTCAAAAGAAATTGGACATTCATGGCATTTCCCAGTTTGGACAAACACTAGACAACCCTTCATGTCTTATCGTTTTGAAGATTAAAGAACCTTTTATTTTCATTATCTTCTGATAAATGGACTTTTATCTGGATTTACTCCACCACGTGATAATATGAATTATTGATGAACTATTGACATATTTAGTGACCTCTATACAGCTTTTGTTTTCTGTACTTTATTGTTTGAATCCTCCACTTCGGGGTATTGTAGTAACGTAAGGTGGCCAAGGAAAGTCCCCTCGTCCCTGCTTCAGCAGGGAGAAAAACCTGATGGGTGGATAGACTGGGACCACTGGTCTCTCCATCCATCAAATAATTTCCTGTAGTAATGTTAATCCTACCAGACACCCAAGGCTGTTAACTTTGCAGGGATATCTTAAACTATTTTAGGGTTTAACTATAGACCCCCATACCAGTGGAAAGATGTCCAAATACACTTCATGCTCTATACCAGTGTACTTACTGCCCTTTATGACAGAATTGCGCTGTCAGCCAGAGAGAGAGATCTGCAGAACTCAGCTGCCTATTGGCTCTCCCGCTGTCAGTTCTCTTCTTCCTCTGGGGATTACACAGTCCACCCACCCTCCCCTACCACTGACAGACAATCAGACAAGCCAGGGAGATGGACAAACAGGAATACAACTATAGGGGAACTAGCTGCAGACAGTGAGTGCATGTAATGTGTTTGTCTCTATATGAAATTAATGTTTCTGTATAATTGGTGTGTATATACGGCACATGTCTTTGCACTTTGGTGTGTGTAAAAAAAGGGAGTAGTATTTCAAATAAAGTTTGAGGGTCATTCACATTAGCCACACTGCGGCTTCATTTTTTTTACTGTAATGGATATGATGGTGTTAATGCTACCGCGTCCGTTACATTTAATAAACCCTGTGTTTCCGCATTGCACTGGCTCCCTTTTCTGAACCTGTGTAGTTATAATATTCCTATATAGAAAAGAAGGGCCCTGCAGGGAAAGTTTGGGAACCACTGCTCTATACTAAAAAAATGTTGTCCATTGATACAGTGTAGTGAGCGTCAGGGTCATTAGATGAAAACCAAGAAGAAAAAGTCAGGAGTATGAGAATGAATGCAGCAGTTATATTCAAGGGCTGGCACGCTTGTGTTCTTCTGTAACGCGAGGACAGACTATCAAAGGATGGGACTTACTGATTTCACTATAGAAGGCATCCCCCACTCGGTGCTCAGCAGCCGGTCACTGTGCAACTTCCCACTGGAGTCCACATGCCTGTTTAACACATCCACGCCAAACACGTTAGGGTTCATGGGGTTGGGGTACTTCTGCATGGCTGCCGTCGTAACGGTTTCCCATGGGTGGCTGTCAGGAGAAGAGATAAAAGAAATGAGTATTTATGTAAACAATAAAAATAGAATGTACGAGGTCAGCACCGGTTAATGAGATGCACAAAATGTAATTAGTATGTTAATTGCATGCAGATTGATGCTGAGCAGATCAAGCACAGTTGCTGCAGTTTGATTGGCTCAGCTTCATTGTAGATGCTCCTGTAAATGTTGCTGGTCTCATTTATAACCTCTAGCCTTCACATATACCAGGTGAAATCTGCATGTTATGCCTCTCATGTTCTTTGTACTGGATAGGGAAGGGTTAGAGCCTCTGGAAGACATGACTGTACAGAGACAGAGAAGCTCTAGTATCAGCCAAGTACATACCGTGTATTATAAGTAAAGGTATACACGGAGAGACTTTTGTATGCTCGATCTTGGACGCGATCGTCTTGTGCGATTTTAACCTCCCTAGCGGTTTGCCCGATCAAGCTGATCAAGCTGTGCCCGCACCGAGATCGGGCAAAACCGCCGTCTCCCTGTGTGCCGGCGGCTCTTCTATAGCCCTTCCGGGCCCGTGTCTTCGGCGTCATATGTTACGCCGAAGGGGGCGGGGGGGGGGGGGGGGGGGGGGGGGGGGGGGGGGGGGGGGGGGCGGCGCCATAGACCTCCATGTTAATGGAGGGGGCGCCGCTCTCCTCTCCACACGCCGCCGGCGTGCAGAGAGCTGGGCGGAGAGCCGGCAAGCACGGCGGAGTACAGTGTACTCCGCCGCGATTGCCGGTGACATGAGGTTTTCGTGTCATGAAAAATGGCGCGAAAACCTCAAACCGCTAGGGTGGTTAATAGCGTCATCAATCGGCTTTACCCCCACACAGTGTGATCGAATTAAAACGGATCGATTCCTTTACTATGTACCATCGAATACAAATCAAAGTACCTAGAAAACATGTTAGATACTTGCACGGTGTAGGGAAATTTACATGTCAGATCGATCGATTTTGTTTGATTTCAATCACTTTTGGACGATCGTATCAGTTCTGTGGAACTTAATTTGAAGAAGGTTTTTATAGCCGAGCGAACTGAACTATGGAACCATGTATGGGGACCTTCAGTCAGGCTAGGGCTGGACGATATAGCAAGGAATAATATCACAATATATTTCTTCATTTTGGTCGATACGTTATAATTCCGATATGGACAATATTAAAACACACACACACAATGGATGTCTGCGAACTGAATTTGCAAAGTCTATAATAACTCCAGGCTCCTCCTATTAAAATTATTGTGAGGCTGATCTCCATGTGCTGGGAGGATATG
>CM070042.1:10640435-10656878 GCA_036250615.1 Ptychadena robeensis | reverse complement strand
GAGGAATTCCCATCCCACCTTACCTGTGAGAGGAATTCCCATCCCACCTTACAATTTTACCATACAATTTCTGTACAATCCACTTTTCTTCTACCACAACCATGTACATAGTGTTGAGCTCAAATATTCGAATTGGGAATATGCATTGGGAAGCGTATGGCCATTTATTGAGATTTTAAATTGTCACCATACACATGTCACCATTAAATTTGAATGTAACAGTGATGCGATTTTAACTGCAAAAATATTTTCGCAATGGAACCTTCCAATCACTATGCATCAGAAATGAGTACATAGTTTTTGGTAGATCCAAAGGAAATTGTATGGAGTGATCTAAAGTTGTATGGGGGGCTTTAGTCACAAACATAGGTAGACACACCCCAAAGTTTATGTGAGAAAATAACAAAAAAGAGTCAGAGGCACATCAATTCACATAAAGTGAATACACAGCATGTTCCATCAAAGTGTGCAGGGCTGCCCATGCAGTATTCCCTCTATATTTCTCGAGACAAGCCATAACGCCAGTGCCAAGAGGACGGTCTTAAGCATGAGTATATACACTAACATTTTCTGAACCTACTAACCAACCTATGGAGAAACACATTTTACAATCTGGCACTAACAACTTACCCATGAGCATCTATTTACATATGAGAGGAGGGATGAGTCTGTGTCACATAATCTTTTTTACTGAAATGTAGAATGTTTTATTTTGTCCACATTTATGTCCACAGAAAGGGCCTATCCACACTACATCTCCATAATCCGCCCCTTTCTCTCCCCAGAGACCACCAAACTCCTGGTACACGCTCTCATCATCTCTCGTCTGGACTACTTTAACATCATCCTCTCTGGTCTCCCTCTAACAAAACTGTCACCTCTTCAGTCCATTATGAATGGTGCTGCCAGACTCATCTACTCCTCTAACCGCTCCACATCTGCTGCTCCTCTCTGCAAATCTCTACACTGGCTTCCAATTGTCCAGAGTATCAAATTCAAAGTTCTGTGCTTCACTTTTAATCACTCCACACCTCCTGTCCTCCTTACATCTCCAACCTGGTACACAAATACACCCCTAACCGCCCCCTCCGCTCCTCCAGTGACCTACTAATGACATCCCCACTCATAACCTCATCACACGCAAGGCTTCAGGACTACTCTAGGGCTGCTCCTACTCTCTGGAACTCTCTTCTTCGTTCCATTAGACTTGCACTTGCACTTTTAAAAAAGCCCTAAAAACCCACCTCTTCAGTCTGGCCTATCCATCTTCTCTTTCCTAACATCACCACCATACCAGTCCCATCCCCCCCACCTATTGTATACCTTGTTCCCCAACCTATTAGATTGTAAGCCCAACCGGGCAGGGTCCTCTACTCCTCCTGTGTCATTACCTGTACCTGTGTGTTATTGTGTGTTGTATCTCCACTCTAATGTATTGTACAGCGCTGCTTAATATGTTGGCGCTATATAAATAAATGATAATAATAATAATAATAATACACAGGGCAGACGCCACTTTTTGAAAGCAATAGGCTATTATGTGCCTGTACACAGGGCATCGCCGGCAATGTAGCGTTAACGCATCCATTGGCTGTCAGTAAAAGCATCAGCATCTAATGGAAAAAATGCGCCTGATGTTTTTTGGGATGAGTCCATGACACCCAGTGCAGACAAGGCCTTAAGGCATACACGTGTCGGATTCGCACCGGATTCCGGCACGATCGATTCCGGGCGCGTGCACGCGAAACGATCGTGCCGGAATCGCATGCAGCCCACCTTGTCCGATCGATCAGGTCCGATCGTTCAGGGGCTCAGAATCGGATCCGACGGAGAACCAACATGTTGGTCTTTCTCATCCGATTCTGCCCGGATCAGGGGGAGTTGCCATTTGTGAGGTGGAATCGGAGGTGGAATCGCACACGGAATCGTGCCGGAATCCGCTCGGACAAGGTGGTATGCAGCGATGGATACTCTTAATTGGCCAATTGATCACACCTGCGATTCGCGGCAGAATCGCCGGAATCGATCGGATGATGAATCGATTGGACATGGAATCCAACACGTGTATGGCTAGCTTTAGGCGGCACTTTTATATTTTGTTTTAATTGGCAATAGATAGGCATATAACAACCACAGAATAACAAGTAGGGAAACAATTGCCAATCCTCAGACAAGTCTAATGGGTACCAGGACTTGATAACTGTAAACTATGCTGTATATCAAGAAATAATCCACATTTATCAGTTGTATTATCCCCAACTTTATTTTCCATTCTCTTAGCTGCCTTTTATAGACTTGCACAGACCAAAAAGGTCATTGATGTCTGTAGGGCGGACAGACAAGCCGATAATTTCCATGTGAGACCTAAGGGCCTTCAAGTTATACATTGCATCGGGATTTGTAGATTTTAATTTTGCCCTCAGCCAGCTCAAGCAGAAAGGATTACACCAATTATTATATTTTTATTTAAGCAACGTGCCTCTTGTTATGTGAGATATTTAGCTTTCAGAAACGTAAGCCAAACAAAATAAAAGCTTTTCCATTGTGGGCAGTCCCCACAAAAATAAACGTGACCTTTCCATGGGGGAAGAAATTGCCTGATCCCTGGCTGATAGCATGTTCTTGTATGTCATAGGATTTAGCAGTGTGTGTGACGGTCCCTAACGCCGTGTGTGTCAGCTGTATGCAGCATCTGCAATGGTAATTGTGGTGCCTAATTCTAAGGAGGCTCCAGTGACAAGCGTCTCCATGACAACGCATCATGTTTGTCCTGTTGATAGCAGGGAAGGCGACCTCCATGGCAACCAAGCTAGCTTACGCTGGGTCATTAAATTAACAGAACAAATAGGAAAATGTGTTTTCTCTTGTGAGAAACAGGAGAAAGATATAATACAAGCCAGGAAAAAGACAGGCAATAGCATCCAACATTGTGCAGTGATATCAAGGAATTCTGCCTACAAATATGCTTCCATTCATCTGAAAGGAGGAGCTAAGGGCTGCTTTACACTATCTGCACTGCACAGTAGACACCGTATGTGCTATTGAACAACATATACAATAAAACACAGTAAAGCAGGAAACACACGGCTCAATATTTGAGCTGTCCGATGTTCCCTGCAGCAGCGTGATGACATCATCACACTGCTGTCCGATATTGGAGGAGCTGGAGAGACAGCACTGCTCTTTCTCCAGCTCAGCCGATGCATTGCATGGAGACCCATGGTTTCCATGCAAAGCAACGGACATTGATCGTGAATTACGGTCATGTCCAATATCCCTGTTTTCTAACGGGATTAATTGGTCCCGCTGGAAAACTGGGATGGCTGCATATGATATTGGCCAGATAGATGGCAGTGAGCGCACATGGCGCTCAAAGCGGCCATCGATCTGGCTCATATCTACATGTGTGTACCCAGCCTAAAACCCAGTGCATAATACAGATTACCATTGACACTACAATGCGCAGTGATGTGTGATGCCTTTTACCTCTCAATAACACACTTCTGTATACATTTTGGCAGTTCTTACAAACTTTAATTTGAAAAGGCAAACATAATTACATCTAAAACAACATACTATAACAAAAAAGCCCACCCACAACACACCACTAACATTGTAGTGTTTGTCAATGAATGTAGTGTGATGGAGCCCTCAGTGTTGAGCATTGTTAGAAGCAGTGTTCTCCAACATTCACATGGTCACTAGCATTGCACTGCAAGCCTACGATTGTCCTCTGGACAAAGAAAATACTTATTTATATACACTGCTCAAAAAAATAAAGGGAACACAAAAATAATAACCCTAGATCTGAATGAATAAAATATTCTTATTATATATTTTGTTCTTTACATAGTTTGAATGTGCTGACAACAAAATCACAAAAATTATCAATGGAAATCAAGTTTATCGACCCATGGAGGTCTGGATTTGGAGTAACACTCAAAATTAAAGTGGAAAAAACACTACAGGCTGATCCAACTTTTATGTAATGTCCTTAAAACAAGACAAAATGAGGCTCAGTAGTGTGTGTGGCTTTCGCGTGTCTGTATGACCTCCCTATAATGCCTGGGTATGCTCCTGATGAGGTGGCTAATAGTCTCCTGAGGGATCTCCTCCCACACCTGGATGCATCCTTCAACTCCTGGACAGTCTGTGGTGCAATGTGGCATTGGTGGATGGAGCGAGACATGATGTCCCAGATGTGATCAACTGGATTCAGGTCTGGGGAACGGGCGGGCCAGTCCGTAGCAATCAATGCCTTTGTCTTGCAGGAACTGCTGACACACTCTGCTGGCGACAATGCCTCAAGTTAAACAATCCAATGGACACTGCTGGGTTCCACGGATGCAGACCAGTTATAGTCAAATGAAACAAAAATTTTATTGTTTGGTCACAATAATGATTCCTGCATTTGGGGTAAAAAAGGAGAAGCCTTCAACCCAAAGAACACCATCCCCACTGTCAACCTAATGCTTTATGTGTGTTTTCAGCCAATGGACCAGGGAACCTGATCACAGTCATGAAAAAATCACCATGAAAAAAGAGCAATGCATGAGGATTCTCAACGACAACATTAGGCAGTCTGCAGAGAAACTCAGCCTTGGGCACCAGTGGACATTTCAGCATGACAATGACCCAAAACACACAGCAAAATTGGGGAAGAAATCATTAGCAGACAACAACATTAAAGTTTTGGAGTGGCCCAGCCAGAGTCCTGACTTAAATGCAATTGAGAATCTGTGAAGGGAATTAAAGATCAGGGTGATGGCAAAAAGATCCTCCTGTTGGAATAAATGCAACAGAGGTTTTGTTCTAAAACTGTATATTGACAACATGTCCAGTAGATGGCACTGTGTAGATTGCTGTGTATACTGTTTGTGCTACTGCAATCTCTGTTCTTCTCTTCCTTCCATCTCCACCATTTTATTGTTCTGCACATGTTTATCCCTGTGGTGAATCACAAGTAAAGTTTCTTCACTGAACTGCTGACTGGAAGCTTCCTGTATGTGATCTACACAAGACCTCTACGTCCAACACCCCCAACCTGAAAGACTTGGAGCTCATTGCTAAAGATGAATGGGCAAAAATACCTGTGGAGACATGCGAGGAGCTGGTCTGAAATTATAGGAAGTGTGTGATGCTGTAATAGCCAATAAAGGCTTTTCTATTGATTATTGAGGAGGGTATGAATACTTTTGGATTGGACACTTTTTGCTCAAATGTAAATAAAAGCTGAGAAATGTTTTCCTCAAAAATGCCTCTTGTACATCGTCTTATTATCATTTGGGAGACACCAATGTTATTTATCGTTACAAAATAATTTGCTGGTTGAATAAAAGTAAATTGAAGTCAAAAATTGCCAGGGGTATGAATAATTATGGTTCAGTTTGGGAATGGATATTGACGTCTCATGGTGAAAACAGTAACATGCTGTATAAGTCTAATGATGACTGTAGCCAATTAGAAATGCAGCTTAAATATTTGCTGAAGACTTATGTCAACTGTCACAGCAAATAAAGTCTGCAAAGTTGTTAACACACATACCCAGGAAAGCTGACTTTTTTGTATCATGGGGTTATAATAGAGTTGACAACTTCTTTGGGAAAATAACCAGCCATTTAGTCTTTCCGATGAATAACTTAGGGGACAAGTCTAATATACCAACCCTGGGGCCTCTATGTAATATACAGTGGATACAGAAAGAATTCAGACCCCCTTAAATGTTTCACTCTTTGTTATATTGCAGCCATTTGCTAAAATCTTTTGAGTTCTTTTTTTCCCCTCATTAATGTACACACAGCTCCCCATACTGACAGAACAAAAAAAAAACGATTGTAGACAATAAAAAATGTATGTTGGTGTGTCTGGGTCTATTCCAGGGGTGGGCAAATTTTGAGTTCTGGGCCACAATGGCTTCATACATTTGAGGGGCCAAAAGCAGATGGTTGGACCTTTAGATTTCTCTGTCAGATTTCCTTTAGATCTTCTTTTGTTTTACTAAAACCATGTAATATGAGGAACTTTCTAAACCATCAAGTCTATCTGTGTTCCCTTGCAGAGGACCCGGCACTACATAGTTGTTGGTAGATCTGAAGGATATCTGACAGAGAAATCTAAAGGTGCGTGGCCAGCTTTAGGGTTCATTCAAATGGTCAGTTAGAAATACATAATTACCACCAACTGATCACCAAAACTGGCCTGTGAACCTTCCATGTGTGGCCTTCCTACCTTCCAAACGCGTCGAGATAATAGTTGTTTCTAATTTTACACAAATTGACTATGTACAAATGTGAACCCTTGTGTATGATACATGATTGATACTGTATTTATCATGTCTAAATGTCTTCGCAATGTGAGATTGTAACCGATAATATTGTAAGAACAACAATGTATAGATCGGTTTTAACTATAACTTTATCATGACAACCTAATAAACTATTTTTACTTTTTGAATGATACAATGGTGCCTTTAAAGTCCCCCTCAAAAGTCCCTAAAACCTCCGGATGAGGAGATTGAGGACCGATGTGAAGAACATCTGGCCCTTATCCCTCAACTTCTCTATCCAAAAATATTTTTATGGGATGTGGCACAATACATATATTTATATAACCAAATAGGAAGCCAGACTTAAATCCAAGGTTACAATACTAATTGTGGCATTGTTTGTTTAAAGGAATAAGTGGCAGCCATTTTGAGGATATTTCATATTTTTTTATTGAGGATAGTGCTTTACAAATTATAGCAAACACTAGGGATAGTTCCCTACTGTTTTCTATAATTTGTAAAGCACTATCATCTGTACCTTAAAAAAGAACACGCACATCGCAAAACAGGATCTTATTACTGCTGGGTGACTGTCCATCCAGCATAAATAGGCAATACAATGTGAATTTTGGTCTCCATAAAAATGGCTGCCGCCCATTTCCGCAACAATCAGTCAGGAGACATATTCCCGAACATTTTTTTCCCTCTGCAATCCAATCTGCTTTTGTGTACTTTGTTCCCAGGTCGAGCATAGCCACTGAGCGCGGTGACAGAGAAGTGACAGAGCGCCGGTTTCAGTTCAGTGCCCGGGAGTGAGTGGGTGTAGCAAGATGGCGGCGCTGGGGTTCGTCCTTCATGTGGGGCTCCTGGCCTGGTGTGTTTTCGGGGTCTGGCAGAATGTGGTGATCACTGGCTTGTCACAGGGACACGGGGCACAAACGTACGGTGGCAGGTGGAAATACCTGACCTTTATAAATCAGGTAAGGCTGACAAAGCAGGGAGGACCATTTTTGTGTCCTTGTGTGACCCAGCATGGTCTCAATCTAAAGCTGTTGTGTTGTTGTGGCCCATTCACAGGAGGTCCATTGTGGCATGTTTATTGTACACACCTACAAGCTAATGTTGTATTTATTGTGATTGAGGAATGGGTCTATTGATACACTGCAATGGATCTAAAATCGTATTTGCAGTATTATTATGTTTTAAGGCAGTGCAGCATCGCTCATTGGTGGGATTGCATGTCTGTCAGCATCCCCACTATATTGCTCCTTTGCTGTCATTCATTTGGGTAAAGAAGGTTCTTTCAATCTTCATGAAAGCATGTGCTCAGCCTGATTAGAGATGTAAAATTTCCGGAAATTTTGAAAAATTGAAAAAAATGCTCCATTCAACACTTCTTTTTCTTTTCCAGACTGAATTGTTACTTTAAGAAAACAACGTAATACTATGGAACATGTTACTGGGCATAACATGGCTCACAACTTGTATAAATAGAAATATAAGTGACTATCCACAGATCACACAGAACTGACTTTTATAATGATGATTTATTTGGTTGTAACAAATGGAGCAAACACTCTCCTGAACTGTTTTACTATTTCTGTGGAACCAAAAACTCCAGAAAACAATATTTAAAACCAGAAAGTAACAATTTCTTCCTCTTCTCATATTGTCCTCCTGCTGCAGCTGGCCTGGGCATGAATGGGGATAGGGTTTAATCAAAGAATCATGTGTGTGCTGTCATCATCAGTATCGTTTCAGTCCTCTGCTTCTGCATCTACTCTGACTGTGTCTGTCATCATCACAGTTATTGGACGTCTGAAAAGTATTATGGCGTCATTCATCATGCCAAATAGATTTTTTTTCAATTTTTCGGGAAAAAAACTAAAAATCTTCAGGGAAAAAAACGGAAAAAAACAGTTTTTTTTCCAAATTTTCCTGTTTTTTTTCCCGAGCTTCCCATCCCTAAAGCTGGCCATACACCTTCAGATTTCCTTCAGATCAGATTTTGTTTTACCAAAACCATGTAATAGGAGGACCTTTCTACACCTTCCAATCACTATGTATTCTATCAGGGAGGACACTATACTACATGGTTGTTGGTAGATCTGATCTGATCTGAAGGAAATCTGACAGAGAAATCTGAAGGTGTATGGCCAGCTTAAGCCTGATCCATTTGTCCAAATTAGATTTGTTAATTAAGAAGTGTCCCAATTGTAGAACACTTGGAATGTCGAATATTTTTCTTGAATATCACCAATTCGAGAATTCGCAAACATCTCGATTTTGAATATTTGTGGTCTGGCCATGTATTGCGAAAATAAACCTAGCGTGTGACCATTCGTTTAGGAGATTTTTGCAATGCATGGTCCTACCGCAAATTTACGAATATAAGTAGAATTTACCGCAAATATGAATATTGCCTATTCTGCTGATCACTGTATCTGAAGAGGTTGTAATGCCCATAGACTTGCCATTGCTTCCTGGTTTTACCAGATTGGACAGAACTATAGTTATGCATTGTAGGGACTCTTCAACAAATCTAAAGGCCCCCACACACGTACCGAGTGGGGTCAGACAGAGAAGCACAGATCGGCGATGGAGTGCAGCGTGATGACATCATCATGCGGCTCTCCATTGCTGACAGCATTGGCGTGCACCCTTTGTGCGCCAGCCGTTAGTTTTAATGGAGAAGCCGGTCTCCATTGAAAGCATGCACGCCCATTGGTCGGTGGCAAAATCAGCCGCCACTCGGTGTGTGTATGGCAGCCTTAAGGATTTTTATTAGGGATGCATTGAATTGCACCACGTGCACATAAGCATTTTAAACTTTTGATGTTTGCTGTGTTACTAGTAGCAGCTGCACTTTGCTCTGAGGAGGTAGAAGCCAAGGAGACTTTGTCACCCATTCTATCTGATAAAGATAAGGCTTGCACTCAAGCCGCCTTCTTCCCATTGGCTAATTTACATTCTGAATGTGACTTGTGATCAGAATGTGAATGGAGGTCAGAAGGTAAGCTATTTGATCTTTGTGAAGGTTAAAAACCATTGGTTAGGGTAAAGCTAGGCACACACAGGAAGATTTGTAAAAAGATTTGAGTACAATCAACCAACGTGCGCGGTCACGTTGATTGATTGTACTCTAATCTGCTTACAATCTTACCTGTGTGTGCAACTCGATTGAATGGGGTTCCATCATGTTGGAAAACCATGTTCAACCTCCAATACTTTGCATAAAGAAGAATCTTCATGTGAAGTATAGGAACAGCTGGCTCTGCCTTCTTCACACAGCAGTCCGACTGTCAGCTCAGCCCAGGCTTAGTATGAAGGGGGCGGAGTCAGTGGAGAAGCAGGCTAGATGGATTTCTGCCCAGCTTCTAGTGTGTTCAGATTCACACACTGTAAGCTGGGGAGAACTCTGCTACCCGGAGGTCCCCATTGAACGGGAATTGATGTGTCCATTCAATTGATCCTCGATTAATCACAGCGTGGTGACGTCACAGCGCTGTGATTGATTGGGGATCGATTGCACTGGAATGTACCCATGCATGGCTAGCTTAAGCTTTTAACACCTAAAGCAATCGACCCCCCCCCCCCGGCAAGTTATCACAACTTAAATAGATACAACTGTGCAAATAGTCTTGTTTTATCAGAACAAAATAGTTCATGTAAAGTCAGGCTGCATCTACACTACAAAAGGGGTAGGATCAGTGGTGTTTTTAGGCATGGGCCACCAGGGCGGCATCTGGGTAATCTTTTGCTATGCTCAGATGTCTCCACTACGGCGTGCCTGTCTATCCGCACGACCGCCCAGAGAAGGAGAGAAGGAGTAGAGGGGACTCACGCTCCCCCCCTGTGTTCTCTCTCCTTGGAGTGGAGATGCTTCCCGGTGATTTCTCGCCTGACGGGAGGTGCCCGGCAGAGGGGGTGATGGACATGATGTGTCCATGTGCTAGCCTGCGGTTTGCCCGCTTTTCGGGCAGATTTAGGGTTCAGTATTCGCCATGTTGGCCCTATTAATTTTTAAACACAAACCTCGCCTGAAAACATATCATAGACCGTCAATGCCCTGCGGATACGACCTGGTCAGATACGGGTAATGACGTGTAGACTCTGCCTAAAGCCCCCCATACACAATCGGATTCGGAATTATGTACCCGACCGATCCCGATTTCTCAAAATCGATCGGGACCGATTCGGACCTGTCCGTAAATTTTTGGTCGATCTGCTGTTAATAAATAGGGTCGGGTTGATGGATCGGTGATAATTCGAATTCCGATTTTTCGTGCCAGCCGACCGACCATTACATTTTAGGTGAAAATCGGGTGACAGGATCGGACGAAAAATCGGTCGGGAGAATAATCGGATCGCAGTGTTCTCCCTAGAAATTCTTTTCAGCCGCCTGCACCGGTCCGGCGGCCTCTCTGATAGGCTGCCGGCCAGCGGCAGCACACAAGTCCTCTGACAGGCGGCGCCTCCCCATTCTTCAGGAGCGCGCCGCAGCCACTGAAAGACTCCGGCCCGCGGCTCCGGTAGTGTGCCGCGGGCCGGAGTCTTTCAGTGGCTGTGGCGCGCTCCTGAAGAATGGGAGGCGCCGCCTGTCAGGCTGCTCACCGCGGAGGACCTGTGTGCCGGGCGGGGACCAAAATCTCCCGGGCGGGCCGCCCGGCCAATCTGCTCTGGGGAGAACACTGGATCGTGTATTTAGTTAGGCTTTAGTCTTTGGAGTTTGCAGTCGTGATCCTGCAATTGGGGTGCAGCAGTGAGAATAGAACATTCTGGTCCTGACACTTGGGCAACCAGGCAACCTGATCTTTGCATGCCCGTGTGTTTACATCTGCTCTCTTTCCTTCTAAATGACAAATGTAGGGGAGGATCATTCCTAATGGATGGAGTGTTTTTTGAAGTCTACATCTTTGTTAGTCCTTCCCATACATTCATCATGTCCAGCATCTGCTCCCATCTCATGATAAACCTAGCAATAAAGTGTTCTTTACACCTGTAAGTAATCCTCTTCTGTGGGCCTGGTTGCATTGACCTGACTCCTTTTTATTTGATTTGTAACGTGGTATTTGATTTTGTTAGAATTTAAGGAATCTTAGAGATCCAAAACATGAAATGCCTTCTGTCCGCTTTCACCGCGGTAGAAGTTATAAAATAGTCATTCTTCATTCTAGTTAGATAACTCCAATCCTGGGGCCAAAAAAACATTAATAAGGGTAGACACTATGAAAACAGGGGGGGGGGGTTGTTTGTTAAACTATTTTCCTTCACATTGCTCTCTCTACCCATCTGAGAATATTTGACTTGTGAGTCTTTTAATGGTGAACCTTCATATAGTTTTTTGTTTTTACATTGAAAAACCACAATGACATTTCCAGGCTAGCAACTGGTCTCTCCAGGGCAGTGTTCTCCCCAAAGCAGATTGGCCGGGCGGCCCGCCCGGGAGATTTTGGTCCCCGCCCGGCACACAAGTCCTCCGCGGCGAGCAGCCTGACAGGCGGCGCCTCCCATTCTTCAGGAGCGCGCCACAGCCACTTTCAGTGGCTGCGGCGCGCTCCTGAAGAATGGGGAGGCGCCGCCTGTCAGAGGACTTGTGTGCTGCCGCTGGCCGGCAGCCTATCAGAGAGGCCGCCGGACCGGAAAAAAAATCTGGGGAGAACACTGCAGGGTGTTTATGTTTGACACATGGTATCCACCAATACCATGCCATTTCTTTTTGTTTAACCAGTGTTTTATTTTTTTTGTAATTCATTAACTGAATGAACTTTACTGTACAATTTGGACTCCTCAGGTTCTTCAGGCAGTGTTCTTTGGCATCTGCGTTTCATGTGACCTGATCCAGCTGTGCCTCTCCATTAAGAATCCCTTATGCTCCTTCATAACTCGGTTGAAAGACTATGCCTTTGCCGTGTTGGTGTTCCCAGTCGGTGTGGTGGGTATCATTTTTCTACATTACTATTATTATTAAAAAAAAATCCTAAGGGTCCCCATACACCTTTAGATTTCTCTGTCAGATTTCCTTTAGCTCTCCTTTTGTTTTACCAAAACCATGTAATATGAGGGACTTTCTAAACCATCAAGTCTACCTGTGTTCAATCTCAGAGGACCCTATACTACATAGTTGTTGGTCGATCTAAAGCATATCTAACTAGAGAGATCTCAAGGTGTATGGCCAGCTTAAGGCTTTGACCATGTTATACAAATCTCCTAATTACTTTGCACCAATGATGTTGGTACATGTTTTATACTTGACATTGATGTGATACAACAGCAATTTTGGTCTCCCAAAAACATGGCAATCTATCCAAGTGAAGTAGACTTTTTTACCAATTTTTGGTCAATCTTTTCTGTGATGTGTGTATTAAACAATTTGAGATGAGCTAACAAGCCCTGTGTTGTTTCTAGTTTGTAGTTACTTCGTTCTGGAGTATTTATGCTTACGATCGGGAGCTTGTGTACCCAAAGGAACTGGACAGCTTCATTCCAGTATGGCTGAATCACATCATGGTAAGGAGACTTTGCACTGAGCGCTCTTTGCTGATCATTGCACTTACCTTGGAGTTTAGGGTCCTTCTAGTGCTAACTAAGGGATTCCATTATTTCCATTGACTTGATCTCCATCTTTCCACAATGTGGGCTAAGAATGTATATTGTTGTTTTTTTTCTAGCACACTGCTATACTTCCTGTCCTTCTCATTGAGGGATTTGCCTACTCGCATCAGTATCCAGGCAGGAAAAGTGGTCTTGGCTTGCTGGCTCTGTTCTGCTTGGCATACCTATCATGGTAAGTATATAAATAAATATTTAATGCTTTCTATGTACAGTACTAAAACAATCTTTTACACAGCACTGTCAGAAAGAGAAATGAAATAGTGTAGTTCCCCAGGGCAGAAGGCAATCTACTGTTGATAGGCCACAATCTATACCAGTGGTTCCCAAACTGGGGTAAAAAATGTGCATCATCAGGGGCGTTGTAAGGCAGGTGGCAGCCTCTGACAGAGAGGCTGCAAGCTCAGCTCTATGCTCCCCCTACTCTCTGTGATGGGGGGTGCCAGTTCCCTGCAAGGTCGGGATTGGTCTCCTCCCTCACCTGGCACAGAAGAGCAGCCATAGCTGCATGGGGGACCCCGCTGTTTCTACTGAAAAGACTGCTGGCTCTGACATGATTTCTGAGATGGTATTTAGTATTTATAATGTGTTATGATGTATAATGACTGTAACCCAGCCCAGCTCAGGGTGATTAAACTTTCTGAAAGTGGTAATCCCAAACTAGGCTCAGGCTGGTGAAATGTAAACAAGCAGCAGTGCCATCTTGTGGACCTTTTACTTACTTTTACTAGAGATGGTGTAATTTCTTTTTGAAAATGTTAATGAACATAGCATGCTCCCAACAATTACCGTATTTTTCGGACTATAAGACGCACCGGACCATAAGACGCACACAGTTTTTAGGGCAGGAAATCCAGAAAATAAAATATTTATCAAGTTTTCACATCAATTGTTAATGCAATGAGTTTGGGTGGCAATATTCTTTTCAGCCAGCAGGGGTCACTAGCAGCAGTGACTCAGCACACTGAACACAGCACACTGAAAACTCGGGGGGAGGAGGAGGGAGGGGGGGAACAAATCTGCAGCGTACCCTTTCTCCCTCTCTCTGCTCTTAACAGCTCAGCTGTGATTGTGCCCATGTGTCAGTGTGAAGAGCCGAGTTCTTGCGATTCACACTGACACTGAGAGAGGGAAAGATGTCTATTTCTCCCTCTCTCTAGCTTTTCTGGTGGGCAATTTTACAGAACAGCTGAGAGAGCCAGCAGCAGCCGGCATCTCTCAACTGACAGTTCCCTCCAGCTCCTCCGGCTAATGTCCGTGCCGGGGGAGTTGGCGGGCAGCCAAGATGCGACCACCAGCAGCCGAGTGGCCCCGGGGGTCGCACATTTGGACCATAAGACGCAGGCACTTTTTGCCCCCAATTTTGGGGGTGAAAAAGTGCGTCTTATGGTCCGAAAAATACAGTACTGGAGGTATAAATAATGGTTGTGTGCATGGAAGTTACCCCACGGTGGAAGCATTGTGATGTCGCTTTTGGGAAAATTCCTTAATGCGTTTATGCAGGACGGAGTTGGGGGGTGGGGTGCTTGTTTTGAAGGCAAGCTTAAGGAACAAAGATTGGGAACCACTGATCTAGACCATCTTACTTTCTTGTAGGGCTGGACAATAATTCAATATCAATATATATCGCAATATAATTTTATATCGAAAAGCCAGAGATTTATATCGAAATATCGGAAATGTGTTTACAAATTGTATCATTTGTCACTTAATGACGTTCAGTCGGGTGGTCCTAGGGAGATCGTCTCGTCTGAGCTGTGCTGGGGGTTGTTGGCAGCTGACACAAAAAAGGAGGGGCGAGGCGGCAATGCATTAAACAAAATCAGACATAAATCAGAAGGCAGAAGATTGGCTAGCTGCCTTCTGCTCCTGTCAGCCCATGGTGAAACCCGACCCCAGGCTGGCAGGAGTACAGAATGACACGCTAGCAATGGGCTGTGTGACGGCCACCACTGTCTGCACTGCCTCAGTGGCAGCAGCATTCGCTACGTATGGGCACGCTGTAGCACCAGGGGTAGTGTACGTACCACCCCCCACAGATACTCCCAGTATTTGAGAGCCCCTCCCCCCAGTAACTGACAGTAAGATAAGCCTCCCCCCCCTTCTGTCAAGATCGGCCTCCCCTGTGTCCACTGCTCATATTCCACCCATCAGCCTCACAATAATTTTAATAGGAGAGCCCTGGAGATATTCTAGATTCTGCAATTCAGTTCGCAGACATCCATTGTCAGTGGTTTCTCCCCAAGCAGATTGGCCGGGCGGCCCGCCCGGAAGATTTTAGTCCCATCCCCGCCCCAACACAAGTCCTCCTCGCGAGCAGCCTGACAGGCGGCGCCTCCCATTCTTCAGTGAGCGTGCCACAGCCCACTGAAAGATTCCGGCCCGCGCACACTACCCCGGAGCCGCGGGCCGAGTCTTTCAGTGGCTGCGGCGCTCCTAAGAATGGGGAGGCGCCTCCTGTCAGAGGACTTTTTGTGTTGCCCGCTGGCCTGCATCCTATCAGAGAGTGCCCCGACCGGTGCGGCGGCGCGATGACTCTCCGCGCCGCCCGGCTGAAAAAAATTCTGGGAGAACACTGATTGTGTTTGTCCCTGCAGTTTTTTCCTGAGCTTTTCATTATTGTCCATATCGACAATTATATCGATCGACCAAATGAAGAATTATAAATTCTTGGCCATATCGTCCAGCCCTACTTTCTTGTATGATATGTACACATAGGGAATTGTCATAGTAAAACGGATGCCCTAAGTGGCCTATTTAGAAAAAAATGTGTTGCTGAGTTTTTGTAAGCTGGCTTCACAAAAGTCAGAAGTGTGGTCGTTCCTAACGATAAAATTTCAACATTGTTGTAGTTTTCAGATATTCCTAAGATACCCCTACATCAGGAGTCCTCAAACTTTAAAAACAAGGGGCCATTCTCTGTGTCTCTGGTCCCTGAGGTGTTGGGGGGCAGACTATAGTTACTTAAAAATAATGAATACTGCACATATTTTATTTGCCGTGCAAAAGAACATAGACATACCAATACAGTCTTTACATACAGAAATTTTAACTACGTTAACTCTTTTTTAATGTAGGTTGGCCTTCTTCTGGCGAGACATATCTGTCTTTGTTCCATTGACGTTGGGCCCCTACGCTAGGCATCGCCAAGCAGGGTCCGACGTATCCCAAGACTCGCCTGCCGGCGATGGTCTGTTTAGACATCCGCCGGTGTACAGGCTGAACTACTCGCTACGTCACCTGACACCGGCAATCGGGCGCCAATGAAGACAACCCTCCGCCGACAGGTAATCTATCTGCTCGTCGGGGACCCCGAAAGCGTTACCTTAGCGGAGGCTCCCGACGGAAACAGCCCAGTCAGGTTCCATTTTGCATGCCAATTGGAAAACTTATTTTTTTTTTTATCATATTTGGTTTTCTAATGAACCATCTCTCTGCCGGTCCTCTGGTGCTTATGCACTGATATCTGGTATATCCTATCCTGGCTAGCTGGACCCCTTTTGGGAGTGACCGTTGTTTTTTGAGCAGCTATTCTCCTAATGGTTCCCTTCTACTGCCTATGAGAA
>CM070042.1:10619270-10633444 GCA_036250615.1 Ptychadena robeensis | reverse complement strand
AGGTGGGATGAGAATTCCTCTCACAGGTAAGGTGGGATGAGAATTCGTCTCACAGGTAAGGTGGGATGGGAATCCCTCTCACAGGTAAGGTGGGATGGGAATTACCAGGTGCGTTTATACAGTACTGTATTTTCTCATAGACAACCAATGTTACTATTCACACTGCATGCATTGTGTTTTTAAAAACGCAGCGTTTCCGCATGCGTTTTTAAAAACACCCTGCTGCATGCATTTTTGAATACATTTTTTATGTTTTTTGCTATAACAAAAATAAAATTTCTAATTTGCTTTATTGTCTGTGCTTGTGTCGACGAAGCATCATGGACGTATTTGCGCGTCCATAACAGAAAAAACATGGATTTTAATGTGGCACAATGTATTAGCTGCTTTATAGGCATCCCATTCATTGTACATGGACTATACCCATGATGTGCGCACGTCTGGAAGGTAAGGCCCTCGGCAGAACGAAGTGGAGCAGCGACTACTCATTATATCATCCACATTCAACTGTTGGCTTTTACATTCATTTTCATAAGCACACCAAAGCACACGGAACACTGCGTGGCAAGGAGCAAACACAGAACGCGCAAATTCTTCACCTTGGGCGCAAATGGGGCACACAGAGGACAAATGGCGCACACTTCGACCAAATTCTTCATGTGGAATATAAATGCTACACACTGAGGGCAAACACTGTACACTGTGGGCTAATTCTGCACACTTGAGCAAACTGTGCACAGCACGAGCAAGAGCCGCACACTGTGAGGTAATTCTGCACACTGAGGGCAAATGCTGCACACTGTGATCTAATCCTGTTTTTTCTTGTATAAACAAGCTGTAATATGTTTTCCTGTTAAAAAACGCACATGTGTATGTGCAAAATGCATTTGTTTTTTGCATATGCGCAAACGCATGCCTTAAAAAAAAAACCACATATATTGTGAAAGGGCCCTTCTTCATGTAACAATTAAATTGAAAAATTCTTATTAGAAAAGTAGTTTAAAAAACAATATGGCTACTGTCCTGTACAACACTTGTATACAGAAGGATCCCTTCACATAGTAATTTATTGATGAGATACTCCTAAAGGGTTAATCTCTCCTGTGGCTTTCCTCATTAGAACACTGAGAGTGCAGCAGATAGTAATGAATCAGACTCTCCCATTCAGAGTTCAGTTTGGGAAGGACATGGTAAAACAAAGTGCTATACCTTCACAACAATAAGGTAGGAATCTGCAAGTTATAATGTAAAGAATTCTGCAATACACATAGATAATCTCAGAGGCGACTGTTTGTTTTCCTCATAAAAAAACACCTTATAAATTGAAGTTACATTTTAGGTAGTTTAGCATGCATTACTAGGACCATCTGCCTGCTTTTCTTTTCAAGAGATGTTAAAAAAACAAACACTTTACCTACAGGTTGCTAAGATGGTTAATAAGCAAAGCCTGCCGGGTAATTTTGCATGGAGGGTGAGCTCATCAGCCAGCAGTTCTATATATATATTTAATACTGCAAGTACTTTCTGAACTTATTAATCTTCTTATATTCCATAAATGAGCCCAGCCTACGTTCGTACACTGTAAATGAGAAGGAACATTCAATTCTCACTTTCTATTACCACTAACACGATTATCTGCAGAGCGCATTCATTTCAGGCCAACAGCTAACAATGACAGAATGCAGATTTTAAACCCCCCATACACCTTTAGATTCCTCCATACAATTTCCATCAGACCTACCAACAACTATGTAGTATAGTGACCTCCCTGATAGAATACATAGTGATTGGAAGGTGTATATCACTACTATGTAGTGCCGGGTCCTCCCTGATAGAATACATAGTGATTGGAAGGTATATATCACTGCTATGTAGTGCTGGGTCCTCCCTGATAGAATACATAGTGATTGGAAGGTATATATCACCACTATGTAGTGCTGGGTCCTCCCTGATAGAATACATAGTGATTGGAAGGTATATATCACTACTATGTAGTGCCAGGTCCTCCCTGATAGAATACATAGTGATTGGAAGGTGTAGAAAGGTCCTCATATTACATGGTTTTGGTAGAAGAAAAGTTGGCTGTACAGAAATTGCATGGTAATTGTATGTGGAGTATGGGGGGCTTAAGGCTGAATATCACTTTGGCAAGATGCAAAGGCCATAGTAGGTGCTTGTAGGTGATCATTTCTGGTTTTAGGAAGACCTTAAATTTAGACAATTACATGAGTGCTGAATAAGATCCCTTTGCTTGGCTGATCTACAGTAAAGGCCTCCATACACCTTACAATCTTACCATACAATTTCTGTACAACTTTTCTTCTACCAAAACCATGTAATATGAGGAGCTGTCCAAACCTTCCAATCACTATGTATTCTATCAGGGAGGTCACTATACTACATAGTTGTTGGTAGATCTAAAGGAAATTGTATGGATTGATCTAAAGGTGTATGGGGGGCTTTAGGCTAGGTTCACATAGACTCTTGGCATTTGAAATATTATAAGCCCGATGATTTTTTTTTTACAATTTACAGTCTATTTGTCAGCCTAGCATTTTCTGAGCATTTTTTCAAAGGTCCACTACTGCATGCAACTTTATTTTGTCGCTTTCTCTGTAAAACACTGATGTTTACTGATGAGACTGTTCACACCCCAGGTGCCCAACATGCGGCCCTTTGGGTGTTCTTTGGCGGCCCCCTCAGTCTTCCACTTGAGGCCCCCGAAACCTAACTATTAGTACAAAGGGCAAAGAAACTCACCTGTCTGCCTAATCAAAGGTTATGTGGCCCATCGATATAATCAATGGCTTTGAAGCACATAACCTTTGATGATATACATGACACAAAATGTGCATTACCGTACAGCAGTGTTCCCTAATGCTTGAAGTATCATTTAAAAAAATAATTGTTATTTAAAAAAATTAAACATAATGTCTTTTAGCTCTGCCCGATGTAATTTGTTTAATTAAAAAATGCTTATACAAGTCAGTATAGATGGAAAATGTTATGTGCGGCCCTTTAGTGATGCCGAGGGCCGCCCACTGGTTCACACTGTCTTTTACCAGACGTTTTTGCAGCCCAGGCTGTCAGGTCAGATGTCATCCAATAGTAGACAGAGCTCACATCTGTTTTGCATGTTAAATCCCTGTGCACATGCTACTTCATATGCACGTGCATTGGAAATTAACATGCAAGAGATATGCCTATTATATTTGTTTTTTTAAAATAAAATTTTAACCCCTCTAGGGGTCACCCCATACAGGCAATCAAAGCCCTCACTCCCTCCCTCTATACATCACTGGTGTCATCGATGGCGCTGGCAATATGTGCTCAGAATGTGTGCTTGGATGTCTATAGCTAGCCATACATTGTCGGATTCCATGGCCGATCGATCACCTATCCGATCGATTCCGGCGATCTCAGCGGGAATCGGAGGTCCGATCGATCGGCCAATTAAGTCTGTCCGATCGCTATATACCACCTTGTCCCACGGATTCCTGGACGATTCCGTGTCCGATCGCTTACTCCACAAATGGCAACTCCCCCTGATGTGTGCAGAATCGGATCAGAAAGTCTGATCTCTGTCCGATCCGATTCTGGGCCCCTGAACGATCGGACGTGATCGGACGGACAAGGTGGGCTTCACGCGATTCCGGGACGATCGTTTCGCGTGCACGCGCCCGGAATCGATCGTCCCGGAATCCGATGGGAAACGGACCAGTGTATGGGGGCCTTATGGCGCCAGTGAGGTCGACCCAGAATCACTGCATGCTCGCTGTAAATATATTAGTTTTTGCCAGTCCAGTTCGTCCAGATTTTGTTTGTTAAAGCTCAACTCTGGCATGGATTTCCCCCCTCCCAAAAGTCTAACATTCCTGAACGATCATTGTAAAATCCAGCATGTTGGATCACTGTTCAATCTGCATTTCATTCGAGCGCGATCGAACGTTCAGACTATGTTCCCACTTAGGTGATTAATCGCCTGTGCTGGTGTTTTTCAATCGCCTGCCAATCGCCTACACTACTTTCAATGGGCTTGTCCCCATTGATAGGGTTAAAAATCGCCACCTCAGGCGATGAACTGCCAGAGCAGGGGATAAATCGCCTAAGTGGGAACATAGCCTAATAGCGATTGAAAAGCCAAATCGACTATCGAGCATTTCAAGGTGGACAATCGTTTGTTTTGGAACTGAACTCAAAATCAACCTGTGTATGGGTAACCTTAATGGGTACTTCTCCTACAAGATGTTAAAGCTTGCAAACTATTCCCAGTATCAACATATAGAAATATATTTCCCAGATTATGAAATAATATAAACTTCAAAGGAGGTAGAACATTCCTTCAAGAAGGCTACCCAGATACCACAGTACAAAACCATTTGTACTTTTTTTATTGGGTGATGTTTAATGCAGTCAAAACAAAATTGCATGACTTCGCAGTCACTTGCCCTATTGGCTACTGAGTGCAACCAACATACCACTGAGTGGACACACTGTCAACATGTCCACAGAAGTAATCATACAGGACAGTTGCAAGGTGGCACAGTAATAAAAATTGCCCCAAAAAATAGCCTGCAACACCATGTCAAAGTTTTTTTCATGCTGAATATTACGGATTAGCTTCTTTACATTTTTGGACTTGTTTTATTGTAGAATAAATCTGTGCTACAAGTTACATTGTGATGTCAATCCTACTCCTATTCTAAAGATATTGAGTTTACTATTAAGTGCCCCAAGGTAAAAGTTGTCACAGATCCCCACAGGTCCATAGTATCTGTAGTTGGTTCTTCAATTTGTCTGCTTCCTGTCCCATATTCCTTCCCTTTGTCTTAAATGAATAAAATATTCTATTCTCCCTCTGCTGGCTGCAAACAGTTTCTCCACTGCTTTGTCATGTACTCCTCCTTCTAACCCTATTTAACCTCCTGGGTGGTCACCTCCATTCCAGCTTGGGATAAAAACTTGCCATAAGTGGTCAGGCCGAACAGGCCATTTGTCTCCAGCTTCTTCCTGTTCCTACCAACGCGGGGTGGCTTTACAGCGTGTGGCGGGAAGTTAAAAAGACATTTTTTATGTACTGATTTTGGTACAGGAACTGTTGCCTCTCTGTAATGCCAGGGAGGTTAAGGAAGCCTCGGGCAACAGAAATTTGCCTGAGCAAGAAGGTCTTCTGACCCCCGGCTTGTTCCATGCACAGTCTTGGTCTCATCCCTTTGTGCCTCATATTGGTGATTGTTAGCTACTAAATGCATGGGTGCACCTGAGGGCTACAACCTAAGCACTGTTTGCAGCAAAGTACATCATTGCTTGTGGGATACTCTGATTAAAATCAGGCTCCTTTGACTCTGGCCCCCCAGATTGCACCTTTGCCAACTGTGCAGTTAGCCCAGTGGGACCTATCGTGCCATCACCTGCATTGGTGCCACCAGCCATGACAGTTTACTCAGGCCATGGACCCTGCTGACATGCCCCTGTCTGATGCCCTGAAGAACCTACTTGGATGCATGCACTGACTAAAGTGTGACACACTCCTCCAAAAGCTCAAGGCAGCTAAACTTCCTGCTTTCACTCCAGTGTCTCCTCTTGCAAGTGTGGTCTGGGAACTCTGTATATGGTTACCATGGTGGATGAAGGGTTAACTGTACTTTATTAGAGCTGTAATGTAGCTGTTGCCAGGCAGGACATATGTGCTGATGAATCACTGTTTAGAATCACTAAAGGTCACTGAACATTCTGGAACCTATGTGTGATGTAAACATGACATGCCGCTTGGGAGTGGTCAGCCTGGGGACAGAGGCATTTTAAGACCCAAACAATGGGAGGAGCTGGGTCTTCAGCAGCAGAAGAGTGCAGTGAGAGAGCTCTAGTGGTTCTGATGGGAAGTAGGCCATTCCAGGCAGAACTGGAGCTAAGGACATCACTCTTGTCCCTCAGCTGGGGGACTTCATTACAGATTGTCCCCTGTCCAATAGTGACACCTTGTTGCGGTTGACTGTCTTTCTAAAATGGCAAATGTTATTCTTTTAGACACCCTTCTGTCAGCTCATACCTTGCCAAAGGTGTCTTTGCGAAGTGTTTCCTCTCTGTAGCATTCCCTTGAGTATAATGTATGATCATGGGGTGCAATTAACTGCTTCTGGAGAGCCCTGTGTTATTTGTTGGTAGTTGAGCTGGATTAGTCTTCTGCATCACCCACAGACTAATGGCCACATGTAACATATTAATCAGTGCCTGGAACAGTTTCACTCCTATGTTTCTGGCAGTCAGGACGATTGTAATAAACTGCTACCTTGGGCAGAGTTTGCCCATAACCATCAAGTTTCTGAGTCCATTCTTCCTCACCTATGGATGTCACCCAAGGGCTCTGGTGAACAGCGGGGGGGGTATTTAAATTCTGCGCCTCAGATTAAACATTTGCAGACGGTGCAATTATTTAGCTCAGTGGGTCCAATCCCTTTTATCATTGATGATACCAGCCATGTCACCCCTGTGTGACAGATGTACAAGGCAGGTCTTTACATTTTAATGTGGGTTGTTGAGAATTGCAATGCTCTTTTATAGTTTTCTAGGGTTTTCTTGACCAATGAACAGTTCTTGTTCCCAGTTAGGCGATTAGTCGCCTGGCGCTCGTCAATCGTGCACACTATTTTGAATGGGCTTGTCCCCGTTTATAAGATCGTGCACAGCTGCGATTGGGCCTGCGATTGCGGATCACAATTTTCTTCCCCTGATCGCGCCCATAGACATGAATGGACACGAAAAATTGCATCCATTCATTCTCTTTGGAGGCAATTTTTTTTTTGGTATAATGGGGACAATGTTTTCAAAAAATCATGGGTGAAAATCGCCTGGCGATCGCCCACAGGTGATTCCGCAGGCGATTAATCGCCTAAGTGTGAACATAGCCTCGCTGGCTTCCTGATGTTCAATCCATAGTTCGAGCACCAGCACTAAGCAGAGCCAGGTGAAGGCCAGTAAAGTCTTAAGCCCCCCATAGACAGGCAGACTCCTCCATGCAACTTCTGTACAACCAACTTTTCTTCTACCAAAACCATGTAATAGGAGGACCTTTCTACACCTTCCAATCACTATGTATTCTATCAGGGAGGTCACTATACTACATAGTTGTTGGTAAGTCTCATGAAAGTTGTATGGAGGAGTCTGCCTGTCTACGGGGGGCTTTACATACTCACCTATTTTCAGTTGCCTTCGAGGAAGCTCTTATCTTACCATTTAAGGGACACCTTTTTCTACCATCAACTGTTATAAGTAAGACCTTCTCCCAAGGACCACCAATCTAAAGGATTCATCTGACACTAAATACCAATCTAAAACTGCCCATACACCTTTAGATCTCTGTTAGATTTCCTTTAGATCTCCTTTTGTTTTACCAAAACCATGTAATATGAGGGACTTTCTAACCATCAAGTCTACCTGTGTTCAATTGTAGAGGACCCAGCACTACATAGTTGTTGGTGGATCTAAGGCATATCTGACAGAGACATCTAAATGTGTATGGTCCCCTTAAGAAGGTCCTCCTACTGACCACTAATCCAAAGGGGAACTTTTATTATGGAGCACCAATCTAAGTGATTCTTCTCACCACCAATGTACCAAACACATTTGACAGCAGTTCTCGAAGATCTAAAAATGATGAAAAGGATTCTTTTGTAGCAAAAAATTGAGGTTGTTCCTGATGGTGAACAAAAATGGAACCATGTGTGGCTAGCTTAACTAGAAAGAACAGGAAGGTTTAGTCCTTAAAAGGTCCTTGCCTAGGTGCTTATTCTCTAAAATAGCAGAGGGTCTAATGCAGGCACCCTGGACTATAATCAGCTATGCTGGACCAATATCATTCAAATGTATGCACGTGCACTAGACATCTATAAACTTACAGGATCTCTGTAATTGTCACTTTTGCATTCTTTGGTTGTCTTGTAGCTATGGTTACAGAAATGTAGACATTCAAGTGGAAAAGGGGGAAAAAAACGTTTCCGTGACAACTGATGAAAGCATAACCGCATGAAAGCGAAAAAAATGATATAATAATACAAGAGCTGTGTCTTTTTAGAGAGGAATCCGTGAAGAGCATGACATAGCATCACAAGCCGAGTCTCTCCGATTGCTGGTGAGTTTTGTGCCAACCCTTCCTATACTGTCACTATGGGATCACGATTCTGGGGTGCTGCAGGGGGTCATTTGGAGCAGTAAGTAGATTGGTGTGCCTGGGGATTGTGTGATGTATGCCATGGTAGAAGAGGTGTTGTAACACATTTGGAACCTGTCCATACCCATTAGATACAACTGTACGACAAATTGCTGATATGTGAAAGGGGTGCTGAGACTGTCCACAAACGTGTACGGTAAAAGTATTTGTCTTTTTGGAGAACTTTTAATACTTAACATGTTTCTAACACATTTGTTTTCAATGTTTGCATTTTAGTACTTAATTATCAATAAAATGGCATACTGGTGAGGAATTGCAGTATGTCATACCCAGATCTTTTTACTGGAACTAATAGTGGCCATAAAGAGGTAGATATGTTGTATAACTGTATTGAATGTATAGTAGCAACCCATTCTAACATCACCTATTAGGTTAATTGCATTACAGCAAAGTGGTCCTTCTGATCTTTTATTCACTTTCATAGAATAATGATAGATCAGAAGCTAACAGGGAGATATACAACCAAATTGGATTGACTTCTTGTATTAACAACGTAAAGAAACTTCTATAATGGGTTAAGAAGTTTGATCTAGGGAGCCTGTCCGGTTTGACTCATGGCCAGGGTGAACCAATGTTTTGAAATATATTTAAACAACAAAAATATAATATTCAAAACTCATTGCAATGATTACATTGGTATAAGATACAAAATCGGGCCAGTTTTCAAAGGTTGTGTCCGGAATCATCTTCCACTCCTCCATGACGGCATATTCTTTTTTTTTTTTTGTATAATAAGTTTTTATAGATTTTTCACAAAATAAATTTACAGACAGTAGATATAGAAGTGCATAAATCGTACAGCAGAAAAGCACAATAGAAACATGAGAAGAAAACCACCCGGTTGACCGCCATATAAAAAGGGGAAAATGTCCAAGCTGCACATGTCAACCTGCTGGCAAAAGAAAAATACACTTCTAAGGAGGGTATAGAAAGAGAGACAGCAGAGTCAGAAATCAAACCTTCACTCAGTCAGAAACAAAAACCACAACAATACAGAAAAATAATTAAGAAACTAAAAATAAAGAAACAAACCCAAAAACTATTGTGTTTCCCACCTCTCCAGCATACACTAACCACATATTAATACATTTGTTCAGTAAGACTAGCTTGTCCAGCCTAGACAACGGCCACCCCACTTGATCACTAAACCACCCGCCTCAAGATTTCTCAGCATAAGAGATCCAAGAAGCCCACCTCTTCATAAATTGCTTGTGCCTGTCATCCCTGTGAGCTATCCATTCCTCCACCGCCATAATCTCACCCACCCTAACCTTCCAGTCCTGTATCGTGGGCACCACCGGTGTACCCCAATGTAGCGGTATCAGGGCCCATGACGGCATATTCTAAGTGGAACCTGTTCTGTTAAAATGCTGTATGGCCTGGGCCATGCTGCTGCTGAGTTCCAGGCTGTTGGCAATCTAATCGGCTTGACCATTAGTACCTAACCTTTTTTCCTTAAGCCCCCCCCCCCCGCCTATGTCTAAGACAAGCCAGGCCCCCCAACTCCTAAAAAGAAGTCTGGGGTAATGTCCCCTCCCTTCAATTTAAATCTGCAGTAATTTGGGGAATGGTAAATTGTTCAGGAGCTTTGTAATTAACTCTCAAAGTCAGATAGCAAAACTTTAAAAAATAAATTCCACTGTTTCTAGTAAAAATTAGTAAAATGTCCACAAGGTGGTGCCACCACTTGTTTACAGTTCACTAGCCAAGTCCAGCTCGAGATTACCACATTCAGCAAGTTTGTTACAGGGAGAGCACGGAGCTAAGCTTAGAGCCTCGCTCTGTCATAAGCTACAGGACACAAGGTGTCAACCCCCTCTGACTCCACTGATGGTGTGCACTCACTCATCGCTTCTCTGCCTTTTGGCTAAGATCAAGTGTAGTATCTGTTCTTATCAGTTCCCTGGGGAGTGCTTCAGTGCACCTTTCCGGAAGACCGAGGATGTTCTGGGGTAACGCAGACATCCTTGGAACCGGCATGGCCTGCGGTACGGGGCAGTGCGGATGGTAGATCTGGCTGTCGGCTGACTGCCGCCATGTGGGGTATTTGGTAATTGACACTGGTCACCACAGCACAGCCTTTGTTGCAACCACCTCCCATGGGTGGCCTTTTGGCCCAACCGGAGTAATCTTTATAGCCGGCTGCTAGGCCTGCCCCATGCTTTTTTACACGGAGCACTTATTTATTTATTTGTTTTATATGTGAGTTTGTCCACCCCACTCCCTTGCACTGTTTATAGTGTTCACTAGTACGAGTTGACTAGTCCTTCTGGATTGCAGCGGAAAGTGGTGGGGAGAGACTGCTTACGGCTTCGGCCTGGCACTCTCTCCATGTTTCAAGCCCCAACTACTCGGGAGACTAGGCTTCAGCCACGGTTACCTGAAGAAAGGTCTACCTGGATCTTAGTACCCGGGGGACTTGGCCTTCCGGTCGGGGCCCTCTGGGGAAAAGGTCACCCGAGGGATGTGTGGCTTCGGCTGCCGTCCCACTTGTCACCCCTGCGGGGGTATCGGTCCTTCAGCTCCGTTTGGAGCGGGGGCATCATGAGCAATCCGTGCTTGCTTGGAGTGTTTTCACTTTTGTGCACTCACTTTTTAGTTTGCACTGGTTGCACATGAGTTTTCGTATGGGAGCTTGAACTCGCTGAGGCTCGATTAAAAAAAAAAAGATGGTGTGCACTCACTGTCATCTCTGCAGGTCAGGAACTGCAGGTGTTAGAAAAAGTACATTTTTTGTGTTTAGACCTAAAAAGTAATATTTGTTTAATTATTTACAAAAAAATAATTTTTTATCATTGAAATGTGGAGTAAACCCCACTGCAAAGATAATGTATTATAGAGAGATGCCCAGGGTGTAGAGAGAACACCACCCCTGAGCGAGAATATCCTCTGGTGTTAGCAGAGGCTAGGGGACTTTCACGGTTTCAATGTAGATCAGTCACAGTGTAACATAGAAATAACAAGAATCATAATCATAATTAAAAAGGATGTATAAATTTTTAATATCCATAAAAACAAAGGTAGTATTCCAATTTAGGCGCGGTGATAAGTATTGATATGAGGCCTACTGGATCGCCAGGCATTATCCTCAAAAACCTGGCCATAAAGATGGTGAGGCTGGTGATGATGGAATGGATGTTTCAGATAAATGTCAAGCCACCCCAACGTACGTTTCGTCTAAATCAACTTCATCAGGGGGTAACAAATGAATGAAGGGTGTTTATTGAGTATGGTACCATAGTGGAATACGGAGAAGCAGGCGACTCCGGGGGCGAGTCCAGAGAACAGGGAGCTTCCAGGTCTAAAAAACCTGTATACACCCCTAGAAAGCGACTATAACTAAACAACGTACCTGAGTAGATACCGGTCATAATTAGTCCAAAGTAACTTAATTTGACAATTAGTCTGTATCATTCGGACAACAGGCTGCCTGACATAAAGCCTCTGACTGTCAATGAACACGGTCATGACTGCTAACTCTGAACCCCATGTTACACTCTATGTTACACTGTGACTGATCTACATTGAAACCGTGAAAGTCCCCTAGCCTCTGCTAACACCAGAGGATATTCTCGCTCAGGGGTGGTGTTCTCTCTACACCCTGGGCATCTCTCTATATTTGATTATGGGATGTTGGTTTCTTACAATGTGCTGGAAGCATATTTATTATTTCAAAGATAATGTATTAATTTGCTTAGAATGGAACCTTAAAGCATGGGCACAAATATATTTTCTGGTTATTTGGTTTAGAGAAATAGCCAGCACATTTAATGTGCTCCCCAGTTTTCGAACATGATCACATTTTTTTGAATAGGTTCTATAAGAGATCTCAACAATAAAGCCAACTATAGGATTGTTTTGTTTAGACTATGGTTTGTTCCTAGGCATGGACTATAATACATCAGCATCAGAGCATTTCACATTGCGGGCTTTGCTTATGTTTTCAGTAGCTGCAGAATGTTGGCATTCACAGAGCTGCCACGTGGAGAGCTGGCAAATTCTTGGCTGTGTAGGAGTTGACATAGAAGAACCTCTATAGCTCATCACTCTGTCTGATCTTATGACTGATGCAGCACATGCATATCAGTAGTAGGACAGTTTATTAATCACATCAAGACCCGCTGTCAGTTTCTTTTGACCCCTTCCCCAAACAGATGTTATCAGAAGCCATCAGATAAAAGGGGGGTGAGATTAATTGAGCTATTTAGTGGGATATAACTGACAGTCCTCCATACACCTTGCTTACTTCACAGAGGCCCTAAATAATTAGCAGTTGGAAGCTTAAGATACATGCAGATAACCGCTATAAACAAATACCATGAAGCTTCTAGCATTGGCTGTATAATTCATAAATCCATGATTTCCATCAAAAGCAAACTTTCAAGAATAAGTGTCCAGAAAGTTTGGAGTTCAAGTGATACAGTTTATTGGCTAACTGAAGTAATTGAAAAGCTTTCGGGATTTCTCAGAACCCTTCTTTAAGCTTAATCTTTAATAATTAATGAACCCTTGATTAACCTCCCTAGCGCACTGCCCGTTTCGCGCCGTTTATAATGGCGCAATACGGGCAATCGAGGCAGTGTACAAAGTACACTGCCTGTCATCTCTTTCCTCCCTCTGGGGCTCTTCACGCAGCCGGTGTCATTATTGACACCAGCTGCGTGAGTGGGAAAGCCGGCGCTCCTCCATTAATATGGGCTTTCCAGGGAGGCATCGGGTCTACTGCTTAAATTTCGCCCGATTGGCGGCGGTCAGACGAAAAATCGGGTGCCGATCTAAAGCTTAAAGGGCCGAAATCGGCCGCCAAATCGATCTAAGCCATTACAGACATGTCCATAATTTTTAGGTCAGTCTAATACTTTAGACAGGGACAAGTGTCCCAGTCCAAAGTACGGGTATGTCTCCTCAGCTCCATCGGAGATCCAAGGGGGCTAAAGACACAGAGCCGGTCTTCAGCTGAACACTGAGACTCTCTCAGAAGCTGTGAGCGGGGGAAGGGGGGAGCTAGTTAGGGGGACCCGATGAACAGTGCTGGCACACAAAGGCTGACTTGCCGATTGTGACCCGATTTTTAGACAGGATGATGACGTCATCACACATGGTTGATCGGCCCAAAAATCGGGTCACAATCTAGACATGTATGGGTGGCTTAAGGATAAGTGTCATTACATTAAGTCCCTTATACATTTGGGTGTTGTTGGAGAAAGAACACTGCAAACAGTAGTTTAATACATTTTCAAACAAAAAAAAATATTGCTTTTATTTATAAAAAACAAATACAAATGAGGTCAAGATCCTTCAGTTCCGGGCCACTGTATTTCCTTAGAACTCTAGATTAGGCTAGTAAAGGTGCAGTTTGTTACATAGGGTCACATATGTAGCCAATACTTTAATCTGTGCTTTCAAGCCAAACTGTAACCAAGCTGTGAATGATTGTTCCATAGATTGTATATTCTAAGAATCGAGCAACCTTCATTACCTATTCCTCAAACATTTCAGTATAATTCAAAGGACTTTTCTGTTACTACCGTGGTATGCAGCCTATTTCTATATGGCTATGTGCTATCTCCTTTTGGCCTGGAAAGAGAGAAATTCATGCGTTGCCTTGCCTTTTAACCTCCCTAGCGCTCTTGCAAGGTCCAGATTTCTGTACCAAAAGCGCACCATGGAATTTTTTTTGTGTTGTAGGCCTGTAACTTCCCAAAATATGTCCGTACACGGGTCTAATAGACATCCTGACTATAATAATGTTTGAAACACACATTTATGTAAAAAAAAGTACATAAAAAAAATTCTAAAATTTATTATTTGAATGATAAAATCTCTTGAATACTTATTTGGTATGAAAGATTTTAAAACAGTATTTGTTTGTTTATAATAAAATTTGTATTTTGTTTTTGTTTTTGTTTTGAATTGTATTGGATACAGTTATCACTGTATCCAATAC
>CM070042.1:10601643-10615803 GCA_036250615.1 Ptychadena robeensis | reverse complement strand
ATTGATCGTTTTAAGTCGATTGATTGAAAATCTGACCCGTGTATGGGCTGCTTAAGTCTTTTAAATGGGTAGGCCTATCTGGTTTGAATGTATACCAATGTCTTCCTGTATGCTGTATGTGGCTTATACATTTGTGCAGCATTGTGGTTATGTATTTACTGTATATACAGTGCATCTGGAAACTATTTCCACCTTTTCCCCATTATAAAAAAAAAAAAAAAATGGAGAAATCACATGTACTCAAGTAGTCACAGCCTTTGCTAAATACGTGGTCATTGCACCTTTGGCAGCAATTACAGCCTCAAGTCTTTTTGAATATGATGCCACAAGCTTGGCACACCTAACCTTGGCCAGTTTGCCCATTCCTTTTTGCAGCACCTCTCAAACTCCATCAGGTGGGATTGGAAGCGTTGGTATGTAAAGGCCCCCATACATTTTACAATCTTTCCATACAATTTCTGTACAATCAACTTTTGTTCTAGCAAGACCATGTAATATGAGGAGCTTTCTTACCCTTCCAATCACTATGTATTCTATCAGGGAGGATCCGGCACTACACAGTTGTTGGTAGATCTAATGGTAATTGTATGGATCGAACTTAAGGTGTATGGGGGGCTTAAGAACCACAGGTATCAATCAAAGAAGAACAAGGTCCAATGTGTTGAGACCTCTCCCGTGGGTTGTGATCTATATCCGTGCCACACCCTATAAGTTTTGAAAATAAAGTAAACAGGGTAACAACATGGGCTTTAGAGGCATGTATTTAGTTTAGAGTAAACCGAATATGCATTTCTGCAATTAAAAGGTCTTTATTGAATACACATACCATAGGACCAGTCTCACCCTTCATGGAAGAACTGGTGCCAGTTTGCTCATATTCGAGCCAAAATACAGACAAATATCACAATGTACAAAAAAGATAATGACCGTCGATTGGTATATTCCAACGCGTTTCACCTAAGGCAGGCTTCCTCAGGGACAATCGATGGCATAAATCTGACAACAAAGGTATAAACATCAATGAGTTATTGCAGTCACCGCACTCCACATATGGTGACCCAAGAAAGTAGAACGTACCTGGAAAAGCCCTCGAGAGAGGTACCAGATGCTAATATCTGCCAATGGGATGGGATGGTAAGGGAGGACCCGGACCAGGAACTCCTCAACTGGAACGGATAGACGGCCCACACCACCGCGAACCACAACCACAGCCAGGACAGATAGCCAGAGAGACCCACCAACATCCTCACCGCTGTAGGCCACACTAGGGTAGGTGCCCCTAAAATGTAAGTATTACATTTTGATAACTGAATGCGGGCCGGCAGCTCTTTCCCCAAGACAGGCCAGGGACACGGGCAGCGCAGGAACAGACTTGGATGAGGCACCGGATACAGGTAAGGCAGGCTGAGGCTGAAGCCACTCCAGTAACCTCGATAGCGTAATTCAGGCGCGACCCACGGGGGTCCGGGCATCCACCCCACTGGAATGGCAGGAACGGGTCTCAGGCAGCTGACACGGTGGCGCATAGTGCGGCTCTGTGTAGGAAGCTGTACGTGCTATTATGCCTGCCGGCTGCATGGACGCCAGGCTAACTGGATCAGAGTACAAGGCCGCAGATGAAACAGCAGCAGACGTGCTGCTTGCTTTTTCCTTGTTCTCCACAAAAGGCCCAGCCCCCGGGGCGGGGACTCCTCTTAAGTGCTCAGGGAACCCTGGGGCATGCTGGTCCAGGGGCTTAAAGGGGACCTCACCCTGACTACACAACTCCCGGCCACTACAGGTGCACTGCCAAGTCTGGGCCACTCAAGGACATTCACAGAGTTGTCCTGATCCACTCCTTGATATCCTGGCTGTGTGCTTAGGGTCATTGTCCTGATTGAAGATGAACCGTTGCCCCAGTCTGAGTTCAAGAATGCTCTGGAGCAGGTTTTTATCCAGGATATCTCTGTACATTGCTGCAGTCATATTTCCCTTTATCCTGACTAGTCCACCAGTTCCTGCCACTGAAAAACATCCCCACAGCATAATACATTTCCCTATTACGGACCTTATACAGTGGCAGTGCTCTCATCTAGTCAACTGTGACTTTTATGTTACGTTTTTTAATGGACTCACAATGACCCATATACAAAATGTTGTTTAACTAGGTTTACACCTAGGGTATGGATACTGCTGTACGGCAATGCTCTGACCTACCAATGTGTCATTCAGGGCTTAAGCTAGCCATACACGTGTAGGATTCCATGGCCAATTGATCACTCCCCCGATCGATTCCGGCGATTCTGCCGGGAATCGCAGGTGTGATCAATCGGCCAATTAAGAGTATCCATCGCTGCATACCACCTTGTCCCACGGATTACGGCACGATTCCGTGTCCGATCGATCACACTCCTCTGTGCAGATCTGCTGGTGATCCATCTGATGTCCACCACCAACGTGCCCGATTGGCCCTGATTCGGCCCTGAATCAATCTGATGGAACCAACATGTTTGTTCTCTGTACGATCGGATTCTGAGCCCCTGATCAATCGGACCTGATCGATCGGACAAGGTGGGCTGCACGCGATTCCAGCACGATCGTTTGGCGTGCACGCGCCCGGAATCGATCGGGCCGGAATCCGGTGGGAAACTGACCCGTGTATGGGGGCCTTTAGGCATGGTCTCATAGGGTATGATCAAGGGACAAAACTCCTCTCCTGGGTAAATGAGTGCCGGCAAGGGTTGCACTATTCAGGGTAACGGTCTGTGATAAAGTGATAGACTCTGAATCATGGTAACAGCTTTTTATAGTCTGTAGCTGTTGCAAGCTACCCATTACTAACTAGATTTAGAAGATGAAGACTTCAAGATAGTCACGCTTTTCCTTGCTTGTCTAGGAGCAAGCATGCAGGCTGAAAGCTTGACGGCACTGGCTTGGTCAGCATCTCTGTATCTCACTTTAAGTTCTTTTAAACCCCCGGGCTAGAAATAAAACATATTGAAACAATACACATTACATGGCCGTTTAACTGGCTAACTTTCTGCATGTGATTTTTCTGTCCATGACTCACTCCATAGTTTTTTGCAGATTTCAGAATTCATTCCAATTTTCAGCTATTTCATTATTCTGAGTCATAACAAGAGCTGCCCGCCCCCCACAGCCTGTGTCAGATTCACGTTTGGGGTTTCTGACTCATTGCTGTGATCTGCATGAAAAACACCAGCATTAGAAAACAGGCGACAACCTACTGGAAAGGGGAATGCCAACCAGTTGGGATGGACCTCCTCCACCACTAGAGGTCAGCCAGCTGCAAGGGGCACCAATACAGAGCGGGGAGGGGACGTTATCCTGATATAATGTCCAACTTGAAGATGTCTTCTATTGAGAGATGAATAAAGACATCTTGTACATAAGGGGTAAAAAGATTGCTAGAAGGGTCTCTACCAAGGAAAGATCCAATATGCATTGGACTGGCTATTTTTATGGGTGGAGCCTAATAAGCAAGGCACAATTTGTGTTCTAGAGCATCTTTATTTAATTGCTTAGCATTTCATCTTATGGGGTTTTTTTAATCTATGCTTGCAGTGTTGGAGGGTTCTGGCTAACATTTGGCTATTTAGTATATAAAACTGTAAAAGTCCAATTAAAACATCCTTGGTATTGCATTGCAAAATGTATATCCAATGCATGTAGTCTGTATTTCCTTTCCTTGATGTGACCTTTCTTTACTAACTTAAAATGACATAAAATGTGAGAAGTATTTTGACTGTGGGGGTGGTTTGTGAAGTTTTGTGTTCTTTACTATATGCCAGATTTTCTCTCTTTTTAACCTGCTGATGAAATATACTTGACCTTTAAAAAGTTAACCAAGGGAGAAATGACTGAAGCAATACACTGACTAGAATAGACTGATCAGCAGCCATGTCCCACTACATCTAGAATAGGTTACATCTTGTGAGGAAATCAATGTAACAATGTAAATGTGCATCTTTTTGTCCCTCTTCATCAGAACCACCTGCCTTTCTACACTAGGCCATCCTTCTGTTTTCCTGCCAGATGAAGTTCTATGTGCAAAAGTCATATGCAGGATTCTCCATGGCTGAACAGCCTGGGTGTATGGCTTATGAGCCCATAGGTGAGGGAAGAGCTGGAGTGCAGGTGTGTGTTCCATCGTTCACACGGCATACCTGTCACTTCCGGTATTGGAACGGTAAAGTGCAGAGGCAGAGTGGCACTTCTGCGTAGCCACATCCATGACATGGCCTGGGGAGGTTTGCCCTCCCCTCCATCCTATTTGCTAACTTAGGAAGGAGGGGTTGCTACTTTTTGCCTCCTAAATCAGAAAAAAAGATTTCCAGGTATGTCTGGAAATTCCCCCAATCTATAAATTTCTGATGCCCAAACAGTGACCAGGGGATGTCTCATGGCGTGCCTTCCCATCTTTATTGCTTTTTGGGCGCTGGTATACGTAAAATGGGGGCATTTTAGGCACCTGGATGGGGTGGTTATGTCAGCAGCCCAGAAAGTGTACATGTGAATGTACAGCCTTAGTATGATGATCTGGCACAAGTGCTTTGTGGCTTTTGGGAAGTTATGCCATGGGATCCTGCATTGGTTGTTCATTTAGCAGGATACACAGATGGAGTAATCTAAAGGTGCATTATATATATAAAATTGCTGCAGGGAGTGTGCTGACAGCTTTACATGCAATGGCTCACTTTAAATGTTGAAACTGGAAATCTTTTAAAAAAATTTTTGTATTTTGTCGACAACATGTCAAAAATGTTGGGATAGCGTAACAAAAGACTGTAAAAATTGTGCAATGCTGAAAATATCTGTTGGAGCATCTAACTACCGTAATTAGGTTATTTGGCATTTGATTAGTAACCTGATTGGGTGTCAGAGAGGCTGAGTTTCAAAAATAAAGATTGAGAATGGGGGCTAGATGGTGCTCAATAGTATAACAATTTAGGAGTAACATTCCACAATGTATTGGAATTATGGTTTAAATGATTTGCTAATCACATGCTGTGTTTTAACAATAGTACAATGTAAGTTTTTTTTTTGTAAAGAGTGTTGAAAGATTTTGGGTGTCTTTGCTCTAATTTTGCCATATCAACTCCAAATCCTGATGTTGTTTCTAGCTGTACCTTATTTTTTCACTGACCCAGTCCCAGCCCCCTTCATCATTCTAGCTCGGGTTTAGGAAAGATTGCATGACCCAATGGATCAACCACCTTAAGCCAGCCATACACAGTCGGATTCCATGGCCGCTCGATCACCCATCCGATCGATTCCGACGATTCTGCCAGGAATTGGAGGTGTGATCGATCGGCCAATTAAGAGAATCCGATCGCAGCATACCACCTTGTCCAACGGATTCCGGGACGATTCCGTGTCCGATTCCATCTCCGACTCCACCTCACAAATGGCAACTCCCTCTGATCTGTGCAGAATCGGATCAAAAAGACCAACATGTTGGTTCTCTGTCGGATCCGATTCTGAGCCCCTGATCAATCGGATGCGATCGATCGGACAAGGTGGGCTGCACACGATTCCGGCACGATCGATTCGCATGCACGCGCCCGGAATCGATCGTGCCGGAATCCGGTCGGAATCCGACCCGTGTATGGGGGCCTTTAAAAAGTAATATTCGTTATAATGTAGATTCTACACTTTTCTGTAATAATTTCCCTTTAATACTTCTACCCTTAAGGGCATTTCAAAATGGGGGCTAGCATGACCTTTCTGAAAACATCATCAATTTAATAATTCAATGCAGAAACATTAACCATACAGCGCTTTCAGGTGGGTATTCTGGTTTTGATACTTCAGGTAAAGTGAGTTCCTAGAGCTAAGGATGGCTCTAAAGCTTTGCTTTAAAGATACCCTCCAGCTCCAGTGGCAGAGTTTCTGTCTGCGAGCTGGGAAGCTTGAGTCCAACTTACATACAGTGCAAATTGAACAGCCGCTGCATCTTTAGGTGAGTTGGGCTCAAGATACCCAGCTAACAGACAGTAAGCATAGAGATAGAGAGTCAGCTGCACTGGCTGTGTATGTGAGAGCTGGCAGTGTGAGGCAGCTTTAACATAAACAGGCAGAGCTAGGTGGGAGAGCTGTGGGCAACTCTTTCATCTTGCTCTGCTACTGCATTGTTTGTCAGCGGGCCTCCATGGTTAAGAAAGATGATGGGTAGTTGCGCACAACCTTTAGCAGTGATTACCACAGCTATAGTGTGTCAGTGGCCCAGAAAGGCCCTCAGTGGTTGTAATGGAGGCCTGAGCAAGGGATCACAGAGCAAAATGGAGTCAGAGATCAGTATGAGGATGGAGGTTTTTAAGTTGTGTGTAGGTGTGCAGCTCTCAAAATGGAGAGTGTGGCCCTGTAACAGGGACAAAATACGAACAAGAGACCGAAGGCCAACCCGCCTATTACAACAAATCGATTGAAAGAGTGGGGAAAGCGAGGATTAAGGTAAACAAATGAACAAAATGAGACAAAAACAACAGACAATTGATATCACATGAGAGAGGTTTACAGGCAGGCACTCGTTTACCGGGCAATGTGCTATCCAGGCGGACCTCAACTTTGAGGCCTGGGAGAAGAGATCACTTCTGCTTACAGATCATTGGGGGGCATCAATAGGAACAAGGGACGCGTATCGTGAGACAGAACTCTTTTCCAAAAATAATCCATGTTAGATTGTTTAATCTGACAGCTCCTTTACAAGGCCTTTTTGCCAGATGAGCGCAAAGGCACTACCATTAGTCAGACTCCCACTCTCCCAAGGGGGGGGGGGGTGAGGGGTTCAACTCATGGTGCAAAACATATGGTTGTTACAAAACCCTGTATGTATGTGTTCTGTCATGATCAGGTCATGCTATGAAAAAGTATGAGTGTTAATTATATCCTCCTCTTTTTACTCTTTTAAGCTGGTTTGGTATTGAACAATAAATAAGGCATTGAGTGTAGGAAGTGTTTTAGAAAATTTTAAAAGTATATTTTAAATCAAAAGTTTTCTTCTCGACAAACTGTAAAGGAATTTTATAGTCCCTAATGGCATCAACAGTCCACACAGGAAATGCCAACCTCTCTGGCTTGCAGACATAAACACAAATATTTTATTTGACCTCAGTAATGCATATCTGGCCTAAATACCTTAAGGCAAAGACCTGGGCCCCAAACTCCATGTGTGCCCAAATGTACTCCAGCAACACATTGCCTCCAACCTGCTCAGGAGCCCTTACCGACCAGTCTCGGCTCCTTTTGTGGAACACACCTGGTTACCTCACTGATGGCCAGCAGGTGTAAATTCCTGGAGTGCACCTGGATGGAATAGGAAGGCCCACCCAGTTCCTTCCCTTCCATTCCAGAAGTCCAAGACCCTGAGACAAAAACTAAACAAAAACTGCACAGTAACCTACTGTTGCTGTCCAATACTATATCCAGACAACCAGTCATTTGCATAGTGCAGTGGTTCCCAAACTGGGGGGCGCGAAGGTATTCCAGGGGGGCACTGGCCCTCATTCTTAACCTGTGTGTTGAATAGGGAGGGGGGCTCAATAATGTCCCTAAATAAAAAAAGGGGGGCCTTGCAAGGAAGGTTTAGGAACCACTGGCATAGTGTAATTTTGTCCTATCTTTCTGGATGGAGCGGCAGAATGTGTCCTCTGCTTAACCTTGGTGACATTACCATGTACTGAGTCAGCAGAACTGCCGACGAAGTCAACAGGAAGAACAGACATTATATAAAAAATAGCCATGACAAACAGCGTATAGACCCAAAGAACACTGAATCGGTCTGAAACGGTTAGATTTTAATAGGAAAAATAATTACAGCATCTTAATCACAGCGTCTTCCTCCTACACATCTCAAGTAATTCTTTCCTATAGAAATGAGTGTAATCTGTATGAAATACTTTGTGTATTGCTAAATATTTCAGTAAGTCTGGGGTTAATGTAGTCAGAGGTTTCTCTTTCTATGTTACATAGGCAACAACTGAAATTGTGTTTGCCGAGCTTCCTCTTTCTGAAGTTGGTACTGTTCACAGTGTAATATTCTTAAAGCTGTGCCCGTCTGTTTGTTCATATTAGCCTTCAAGGCTCCTCATTGTTTTAGTAGCAGCCCTTCTGGTCACGGTAGAGCGTCAAGGCACGCTTAGAGAAATCTCCAGCTTCAGATGCTGCAGGTGTCAGTGGAGGGTGCATACTGTCTCAGGAAATCACATGTATGTCACATCCTGCCACAAATATCGCATGCCTGGAAGATCCCTTGTGTCAATGATGGGTGAGTACACAGTGCAGCCTTGTGTTGTTTTCAGAACAGTAAGAGGTGAACACGCTGGCGATACAGTGAGTATAAATGTCCCAGGAGATGTGCAGTAGCTGCTTATCATAGGTGTCACAAATGTAGCTCCTTTATTTAATCTTGATTATCTCATGAAGTTCAGAGCTTTGTAGATGATGCAGAATGCTTACCTTGTTCTTTGTCAATCACTCGGATGGAACTGATGCCAGAGTATCAGTGAAAGAGGTAGGCGTATGTTATATGTATGCATATGTTAAAGAAAAAAATCCTATGAGTGTTCTATAAACTCAGGTGTTCTTTAAAACTTATGCTCCTGATGCACCAATGATTTAACTTATATTGTGGACATTTGGCAGTGTTTAAAATTTTACGTAGGTAACGTAGGTAAGATACAGGTACAGTACTATGTAGGTCGTTTCTAAAATATATACACATAATAGTGCAATGTCTTTTAAACAGGGCTCTCGTAAGTCATTTCTGAGATTGACTTATGATATATTAATCCTAAATCTTCAGATTTCCCTTTATTTCCATCTGCTCATACTAAAGCCTTCTCTAGGTTTCTTAACAGCCCTAGCGGAATAAATATTTTCATTTTCAATAAACAAAACGGTACAGTAAATTTCCTGCCAGGTCACGCCTCGCAGAAGACACAGGAGCAGAGCTAGCATCACTGCAGGACTGCACGGGCACAGCCAATACCGCTCCCTTATCTCACCCAAACAGTGCATGAATAGCACCGCTTCTAAGTGTAGACCAAGCCCCTGTAAGTTCCAGTGCCAGTCTATACTCCCGTGGTTGTGGACGGTGCGTCAGGGGGAGCGGATTCACGCCTGCCCAGGCGTTGGGGATCTGGGGGCGTCCCGCGGCCGCACCAGAGACACGTGCTGCACCAATTGGTAAACAAACTGTGCCCGATGTGTTTCTGGGCATGGTTTGCCAATAGTAATGTATAGGACACCGTGCATGCAATACCGCGCCCTAAACAGCTCCCAAACAGCGGGCCCGACGTGCCCATAACACCCCCCACAGTTGCTGGGGTCATACAGGGTAGACCCAGCCTAACTATTGGTTCTTAACATTAACCTGAAGCAACAATGGAGTCTAGCAATGCATCTGACCAATTTTCAATTAGACGGACTTCACTTTAAATATCCACTGTTAATTGACAAAATAATCTATGGTACTACTACTCACTAACAATGGATTATTGTTGTAAAAAAATACTCCTTTTTTTCTCCTAATGGTTTGGAAGATAATGATCTATGCGCAGGCTCCACAGTCTGAAACAAAATCGCAAATGTAATAATCTAAAGCTAGCCATACACCTGTAGATTTTTCGACCACAATGATCAAACTTTGAGGTCAATCAATGGGAAATTGACTCCTGTCCCCCTGGTATGATTGACTAAAACGATATCGAAGAAGAGATCGAATAGAACATGATCGGACATATTGTTTTTTTGGTCAATCGGTCGGCGACTGATAAATAGTTAGTGCTGACCCTCAGTTGATTTCCTGTTCAGGTTAGTGACGTATATACAACCACTTCAGATACACCCAGCCTGACATAATTTGCGATTGAATTTAAGGAATTGACCTAGTTTGGGAGCCTGCAAGCTCTAAACTAAATCTAAACTAAGATGGTGTGCACTTCGATTCGCAAAAGAATCGACCTGTCCATGGCTACCTTCAATACTCACCAGATATAAAGAGATAAGATCACTAAAAATATTTACTCCGCACTAGTCACTGCTCTTTCAGTTCAACCCTGATTTTAATCACTTTTGGTCAATTAAATTTACAAAATATCTACTTAAACTACCAACTTCAAGGGATTCTTTTTATATTTTAAATTTAAATCCTTGTATTTGTTTTCAATAACCTTTATTTTACAAATACAATATAACAATTGACAACTGTGAAACATTTACAAAATATACATTACATACATAGAAGCGCAAACTATGTCTTTGTAATTTTTAAGAGCAACATGAGACAGTCTTAAAATGAATGACATGTTAACAAAGTGATTTTCATGAGGTTGGGAGGGGGGGGGGGGGGGGGGGGGGGGGGGGGGTCTGAGAATGCTGACAGCAGCACTAAAAAAGTAGGATGTTTTACTATTGGTGTATACAGAATGTGAGGTTGGTGACCCTAATAAGATTAGTCTAAAATATTGATGCACCTAGTGGGGCCTCTGGGGTGAATCCAGGTGGCCCAAATAGAATAATGTTCTTTGTAGTCATGATGGTGAGCTTCTCCATTAAATGTATCTTGTATAAAGGTCTACTTGAAGGATCCATTCTGAGATAGTGGGATCAATTGTTGTCTTCCAATATATGTGCATCGGAATTCCTAATGGGCCAGTTTGTGCTGCAAAATGGCAGTTACCATGGGCCCTCTGGTAAGGTTACAACAAGTATATATGCAATACGTTTAACAGTAATGCCTGACATACACATGCCGATAAGCGGACAATTTTTCACTTATCGGCATGTGCCCACATGGGGCGACAGATCCCTGTCGCCCCACAGCTCGGCCGGCCAGAGAACGGACATGTCCGATAATCTGGCTGATGGAAGCCGATGGCATTAGCTTCAATGAAGACTGATGTCTTCATTGAAGCTAATGGCCGGCACACAAAGGGTGCCGGCCGACTGAAGGGGCCCCATAATGCACCAGGGTGCAAACGTGATGACATCATCACGTTTGCATTCCGGTGCATATTGGAGCATGTCTGTCGGCACCCGTCGGGGGGTGTGTATGGCAGGCTTTAGGGACATTAGAATGTGAGCTCCTCTGGGAGACGGTTAGTGATATGACTATATATGCTCTGTAAAGCGCTGCGTAATATGTCGGCGCTTTATAAATCCAAGATAATAATAATAATAATAATAATAACAATCTGTTTCAAAAATGAAAGAGAAACATTCCCATCATATATGTGTGGATGTAGCAGGATGAAGAAGAGTTAGGATCCCTACTAGCAGGTAATAATTTAGCAATAAACAAGATTATGGGGGAGGTATGGGTGAGTTGTTGTCCACCTGTCAGCATGTTGGCTAGTTCTTGCTCCCAACAAATAGTATGGCGATAGAGCGGAATCTAAGAAGATAAGAATACCATAAATTAATAAAGGGAGTAGGTGGATGGAATTATTTTCCCATGGGGTTTAGATCATCAGCGTTATCCTGGACCTTAGAAAGGAGCTTACAAACTGTTGTAAAGCTTAATTTGGAGCCACCTCCAAAATTGGGAGGGGGGGGAAGATCCCAAGGTCTCCTCAGATCCTAAAAATGTCTAAAGGTGGTCATTATTACATATAAAAACCCCACTACATCTATTAAAATTTTAAACTAAACACATTTTGTAAATATGCGATATAAAGAACATGCGATATACTTGCTTACATGCCAATCTCCTGACTCCCGCATCTATTTCTGCGATTATCAGGGCTTTTTTTTCTGGGGGAACGCACCGGAACGGTGTTCCGCCCCCTATTTTAAGTCTGGCCCCAAAATAAGGGCAGTGGCTGCAGTGCGTCGTGGGTGGCCCGCCGGGGGAGCCTGTGTGTTGTTTAGTGGGGGGAAGTGTTGGCCATTAAGCGCGCCACGGGCTGGCGATTTTGTGCCTCCCCTCTTCCCCTCCCTCACAATGTGCAGCAAGGGAGAGGCGGCGCCTTCCCATTGTTTATGGGTGGTGGCCCTGTGACGGGGCGTCTCCTCCCCGTCCATGCTTGAGAGAACTTTCTCTTCAGCGGGGACTGGGGAGTGGAGTTCTAGCCGTACTGAGGGAGGGGAGGCGGCGCGCCCGTACGGGGGTGCGGGGGCGCCTGCCTGCGTTCCCCCAATGGAGGGGACACCCGGTTTTAGGGGGTGGTCCTAGGGGTGGGTAGGGGCATGGCCAGGGGAGGGGGGTTCCACCACCTTTTCTCTGAGAAAAAAAGCCCTGGTAATTATACTTTCTTGATCTTCTTTCTTCAAACTGTTCTATCTATCTAAATATATCAGGGGTCACATTATACATCTATTGGTTGTTGTTTACAAATGATCATTCTATCAATTACTTATAATGGTTGAGGGAATCCTCCTACAGTCCTGGCCAAAAGTTTTATTTTAGTTTTCACAAAGTTTGCTGCTAAACTACTTTTAGATCTTTGTTGCAGTTGTATATTGGAAAACATACATGTCGCAGGGAAAGCCTCTGTTCAATTGTCCAAGGTGACGGCTAGAGTGTAAAGCATTGTAACCATGCTACTGTGCATACCTAAAATGTAACTTGAGGGTATGCGGTCATGCGGTGACTCCGGGCCAGTGGAGCAGTTGCTTTTTGCTCCACTGTGTGCTGCAATTATTTAATTAATACATATAAATGTTTAGGGGCAGGATTTTTTTTTATATGTTTATTTTATTAAATTTTCATTAGCGGCTATTTAGCAGGATTTAACCCCTCGGAGTGAATATAGGGGTTAATGAAACGTATCATTTTATATGTAATTATTTTATTAGTGGCTATTGTCTGGTTAACCCTTAGGGAATTAATATAGGGGCCAATACAACCCTTATATTCATTCTATTTTTATATATAATAGTTTTGTCCAATTATTACATATAAATGTTTTTTGTTTTGTTTTTTGGGCTTTGGAAAGGGATCAATTGGTTTGAAATTGATCACACTGTGTGGTAGTGTGCTAGATTGATGTTAGACTGACAACTGATTGTAATTTGTAATTGCACAAGCTCAATCAATCTAGTAAAAATTTATGTGTGATGGTTAGGCTAAAATCTTTATCATCACAGACTTTAACCTCCCTAGCGCTCTTGCAAGGGCCAGATTTCTGTACCAAAAGCATACCATAGACTCTAATGGAATTTTTTTTTGTGTTGTAGGCCTGTAACTTCCAAAAATCTGTCCGTATAAGGGTCTAATAGACATCCTGAATATAATAATGTTTGACACACATAATTATAATAACTAAAAAGGACATTAAAATTTTTTATAAAATGTATAATTTGAATGATAACATCTCTTGAATACTTATTTGGTGAAAGATTTCAAAACAGTATTTATGTTTGTTTATAATAACATTTTTATTACAATTGGAAATGTGTTTTGTTTTTGTTTTACTTTGAATTGTATTGGATACAGTTATCACTGTATCCAATACAATGGCATTTGGCACCCTCTGAAAGGGTTAACTTCAAAGAGCACATCTTGAAATGACACTGGGGGTGATATTCCAGGTGTGCTCTTTGAAGATAGCCAAATTTGCATATGAATGTCATTCATACACATTCATATGCAAATTGGGCTGGGAGAGGGGTGACATCGCCGGCTTGCCTCAGTGAAGAAGCAATCTTCAGATCCCCGGGACAGCACAGAGCAGAATGTGCTCCTGCGGGGATCTAAGCTTTGCTGGATGGCTCCATCTCGTCGTTATTAACCCACATGGCCCGGCAGGGGTCTCCCAATGGACAAACAGGGGAACAGAAAACTTCAAAACTTTAGTCCTTTTGCTATTAGCACCCAGAAATTAGTCCAACAGAATGTTGCTCCCACAACACGAGAAGCAACTTGGGCAACAGTATTCTCACCCCACCTATAGCACGCTAACAGTAGCTCCACGACAATCGTGAATATTGAACCTTTTCACAATAGTCTAATTTTCAAAAATTTTTATTTTTCATAAACTGTATAATAATATTCAGAATTATAACAAATAAAGGTTTGAAATATCTCACTTTGCATGTAACCAGTCTAATTCATATATTAGTTTCACCTTTTATTATTATTATTATTATTATTATTTCCATTTATTTATACAGCGCCAACATATTACGCAGCGCTGTACAATACATTAGAGTGGAGAT
>CM070042.1:10562502-10587811 GCA_036250615.1 Ptychadena robeensis | reverse complement strand
GCCAAACATCACCCAAAGGGCCGCATGCGGCCCCCGGGCCTCAGGTTGGGCACCTAGGGTTTACAGGGACATGTATAGCATCATAGATGACAAATTTCGATTTTCTTCTCCACATTTTTTTATCATTATGTTTAAAGTGACTCTTTAATCCACCCACAACTGCTTCACCTACACCCACTGTACACTCCCATCAAATCGACCTGAATGATTAATAGATCACTTCCTTTTGTAAATAATCGATTTGATACACACTTCGATTGAGATCGGAATAAAAATCACGCCCACACTACATCACTTCCGATCGAAGTAAAATTATCGTTAGATTAATGCAATTCATTGATTGACTTATCGTCGTACACATTTTTTTAAAATAATTGAGATAAAAATCGAGATACGATATTCTCATCGCACTAAAAAATCTAATCGAACACCGATTTTATTTAACATCTACACATCTGTACACTGCTTTTATGTCTTTTAAAACCTTGTGAAATCCAAGGTAAGTCCTGGAATTTTTACTTAACAAGGAAGCAGACTGAGCAGAGGATTAACCACCAGTTTGAAGCTGCCAGAGATGATACTGCAGTTTTTGGTTAAACTGTCAGTGGTGCAACTCTTTGTAATTAATTTATAGAAATGCTAATGTTTTGCACACGTGACAACTCACACTTTTAAAATTAAGACAGACGATTCATAGAGCGTAAACCTTCCCCTGTTTTTACATGAATTTTCTTTGGGTGCTTTCATTTCCTTCAACTATCTACAAGTACATTTTTGGGTAAAATACTTCCCTAGACATTTCCCTTAAAATATATGGTAGACCATGGTAAAGTCATTGTGAGAGCCTCTAAATGATAGTGACATAACTATGGATTCCATTTCCTCTTTACCATGTAGGCGCTATAAAGACATTGTAATCTGTTTTAAATATGTACTTGGAATTCAGTTTTAATTGTACAAAAAGACCTGAACATATTTAAAGCAGTGATTTTACCAAAAGGAGCCTTATCTCTATTTTTACTCATATTTGCAGGACAGTTCAGAGGAAACAAAACAATTGGGGACAAAGAAGTTCCAGCAATTATCCAAGAGATCAAGCAGGATGGGAACACGGACACGATCAAGACGCATGAAGAGGTGCACCCCAACAGATTAAATGCATTCTGTTTGCTATTCATTGTAGTCCAAACTTAAATGTAACATAGTCTCAGGTATTAGACTGAAAAAAACATTCTGATTGTGGCTACCAAGCCCCACTCCATAGAGCCATGGCTTCCATGCACTATACTGATGATGGCCAACAAGCCTGAAACAGTTGTATACAGTTTGGAATAAATGGCTCTGTACCATAAGGCTATATTTGGTTCTGGATATGCATCTGGCTAGTGGCACATAGAGGAATAATAGTTTGACCCACTGTCCTGAAGTTAGGAATTTTCTTTTAACTTTTGGGATTTGTGATGGAATTGTTGGTTTTTCCTTTTTTGTGGTACATATAGTAATGAAAATGCCACCTTTAAACCCTTCATAGCTCTGCCTCCCTTTCCCACATATTCTACCCTTTCCCATGCCACATTTTATTCCTTATTATACAATTAAAATATCTCAAACCCTCAAACCTCTACAAACCACAGTTTATATTTTAATGTCTTGTTATGTGTAATTAAAACAGCAATATTTTCAACATTCAAGTTAAATAGAATTGTCTTAGCTTAGGATTTTAAGGGATCTTATGCACTTTTAATTTTTGGTTTGCCACATCCCAACAGTAATAGGAACAAGAAAAAGTATATTTCCCCTGTCAAACTGATAGGGGATTAAGGGACTTTACCGGCAGTACCATATGTTTTTAACAAAGTAAATTATTTATTATTTTTACAGTACAATAAATGTTCAAAGAAAAAAGTTTTTTGATACAGTTTTTTGTCATATCATTTTCACACTGTTTACGGTTCTTATGAGTGTCGCCCTTTTTTTTTTTTAAACCGCCCCTTTAATTGACATTACAGTAAAAGTTACACAAATTTGCTGTGTATCTTGCACATGACAATCTTTTTAAATTGAGATATTCGACCATTTCACCTATTTTCCTTTTGTCCACCGTCGTACACCTATGTGTAATCATTTAATCCACACCACTACAAACACACAAACAAACTTTGGAATAGTGTTTTCCCAAAGTTACTTGTGTTTTGGATCATTGATGGAACTAATTATACTAATATTTTGGTGAAGAACAAAGAGGACATCCCTGCCAAAATTCCACCCCGACCCAAAACAGCATGGCCTGTGGGTACTTATGCCTGTCTGTTGCTGTCAGTGAGATCAGTGCAGTAATATCACGCACAGGTTGTGCTGCTTCCTCTGCCTCATATAATGTTTGGGACAGGAAATTGGCTGCAGGTGGAGTTTATTCCCAAATACATTCACTCAAACTAGTTCCTGATCTGTCCCTTCTCCCCCCCTTGGAGACTGTTATTTATGTTGGGTCATCAATGTCTTCTATTTTTACATAAACCTGGTGATGAATTAAGAGTGGCCTCAAGCTGTAAAGATGCTCAGTGTGTGATATGTGTGTTCTGCTTATGTGATGCAGGAATAAAGACAGCTGCCGAGGACATTGCCATAGCCAAATTCCCCACCGCACAGCAACGCACAGAGGCTTGTGCCATAACCAGGGTCACAAGTCTATGTCAAGTCTTCAATCAGGTATGTACTTAATTGTATTTATAAAGTAATGGCTAATTCTTAATAAATAACAAATCGTATGGATAATAAAAGAATAAAACAAGAGTGTATGTTGTGATAGGGACTCCTTTAATGCTGCCCCTACACATAGTGAATAGACCGTCAATCAAAACGGGTACATGAGGTCATCATTAAGCACTTGCTTGTGATCCCATGAACACTACAGCACAACCGACTCTACTTGAGCTTCCTTTCTCTTGCAGCCTAAGCTCTAATGTTTAATCATGGTAGAGACTTAGGGCTTGTTTCCATTGTACGTCGGGACCCCTACGCTAAGCGTATACGCTTAGCAGGAGTCCCGACGTATCCCATAGACTGCCGGCGGATGGTCTGTTTACACATCCGCCGGTGTAAAGGCTGAACGTACTCGACTACGTTCAGCCTTACACCGGCGGATCGGCTCAGCGCAATGAAGACAGACCCGTCTGCCGAGCAGGTAAGTCTATCTGTTACGTTGGGACCAAGGGGTCCCAACACAATGGAAACAAAGCCTAATATTGAGACAAATTTGGCCACTTGTACTATCCCAACTTCCCCCCAACAATTTCCTACATGACATATGGTAAAAGCTAAGCAAGAGGAAAAATACAATTAGTATAACGTTAATGAAATCCATAATAGGATCACATGACAATCCAGATTAAACTATAAATTGAAGAAACGAGCAGCATAGGAAGTATTTCTATTATTTTGTCACCTAATATTCTCAATAAATTCAAGAATTCTTTATCTCCAGTCATAATCACCTTCATTGCACAAATCGTCATTGCACATATTGCGAACATAATGCATGGTACTTTCCCCAGAACCTCACAATTATGAAGATCTAACACTATATGAAAGATTTTCGCATTAATATAGTGCCAATATTTCACAATATTTTCATAATCCTCACATGAAAACTAATAATTTATTAGCTTCACTGTGCTAATTAGCACTTGTACATGCAAATAATGTGAAGCACTGCATGGTAGTTCTGGGTACTCCACCACAGGAGAAACATTAAGGCCCCCATACACGGGTCGGATTCCGGCCGGATTCCGGGCCGATCGATTCCGGGCGCGTGCACGCGAAACGATCGTGCCGGAATCGCATGCAGCCCACCTTGTTCGATCGATCACGTCCGATTGATCAGGGGCTCAGAATCGGATCCGACAGAGAACCAACATGTTGGTCTTTTTGATCCGATTCTGCACAGATCAGGGGGAGTTGCCATTTGTGAGGTGGAGTCGGAGATGGAATCGGACACGGAATCGTCCCGGAATCCGTTGGACAAGGTGGTATGCAGCGATCGGATTCTCTTAATTGGCCGATCGATCACACCTGCGATTCCCGCCAGAATCGCCGGAATCAATCGGATAGGTGATCGAGCGGCCATGGAATCCGACTGTGTATGGCTGGCTTTAGTCATTAGTTCCACGGATGCAGACCAAGGAGGACGCCACTTCTCCATGTAAGGCACACAAAAGCTCACTTGGCCACTGCAAATGCTCATCTGGACAAAGAAGAAGTCTGGTCTTCTGTGTTATGGTCAGGTGAAACAAAATGTATGTTTCCTTCATTTGGTGTAAAAAAGAAAAAGCCTTCAACCCAAAGAGCACCATCCCCACTGTCACACATGATGGTGGGGACCTAATGATTTGGGTGTGGTTTTACAGCCAATGGACCAGGGAACCTAATCACAGTAAACGGCATCATAAAAAAAGAGCAATGCAGGAGGGTTCTCAACGACAACATAAGGCAGTCTGCAGAGAAACTTGGCCTTGGGCACCAGTGGACATTTCAGCATGACAATGTTAGCAGACAACATTAACGTTTTGGAGTGACCCAGCCTTGAATCAAATTGAGAATCTGTGGAGGGAGCTAAAGATCAGGGTGGTGGCAAGAAGAGCCTCCAACCTGAAAGATTTGAAACTCATTGCTAAAGATGAATGGGCAAAAATACCTGTGGAGACATGCAAAAAGCTGGTCTGCAATTATAGAAAGCGTGTGATTGCTGGAATAGCCTATAAAGGGTTTTCTATTGATTATTTGGAAGGGTATGAATAATTGTGGACATGACACTTTTTGCTCAAATGTAAAAAAAAAAAAGAGATTTGTTTTTTCACAATAATGCCTCTTGTACATCGTCTTATTATCTCTTGGGAGACACCTATATCATTTCCTGTTAAAAAACAACTTGCTGGTTGAATAAAAGTAACTGTAAGTCAAAATTTGTTCTGCACACTTGGCTGAAACATTATTAAAAATAAAATAACTGAGCAATCACATGTACATAGGTATTCACAGCCTGTGCTCAAAACTTTGTCGATACCCTTTGGCAGCAATTACAGCCTCAAGTCTTTTTGATTATGATGCCACAAGCTTGGCACAGCTATCCTTGGCCAGTTATTTTTTAAAACACTTTTTATTGAGTTTTGTCATAAACAATTAAACAGTACAGTACAGACAAGCAAAACAAAACAAACCCCACCCCACCACATTGCCATCCTTGACCAGTTTTGTCCAATTCTCTTTCCAGCACCTCTTAAATCGGACCTACCACCCGGTAGGTCACTCAGCAGTATTGTCTGCAGCTCAGCCCATACTGCTGAGATCCGCAATAGTAAATGAAAAACTTTGTTTGACACCAGGAGGGGCACTTTTTCCGAGTGCGTCCCTCCCACTACCTTATGTCGCGCCGAGGCAGCCGCAACGGGATTTGGGATCCCATTTAGTACTCATCGCCCGGTTCGTGAGACTTGTGTTATCAGTGGTAAAAGTGTCTCTCCCATCCAGAGACACATCTCATCATCAAGCAGCTGATTCCCCCCTCCACACGGAGCTCTCCAGCTCTGACACAAAGGAGACAGCCTAGTCTCTGTAGGAGAGGAGGTGGAGTTGAGAGGGGAGGAGAGGAGGGACAGTGATGGCGGAAGTAGCTTCACTTTTTCAGGATCAAAGATGCCGGCATCCGAAATATAGGTGAAGAAGGTAAATATTTTTTGTAGCAGTTTTCCAGCATCTGAAATGCTGACAGGTGAGTATTGTGTCTATTTAATGTATGTGTTTTGTTTTTAAACCACTTTAAGCTCCATCCACTTGTATGGGTGCACCGCTATTTTAAGATCTCTCCAGAGATATTTAATTGGATTCAAGTCTGGGAATTTCTTTGTGTTTGTACTCTGGGAGTAGCACAAATGGGAGCCAGTGAGTGTGGATTGTCATCTAAACCGGCACACCCTAGGCATGAAAAAGGGAAGGGGCATCAATCTCAGTGATTGACAGGAGATCTAAAGGACGTGGTACAGACATACTGAAAGGTGTATGGTGAGCTTAAGGGAAGTGCTTTATGGTTACATCATCATGCCTACACCCACGATGACATCATCAATGTGCAAAGTTTCACATGAAACTCCCGCTTTTGCATTTTTACTCTTTATGATGGCAAGCTGCTAATGATAAGCAGAACTGTTTCTCATTTTGACCTGAAATAGAAGCATTCTCACAGGAGGGATAAAATGGCTGCACTGTTTCTGTTTTGGAAACCAGAAAATTCATAGCAGGACAGCACAGATGATGTGAGAGATTAACAGTGCATATTAGTGGCCATGATGGTTTATATTAGTTGTTTTTAGAAAATGCCTGAAAGCTCTATGAGGTATTTGCTCCTCTGGGCTGCAGACATGCTTGCTGTTAAACAACTTCTTGTGATGCCATTACAATTCTAATGTACTAAACGGCTTTTATCCTGGCATTCTCTGTCACATAATTTTTAATTCTATCATATACATTCGACTATAGGCCGCCCAGAATATAAGCCAAGGTCTCTAATTTTATCTACAAAAACTGGGAAAACTTATGAAAAACGAGGGTAAGCCAAGGGTGGGAAGTTAGATAGTGGAGTTTCCCAATTCCACCATCTCCAGTAAAAATAAACAATATGTCTACAAGATGGCGCAGCTGCCCAAGTTTGTGTACATTTCACTAGCCGAGCTCCAGAATGCCGTAGATAGAATATCAAATACACATTGGACCGTTCACAGGGGCCGCTAACGCCTGCAGGTGGTCCAGCAAACCCACGGACAGGCAAGTGGGACCCTGAGTCTGACCCTGGCTCGAGTATAAGCAGAGGGGGGCCTTTTCAGCACAAATTTTGTGCTTAAAAACTTGGCTTATACTCAAGTATAAATAGTATTTTAATGCTTCTTAATCCTATAGACCTTGTTGCTATTTCTATAAACAAATGTTTCTTCCTGAGAGCCATCTCACTTTGATGATTTTGCTGAAACACTTTGCAAAGTGACAGGCTCACAGAAATTAAGCTGCCTTGATACAATACCTTACTGGTCAAATGCTGTAGAATCATGATTTGTAGGGATGAAGCAGCATTCATGTAATACATTCTATTTGCAAAGAAGTGAACTTCACTGCCATGGCACATGCAGTATTACACGCTATATACAGTATCTCCCTTCACGGGCAAGGTCCACACATAGTGTTGAGCTCGAATATTCGAATTGCGAATATCACCTATTCGAGAATTGTCATATATGGTGGCAAATATTTGCAATTTCGAATATTGCCTATGCTGCTCATCACTACAGGATTCATGGACTTGGCAGATTGTATACAAGTATACAAATGTATACTTTTCAGTCAAAATTCTGCAGAATGATTTTGACTTTTTTATGATGAAAATATGAATATTTATATATAGTTATTAAACCTAAATAGAATAAAAAAAAACTCATGTGTACAGGTGTATCCCTCACCTATTCCTAAAGGGTATAAGAAAACATGAAATCAAATGGCCAGGTAGCTGCTTGCAAATATCAATATGCCCTCAAGTAGCCTGTTAGGCATGTGAAGTAGTGTGGGAACTTTGAGAGATGTCTGCCCAGAATGGATTACAGTGGGGGACATTGTTACAACTGTGCAGGTAGGTGTGTTGAAGGGCAAAATGTAACAAAGTTATTTTATTAAATTAATCTATTTTGTGTTTATGACTTTAGCCTTTAACCTCCCTAACGGTCTGCCCGTGCTGTTTTTTACGGTACGGTACGGGTAATTGCGGCAGTGTACAAAGTACACTGCCTGCCATTTCCTCCCTGCCCCCTCTTCACACAGTCGGTGTGATTAATGATGCGGGCTGTGAAGTCGGGAAAGCCGGCACTCATCCTTCTGCGTCATCGTGAAGTCGCGAAAGCCGGCGCTCATCCTTCTGTGTCATCGTGACACGATCAGGGCGGTGGCGAAACCACCTGAAATGCAGCAGCGATTAAGACCATCTCTGCAGCTTTCCATGGGTGTATCGGCTACACAAAATGCCCTGTTCCCCTGCGGTTGGGGAGAAGCGGAACAATCACTGTTCGTCTCAACCGCTAGGGAGGTAAAGAAATGGATAAGAGTTATGGGAGATTTCTTTTTTAAACTGAAATTCAGCAGGGGTGGTAGAAATTTCACAGTAGAACCGACTGTATATTTAGATGCACTTTCCCCCTTACTATCAATAGGGAAAAAAATATATTTCTACTTATTTATTTGTATTTCCTGTTTTTCCAATATCTCTAGCCAAGCCAAAAGTCCACTGCCAGGAGTGAGGTCTTGGCTGTATTAGCACTAGCAGTACCCATTCTCTGAACACACTGACCAACTTATGGAGAGTAGTGTTGAGCGAGAATATTTGAAATTCGAATATATTCGATGAATATCTGTCATTCAAGAATGTGCAATATTTCACGAATGTGGGCTTGGATATTCGCAATGGCGGATATTTGTCATATTATGCGTCAACATTTTTTACCGGCATACATCGCACATATGTGTGCGCATTGTGAATGGATATGCGCAATACACACATCGCTCGTACTGACTAAAGTTAGCCATACACAGTCGGATTCCATGGCCGATCGATCACCTATCCGATCGATTCCGGCGATGTCAGCGGGAATCGGAGGTCCGATCGATCGGCCAATTAAGTGTGTCCGATTGCTACATACCACCTTGTCCCACGGATTCCTGGACGATTCTGTGTCCGATCGCTTACTCCACAAATGGCAACTCCCCCTGATGTGTGCTGAATCGGATCAGAAAGACCAACATGTTGGTTCTCTGTCCGATCCGATTCTGGGCCCCCGAACGGACGTGATCGGACGGACAAGGTGGGCTTCACGCGATTCCGGGACAATCATTTCGCGTGCACGCGCCCGGAATCGATCGTCCCGGAATCCGATGGGAAACGGACCCGTGTATGGGGGCCTTTAGATCACAGAATGGAAGGCAATAGAATACAGACAAATCGAATTTTAAGAATTTTGAATATTTCTTTGTATATTCGCGAAATTATGCGAATGCAAATATACCATATGCTGCTCAACACTAATGGAGAGACACATTTTACACTCTGGCACCAACAACCTTCCCATAAGCATCTATTTATGTATGTGAGGAGAATTTGTGTTACATAGGTTTTTTTTTTTTTACTGCAATGTAGTATGTAAATGAAAATACACAACTCGTGCTATCCAAATAATCAACTCAGCTATTACCATGATTGTTGTTGTCAACATATTCTATATGTAAATAGCTGTGTAATAGCAGGGTGAATTGAGGTTATTTAGATTAGCGTAAGTTGTTTTATTACATTTACATTCTATATATATTATGTGACACAGACTCATCCATCCTCCCATATGTAAATAGCTGCTCATTTTGTTTTTCCAATTTTCTCTCTAAACCAGTGGTGGGCAACTGAGTTGATATGGAGGGCCACAAATGCGGCCCTCGGCATCACTAAAGGGCCGCACATAACATCGATCCAGACCCTCCCCTCATCGGCATGTCTCAGCACACGGTCCCAGATCCCAACAGGCAGTCAAAACCCGACAGCACCCACCCCCCCCTCCTGCCCCTGGGTGCAGAGCTCATATGTAGACCTGGTTTCCACAATCAAAATTTTTACTGATGTAGGACCGCCAAAGTTTATTAGGAAAGCTGGGTCAGCATGTGACCACTTCCCAGGCGAGTTGTTATGCCCTATGTATTAACAGTTAGGTTTTGGGGGCCACATGTGGAGGACCAAGGGGGCCGCCGAACAATGCCCAAAGGGCCGCAGGTTGGGCACCTAGGCTCTAAACTATGGGCTGCATCTTATAGTGTAAAAATATGTTGTTGACCAGAGGGGTCCAAATTTACAAATGATTAGGCTCTGCAAAATTCAGTCATTTCTAGATGGCACACAGATATGGCCCCTGGATCACTGCTGTGATGTAATTGGGTCTTTCCAGGAAGCTGCATGCTTTAAGGCCATGTGTCCACAGTGAAATCAAGACATGCAGTCGGATTCCCTGCAGGTTGTGGGCAGTTTTCTCACGGCTAAGAGTTCACTCCCACTGCATCAGCAGGAGTGCGCCCTATTGCTTCAGTAGAAGATCAATAGAAGTATCTCCAAGACACAGGGAAACCAGTGCCCATTTCTGTTCGGATGCTGTTTTTCCGCGTCTTGGAGACATTTCCATTGAACTTCAATGGAGGTGTCTTCTGCAGCATCGCTCCTCTCAGGATACTAAGAGTGGACACTGTCCCATTCATTAGAACACACAAAAGCCCTCTGGCTCACCGCTGCCTGCATGCCCATATAAACAGGTGATGGGCGTGGTCACCAAAGTTGAGGGAGAAAAAACGACTGCCAGGATCTGGGCTATGTTTACACTGCTTCTTGGATCCTTCAGGTTGAGGTTCCACTGAGATGTCCAGAAAACACACGCAAAACAGCATGTGCTTACTATGCTGTTAACCTGCGGGTTATCTGCATTTGAAAAAAAAATTTTAGTCTATAGATTTCAATATACTTTTCGGTTGCGGTTTCAATATACTTTTTTTTTTTTCAATGCCACTCCACACATGTGGAGTATGCTCCATTAGGGACAATAGTAGTGGTTCAGGTGTATCTAAAAAACACACCCAAGAGCCTCAGTGTTCCTTTTTTTTTTCTCTCGAATGCAGAGGGTTGCGTTTGCATCCATTTGTGATGCGTTTCTGATTCGTTTATGGTCCGTTTTTGATGCATGCATTTGTTTTTATTATTTGAAGGAGAAGGATAATGCATTCCCTATGGATGTGTTAACACATGCACATTGTTCTAAACGTGATGCCCTGCATTTAAAAAATTGTTTGTGTTTATGATACGTTAAAAAAAACGCATTGCAAACTTATCTATTTTGATGCTGTGGAAACAAAGTGTCAATGGTATTTTACTTTCTCCACACAAAGATCTTTATACAGCAACACAGCAACATATAGTCTTATTTGAAAGCCTGCAATTACAAAATATTGGGGTTGACACTTTAATTTTACACTTGCTGCATCTACTTATTGATTTAGTTAAAAAAATTATGATGTGTTGTTGTTCATCTGAGGTTGTATTTACCTAAATTTAATACATGCTAAGAATCTGATTTGTTAAATGATGTCCTAGCATGTAAAACCTTAAAAGTGTTTTCTTCTCTCTGTATCTTTCATTTGCACAAAAATCACATTATAAATAACAACAAATCATAGGAGACATTAATGCCTGTTAATCTTAGAAGACCTTGTCTGTCACCTATAACTCAATGTGGAGGAGACAAACTATCTCCATGTTCCATAACAAGACATTTTTGAGAGCTACACGTTGTCCTTAAACATTAAAATTCAAAGTAATGAACAGAATGATTAAACGTGCATGCATTGTTTATCAAAAACTCATAATGTGTCTTAAGGCCCCCATACACTGCACGGATTCCCTGGCTGATCGATTTAGCACCGATGGATTCCGGCGATTCCGCCGGCATCCACAGGTGTGAACGATCAGCCAATTAGGGAATCCGATCGTGGCAGCCCACCTTGCACGGCCGGATCCGTGTCCGATGGATCGGCTCCCTGACCGCAACGCCCCCTGATCAGAGCAGAATCGGACCCGAAAAGACCAACAGGTTGGTTCTTCCTCGGATCCGATTCTGTGCCCCCGATCCATCGGATGCGGTCGGACGGGCAAGGTGGGCTGCAGAGGATTCCGGCACGATGGATCCGCGTGAACGCGCCCGGAATCCATCGCGCCGGAATCCGGCACGAATCCGTGCTGTGTATGGCAGCCTTTAGTAGTGTGCATGGCCCCTACACATTTCAAACAAAGCCTGGATATTCTCCTGCACTGAAGGGGGTTGGTGCCCAAGAAGATTCTTATTTGAAAGTAAAAATGTCCATTTGAAAAAATTTGACTCAAAACATGTTGAACCTAATTTATGCAAAAACTTGTGCTAGAACAATACTTTTTTCTTTTTGCAATTCCCCTCCAACCTTACGGCTCCAGTAATTTGGTGATGATACTTTGTTTAGGGGCTTTTGCAATTAAATCCCAAAAATTTTCATGACCGTCGTTAGTGATGTATTTTTTTAATTAGTCTTTTCAATGAGATGTATTATTCCTCTCCCCATTCCTTCCACAAGTGGCTTAGGTGATTGTCTTTAGTACAACTGTGAAGGGAAAACCTTTTACCCCCACAGGGCATTCTTACAGACCTTGCATACGGTTTCCATTTTTTTCATACACACTGCATATTTCTCTTTTGTTATTTTCTTTTGGCAAGTTCCTAAAAAAATTACATAAGAAGATTTAAAACAATTTTGACTGTGTTGTCTAAATAGGGATTTAAACTGTCATTTTACTTGAAAAATATAATCTTTTCCAGCAAGAAAGGTCATGTTGTTTCTTTGTCATGTCAAGTATTAAGGGAATATTAGCATAGAACATTGTGTACTTTGGCTTACCGTATACACTCAAGTATAAACCGACCCGAAGCTGAGGTAGCTAATTTTACAAAAAAATAATGAAAAAACATAATGACTCGAGTATAAGCCTAAGGGGGGCGGATGCAGCAGTTAAGGCACAGAAACGCACAGCAAATGTGCTTTTATTTTGATTTGGACCTTCAAAGAAATGGTCACATGTGCTATTTATTCCCGTATTGTGAATACATATTTGCAATGCATGCCCATAAGCATCCCAATGCAAAAATTTGTGAATATTCACAATTCGAATATTCAAGCTCAACACTAGTAGGGAAGGGTTGTGTGAAAATTAAGACAACTTAAAAAAACTGTTGACTTGATTTTGAACCTAATTTTTAAAAATAAACTTAGTGCTAGAGCAAACCTTTTTTTAAAATGCTCCCACAACCCTTTTCTACATCTCCAGCATATTTAGTGATGATACCATGTTCAGGGGCTTTGCAATTAACACACAAAGTCCACCCTCGAAATGCTGTTTTTATTTTTTTTTTACCCAAATATAAGCCAAGTCTCAAATTTTTGGAGCACATTTCAGATTATCCTTTTAGGATAGAGACTTGAAGATTGACAGAATTTCATGGATATTGGCATGAAATAATAAATGATTGGCCTTGCTTTATATTATATTTATATTTCCAAGATTTTGACACATAAAACATTAAATACAATTAATATAAACAAACTCTAACCACTATTTGTGGGGTGGCTAGTCCCTGAGACTTTAACGGCACAAAAATGTCAATGACATGAATATGAAAAAATACAAGTACAGTTTATTGGTTAACACTAACACCTGTGCATAGGGCAAACAATGACCCATTACAGCAAATTAATATAAAAGTTTAGTAGGATAAAGATAAAAACTTTGCGCCTCCCAAATGGTTGTGGTATAGAATCCAACGCGTTTCGCCCTTTACGGGCTTCATCAGGGATATATCGGGTTTCAAACGATTCATCGAGAGGTCTACATTTAAAATAAGTGTCATAAAGGTCCTAGAATATACATAAAAATACATAAAAATTACTATTAGTGCAGGTTCCATGTTTTTATCTAATCTGTCCATCAGGAATGGTGTCCCCTAAGGGGTCCATCCATCTTTCAATCAATTATATTCATTTCATATTTTTCATATTTTCGCGTGTCTATAAATATGTCTGAGAAAACGATATCGATGATAATATCTAAGAACATCCAAAAAAGGTATATATTCATGACATAGGTTGCGGTTAGCCGCTACATCGCGTACCTGGGTAAAAAGAGCTTGGTCCAGGGACCATCCAAATACTGTACAGATAGGGGAGTCTGGTTTAGAATGTGGGGGGACCACCGTGGTTCCTTGTGGCGACCTCCGGGTTTTGCGCGCCCGCACCCCAGGAGTCCAGCACCTTGATTAGGCTTCCTTAATCCTCTCCATTGTTCATGGGAGTTTGTCTAAGGGTATCTCCCCCCAAGGGGGGTTTTTTGGCCGAGGGAGTACCTGTATGATCAAATTAGGTGAATAATTACAATCCCATACATGATACGGGGTGTGTCCACAAACCTTTAAAAATTATAAAAATGATAAAAAAATTTGATGATAAAATAAGCAAACCATATTTTTAATTGAAATTCAGCTTTAAGGTTCTGTTCATTAAAGCTTCTTCTCCCCTTGCTTCCCAATCTTATTTCCTGTCACTTGGTCTGGATGAAAGCCACAATGTGGAAGGGTAGTTGACCAGAAAAAGAATCTAATTGGCCAGCTTTTGCATTGTGGGTCAAGCTTATGAAATCACACAAAAAGTGGTTACATAAACTGTCTTTTATTACATAAAAGCTAACACATAACTGCAAGGGCTACAAGAAACTCTGTATTACATAAGAGCAAGAAAACCCAGCTTGATTTTCTGTTTCTGTGATTGATCACTGTGCGCATTTGTGACGGTTGATCATTTGGACATCGAGCAAAAAAAACCTTTCTTTGAGTGGGATTGATGAATCCGACTCCAAGAAAGGTCGATTGAAAAGGTAAAGGACATGTCCTAAATTCTGGTCGATCTTGGTTAGGGACCACACAGCCAGCGCTGCCTGACAGAACGCTCCCAGTTGAACATGGGCTGCTGTGCACACCGTTCCCCATCCTTGTAGCCTTCATGTGTCCCTCTCTACTCTGCTCTGTCTGTCAGCAGCTCCCAGACAGTGTTCTGAGATCTTTTTCTACCCCGTGATATTCTAAATATCACGAGTAGGAAAATATCTCACAACACCAGGTGTACACAGGACCAGGGTCCCCATCGAACGGGAGTCGATGTGCAAAGTGGTGCACATCGATTCGCTGTTTGACGCACGATCAAACATGATCGATCACGCGTCAATTGAATGGGTGCTGACCCATGTATGTGGGGCTTAAGTCCTGGTGGCTTCTCTGAATAAACAATTCATGAAGATGATTGACCCAGTGCCGCACAATTTCCCACCTCAATCTTGGTTTACAATGACCCTTTACAATGCACCATTTTGCTTCCATATATGGAGGAAAAGGCTTATGGCGTTTTTCCCCTTTAAAGATGCCGAATGTTTAGATCTATTGTTATGCTACAGCAAATCATAGGCTTGATTCCAGAGTAGTAACATATATAGCATAGAACCAAGCAACATGGAACGGGACATTAATGGAAAACATTGTCTGGGCATGTAATAAGCCAATTAACAACTCAACAACCACATTATAAAAAGGGGGCCAGTATGTATAACAGGGGACAATTTTACGGTCCTGAGACTGTTGAGGACCAGACTAGTTCTTTAAATAATAAAAAAAGAACACACACATACACTAAATAAACACACACACCTACACCAGCGCACAGTGTACAAAACACACAAGAAGAGCAGCACCATAGATCAGCTGCTTCACTTTACTGAAATCTCACAGAGCAGAGGGGGCAGGCAGCCAAGTAGTTGATTGACCTTGCTGCCCTGCCACCCTGCAAATCATATATAAGTACCAGCTGAAAGTTAAAATAATATTTTACCAGTCCAGGATCCTGTAACAATAACGAAAAAAATGGCAACTATGATTGCCCCCATTTCTCTATGGACTCTTTACCCAGACTATACTCGGGACCACAACCCATAATATGGGGAAATATATTGCCCCACCAGGACCCACCCTTGGGATCCTCTACAACCTAGGTGCCCAACCTGCAGCCGGGGGGTCCTCCCCATGTGGCCCCCAAAAGCGAATTGTTAATGCATAGGAACTCACCTGTAAAGTGGTCACACGATGACCCAGCTTTCCTAATCACCTTTGGCGCTCCTACATCAGTAACATTGGCAATGTTGATCAGGGAAACCAGGTCTACATATGAGAACTGCACCCAGGGACAGAAGGAGGGGGGGGGGGGTTTGGGTGCTGTCGGGCTTTGACTGCCAGTCAGGGTCTGGTCCACCGCCTGCTGAGATATGTCGACAGGAGGAGGGTCTGGATCAATGTTATGTGCGGCCCTATAGTGATGTCGAGGGCCGCACTTGTGGGCCTACAAATCAACTCAGTTGCCCACCACTGATCTTCAATATATATATAAAAAATATTTATAAAAATGCAACGTATTATATATATAACCGTAATGTAACTCCAAAGTATAATGGAGTCATAACATGTTTTCACAATTTGCAGTGAATAAATATTAGTGTAAATGTCTTTTTGTTTGTGTAACCCTCCATCTTGAAGGCATTATCTGACTTTTCTGCTTTCAGTTAACACAGAGATGTTACCTGCAGGCTCACTGTAGGATATCTCCTTCCACCGCAGTAACATATCCGTGTAATGCGATACATGGTTTCCACCACTATGAACAATTACAGACACCTGTAGAAACCAAATGATTACTTACAGTCTGAGTCGTTGCTGGGGTCTTTTGGTGCTCCTACGCGTTCAGGGAGGAAGTTGTTAGTTTGGATGACTGAATTCTTAAAAAGAAACATGTGGGAAAAATGTGTGCTGAGTATACCTAGAAAAACGTGTTTATAACAAATAGTTTTCCTTCTTTGCGGAATTTATTATGTACATAGTATTTTTATTAAAGTATATATGTATATTTATGCTTTTCAAAAGGCTTCAAACTCGCCACGAAAACAAATGCTTTAGTAGAAGACATGTGACCTATGGCGCAGCTCACATGATTGTAGAATAGTAGAAGAAAACTGTTAAAAACTTTTAACTGTAATAGTATTATGATTATTACTCTTAATATTAGTAAATTGGGTGTCTTGGGGAGGCTGGAGAGCATTAACGACTTAAGATTGAGTCACCAGTCACTAAAGTCGCAGTCTTAATGACGTCATCACAGGGGGTATGTGGGGGGTCATCAATGATCGGATGAGGTGCGGCCCGCGATCTAAAACGCACCTCACTGTTTTTGATCACGGGCCTGCTTGCCCCTGATCGCGACATGAAACTGCGGCAGCCAAGACACAAAGAATAAGCTGTGGTTTGCAAATGAGCACATTGTCATTATAAAATTAATATAACACATTAACTGTCTTGCATGCTTTTCAGAAAAAGAGGGAATACCCCTCTGGCGTACCGATTCAGTTTGTTTTTTTGTGCCAAAAGAGGTACGAAATTTTACCACGCTGGTGGTCCACTGAGATCCAGATTTCTGTACTAAAGAGGTAACCTCCGGGAGGTGGCGAACACGTCCCTGGCCAGTAGTGTGCTCTAAAAAAGAGTGATGCCACTACATTTACATGGAGGTCTATGGCGCAAACTACCCCCTCCCTCTCTGGCGTCATACCTGACATAATTGGGGTAGACACAGAAGCATTAGCGGGTATGCGGCTTCTCAGAATCTCTGAGGGAATTCGGACAGGTGAGCTTTTAAGTAGTTATCTTAAGGTGAGTTTTGTCAGTTAAGAAGCACCAGCCCCCCCCCCCCCCCCCCCCCCCCCCCCCCGAGATAACTCATACAGAACGCCCAGGAGGTTAAAGTCACATTGTGGAATATTCAAAATAAAAGTCTACCATCTCTAGAAAAAATGAGCAGAACGTTCACAATATGGGGTTTCTGCTTGTATACATTTCACCAGCCAAATCCAGCTTGGGACTACAAAGTCAGTAAGTTTTATCATTCCGAGCTGCATACTCATACAGTCTCTGACTGCACAGGGGATTACAGTGGTCTCCACACATGTCGGTGCTTCTCTCTCTACTACTGGCATAAACATACTGCAAGTATTGCTGTTATATTAAAACAGTTGATGCTGTAATTACTTAGATTTATTATTATAAAATATACTGAACATGTCAGTAAATTCCAAAATTTGCACGAGCAAAGGTGATTGTTGCTCACAAAGGCCTCTTTGTAAATAAATTATAAAAGTGTAGAAGTAAATTATAATGATTTTGAGATGGTCTGCGTATCAATACTGCCATAGAGTCAAAGGAAGTGGTGTACAAGGTTTTCCAGGGGAAAAGGGCTGGTGCGCTGCTTCTTAATGGAAGAAGTGTGGCCTCACTGTAAGACCAATAAAAACACAAGTGAAGGGTACACAACCTAGTGTGCACAGTTTTAAAAATGTTTTTTTTATATGTCCTAAGTGTACATTGCTGTTTCTGTATGCTCTTCTTTTAGCATAAAATTATTTTGTGACTGTAGCTTGGACTTTATCATTCCTTGAGGCAATCCTCTTAAAGCGCACCTAAATTAAAAAAGAAAATGACATTTTTACTTGCCTCTAAACTGCCAATTGGATAAAAGTTGTTAAAAAAAACTAAAAATATACTTACCTACCCTGCTGTCATCTGTGGGACTCACCATTTTGATTTCTATGTAGCCTACAGTCTTCCATGGGTTAAGGCTGCAGTAACAAAAAAACGTCAACCGGGTCCGCCCGATAAAATGCCTTTCAATGGACAGAACTGAAAGATAGAAAAATAGAGAAATTGATGTGAAAAGCTGTGGTTTAACCTTCCTAGCGCTTCTGATAGCACTATCTCGTCCTGCAGTTGCTTATGCAGTATTGCAGCTGACGAGATAGTGCCGTCCAGCTCAGCTCACAATCCCCGGCTGCACATTCTGCTCTGTGCTGTCTGTACTATCAGCAAGCCGGCTGTGACACCTCTACCAGCCTAATCTGCACATGAATGTCCCAATTTTCACATGAATGTACCGCCCGGGGGGGGGGGGCGTGGTAAATTCATGTGCAAATTGGGATATTCATATGCAAATTGTGATATCTTCAAAGAGCACACCTGGAATATCACCCCATTGTCATTCCAGATGTGATCTTTGAAGTTAACCCTTTCAGAGAATGCCATTGTATTGGGTACAGTGATAACTGTATCCAATACAATTCAAAACAAAAACAAAATAAAAATGTTATTATAAACAAACATAAATACTGTTTTGAACTCAATCAATACTGTTTTGAAATCAATAAATACTGTTTTGAAATCTTTCACCAAATAAGTATTTAAGAGATTTAAGCATTCAAATGATACATTTCATAATTTTTTTAATGTACTTTTTTTAATAATAATTGTGTCAGGATGTCTATTGTACGGACAGAATTTTGGAAGTTACAGGCCTACAACACAAAAAAAAATTCCATTAGAGTCTATGGTGCGCTTCTGGTACAGAAATCTGGACCTCAGCAGTGCGCTAGGGAGGTTAAGAATGAGCCATCTGACGCTTTGTTCTTGCCATAGCGTGATTCAGAGGGGGCCAGAGAGAGGAGGAGCCACAGGGGAAATACACAAATATCTCCTCACAGGTAAGGATTTTTCATCTTTGATTTAAAGATTTCCCCAATATATGGGGGTTGGCCAGCTAGGGACAAAAGCTTATCTGGTGAATTTAGGTGCGCTTTAAGGCTGATCTTCCCTCTTAAGTATTAACAACCATCTGCACATGCATCAATTTTGCCCCCTGAACAGTTTTGCCTTCTGATACCAGAATAGGCTCCCGAAACTTCTGTTTAGATGTGAACTGCATCCCACCCTCATAGATCTTTTGCTTGAGGATGCTCCAAAGGTTCTCAATAGGATTGATGTCAGGGGTGGATGGGTGGCACACCATGAATTTCTCTACTTTTATGCAGATAGCTGCCAATGATGTCGAAATATTCCTTGCAGCATCAGATGGTGCATTTTCATGCATGAAGATGATTTTGTTACGGAAACTACAGTACCATGGGAGAAAGTGGTCAATTGAGAACTCCACATACATTTATAATTTTCACACTTTCTGGGGCCCTAAAGGGGCTGGCCAGCTTTTCCCCCATGTCGTATAGTGCGATGTGTTGAACTACAATGACCAGGTTCTTTTGATGCTCGATGGTGATCGCCATCCACTCGCAATAAACTTGGCTGGTTAGGTGATATTTACTGTAGGGATAGTATTTACAGGCTCACACCAAACCCAAGGTCGGGAATGGGGCACACAACTTAGGGACTACAGTTACAAACAATGGCTAACCAGTCTGCTGAGAGGGGAAGGAAGTAGCCGCAGCTGTCACCCAACATGTGGTCAATCCAGGAGGGGAGGCTTGTTCTAGACCAGGGGTGGGCAAACTAAGGCCCAGGGGCCGGATGCAGCCCGCTTAGCTTTCTTTTCCGGCCCTTTGTCACCTTGTTGAAAAGATGTTCCCCTCCACTTGTTCTCTGCAATAAGTGCACATAATGTCTAGAGGTGTCCAAATGTTGCCTTGGGAATGATCCAGTGATGTGATCATGTGATGACACTGTGGGCGCATCCTCATGGTGACAACAGGCAGTCTCTTAGAATGAGCATTTTTAATAGAGATAATAACGTCCCTGTCACACTTTGCTTATCACACATCACGCATGGAATTTGCACACCTAGAGTGGGTCGGTTCTTGGTCCGGCCCCTTTCCCAAATTTAAGAAGCCAATGCGTCCCACGAGTCAAAAAGTTTGCCCACCCCTGTTCTAGATGATAGACCTCAACTCTGCTTCGGTGACACACAGCAACCCTGCAACATTTATCACCTATGTCTAGGGAGTGGCCAGAACCAGTAACTGGGCAGATTAGAAATTATACAAAAGAAGTGTGTGTGTGTGTGTGTGGGGTGGGTGCTTTGGCTTGAACTCTGGTAACATCTCAGCAGGCGCTTGGCACATAATACATTTTACAGACGCAAACACATTTTTACAGACATTAACCATGTCATGGTCAAGCCTACTTATTATACAATTTTCAGTGTATTGCCACTACACTACAGAGGCACCACCTGCTCTTTTCATTCAATGTATTTGTCTGGAAGAAACCTTCCTCGCTTTGCCTGTATATGCACGAACCTGTGTGTGCTCTGTTTCAGCCACAAATCTTCTGTCAGTACAATAACCATGCTTTGGGTCAAGACATTCAATGATGGGCAGCAGAGATCCTTTTTCTTTCCCATATTTCTTCGAGATGGTGCTGTTCTTAATAATATGGTGCTCCTTTTAGCAGTTTGTCCTTTAATTGGGTGATCAAAAGATCCCTCAAACACAATACCATCAATGAGTTTAATTGGAAAATACAAAATGTATTCTTTATGACACTTAAATACCATTTGCATAATAATTTGGAACACGGTTAAAAAAATTTGTCAAATCCACCCTCACACCAGGAGTGTGCAGTACCAAAATAATAAAACAGATCATGTGACCTTGATTCAGAAAAAGACTTTACATATACATCATCACAAAATAGATGCTCCTATAATTGATAAAAAAAACTACATAGAAACAGACTGAAAACATTATTTGGTCTTAAAGTGAAAATGCATTAAAACCGATCAGAGCTAAGTATCAAGTGCTTTTGATAGTCCTCCTCCTCTGCTACTAATATATGATTATCCTACCACTATAGCTTAGGCTAGGCCCACCAAAAATATGCATTCATGTATTGGCTGATAAAAAGATTTACCTTTTTGGTAATTTTGTTTTATATAAACTTCTGTGGAGGACCCTGGGGATGGGTCCTGGATGGCAGATTTGTCTCCCAATATTATGGATTGTGGTCCTCCGTATATTCTGGGTAAGGAGTCCGGGGATAGACAGAGGTAACCGGAGGTTGCCATTTGTTATATATTTTTTGGGTTTCCGGACTGGAGTGGGAGGGAAGGATCTGGGTGGGCCTTCCCACTCCACCCGGCATACACTCCAGGATTTGCGGCTCACTGTCAGGCAGACAGGAACTCTGTCTGAAAAAGGGTCAGGTGCTCAGAGCGGGTGTGGACTGTGGGACTAGTGGTCAGGTGCTCAGAGCGGGTGTGGACTGTGGGAGTAGTGGTCAGGTGCTCAGAGCGGGTGTGAAGTCCAACACTCTCTACAGAAGACTGCTCCTGTGGAAAGCCTAGGAGGGCTGGCAGGACCTTTGGAAAATACTGAGCAACAGTGGTGAGCTGCAAAGTTGTTAAAAGTACTCATGAATGGTTGTATAACGTACTGCAAGTTTGGATTTATGTTTGCCTTTTGGTAAAAAAATAAACCGTAGTTTTGTTTATCGCCTGGCTGCGCTGGTGATCCTTTGCCCTGAACTTTACACTTCCTTCTTTACATGCAGTCAAGACATGAAAATATGTAATTTGCACATCAGCAAGTGTCTACATACAAAATAGAAGGATTAATGCCCTAAGTGTGACTCCGACATCCTGACCTACAATCTTTTAGCCTGAAAGTCATACTTTGTTTTCAGTCATTTCAAGCCAGGCACCATATACCATCTTAAACTTCAACATTCTTGTGTTAAAAAGGAACAAAGAAAAAAGTTTTTTATATAGACTCAAATCTTCATACTTGTATAGAGGTAGGGGTTGGTAGTGCATTCATGGTAGAGCATCAAAAGAAGAAAACACCATCCCCCCACCTCTCCGAAGCGAGGTTTTTGAAATCATTGAAAAACTGTAGAAACACATACACCAACATGTGTATATTGTGACAGACTAGTCATCTGCCACGGTGTACGTGGTCCATCAGGTGGTGTATCCTGGAAGGAATCCAGGATATTGTTGGACAACAACAGAAGGTTGTTGTGCTGTTTTAGTTTTGGGATTCTGGGTTCTGGGATGGGAGAGGAAGGAACTGGGTGGGCCTTCCCATCCAGGGACTACACCTGATGGACAGCAGGGAGGTGGCTGGGTGTGTCTCAACAAAAGGAGATTGAAGCCACTCAGTCAGGGCTCTTCATGGAAGTAGGAGACAGGGCACACAAGGAGTGTGGGGCCCAGGTCTGCTGGAGCCGTTGGTACAGGGGGGCACACAGGGAGTGTGGGGCCCAGGCCTGTGGCTGCTGAGTATCTGAGTGTAGGATACTGATTTATGTTGATCGGTGCCAAGCCTCCTTTTCAGGACTTTTGTTTTGTCTGGATATTAACCCCTGTGCGGGTAACTTTGTGTTTGGACTGAGTTTTGGACAATAAACATGGGCAGGAGCCCTTAAAAGGTAAATACAGCGTGGATTGATGCTTTTGGGACACTGTTTAGAGCTGATCCCCCACAATATGTATAGAATGGGGGTTTCGGAGGTGTTACCTCTATTGATCCATTAACTTTCAGGATTACATACATCTTTTTTTTAAGAATGTTTGTCTTTATTATATACATGTATAAAACATTTACAATCAATTAATCCATATGAAAATAAACTCGTGTATGTGTTTCTACAGTTTTTAAAAATCTTCATACTGTCTTGTCATGTTTTGAAAATGTTTTTTATAAGAACTATAAATCAGCCACAAACCAGCCTGTGGCAATTTGTCAGGTTTCTAAAGTAAAATAGCAGAGGACTTTTATTGTTGTGTGTGCCATCTGCCTGTAAATTGTCCAACATAAAAGATCCAGCCATTTTAGATTATGCTCTTAACTCTTTTAAGTCTCTTATTCATTCTCTCTGGAAAACACATGCTGTCCCCTAAGAGAAACATTAATAATTAAATAACAGTACTTGTGTCATTCATTAATCATCATTTTATTTAATAACATGGCAAAAAAAGAATAGCATAGCAATACATTACATCTCCAATTTCAAGTAAAATCAAATCCAAAACACTAAATATAATATGCAGTGTATTACGCCCTGGTTTTAATTTCAAACTAAATACTCAACTTTGCCATTCTGCTCCTCCCTTCCCCAGAAAAAATCCTGCTGCAAGATGTCTTTATGGTCCCCATCCACATCCCGATGGCGCTCGACAGATGACCCGTTTGAGAGCAGCGCGGTGACGTCACAAGGACGGCACCAGGCTGTGCTTGGGCACCCGTTGATTAAACATGAATAAAGGCGCATCTCATTAGGCTCCCTATTCCCAGTCGGTCTTTTGAAATGGAGACCCTGGTCTCTATTCCAAATGAATGACATTCGAGCAGGATTTACGGAAATGTCCTTTTCCTGCTCGACAGCCCGATCCCCCTCGAAGAAAGGCATCCATGGGCCGTTTTTTTTAATAGATTAGCGCTAATATAGTTTTGAGCACTGTGAATGCGCATGATGATCGATTGTGCACTAATCTATTAAAACTATTAGGCACACAGTTACTGAATAGGAGATTCGGGCATGGATCGTGGGTGTCTTATTTGCGGTGAGTGTCTGATTTGTGGGGGGTTTCTTATTTGCGGGGCGTGGCTTATTTCAAAGTTTTCTGCAAAAATCGGGGGGTATCTTATTTGATGGGGATGTCTTATTTTTGGGGAAACACTGTAGGTCCTGTAAGGGTTAGCTGGGGTTAGCCGACACATAGACCCCACTAAAGCAAAAACACATTCTTCAATCTGTTCATTTTCATTCAATTTGAAAAGAACACAATAAACACATGTTCTTTTCCATTCAAACGATGTAACTTTGTAATGATAATATAATTGTTACAAACATTAACTGAAACCTGTTGTGTAAGCTATGTTACATATACCTGAATGGTGGCCAATTCAGTAAAATTCAGACATGTATTAAAGAGGTTACAAAGTCAAATTCCAAGAGAGCCTAGAATACAAGGAGATAGCATGAAATGGTCCTTTAACTGGAAGAATCATAGGGATACATATGGTCTACATTGTTCTGATGACCCCATCAACCTCTTTGAAAGAATTTTGTGTTCCTGCCTTGTTCCTTAGGATTAAGACCATCTGTTATTAGATCTACTGTATAAAATTATATTTTCCTGAACATTTCAACTTTCCTGAATACTTTAACTTGCACATATAGTTTTGTTTGCATATATAGTAGTACTATATGCTTCATTTTGAGGAAGATCATTAAATCCTTGATATCTAGGCAAAATTTAGCATCGTCTGTATGTTGTCATTTACCTTCACCTTTGTAACTCATTTTCCTACCTACCTACCTAGGTTTTTTTTAAACAAAATGCACTACTTTCATGTAGTACATAGTTTACTGTTCAACTCATATTCATCATGGATTCAATTATAGAAATAGGAGAAAATCTCATCTGGAGGTGGCCGGTTTGTTTATTAACAAATTACATGTGATCATGATTTATGTAGTCATTGAATAAAATAAACAATAATAAACCCACATTTAATCATATTGACCCCCCCTTACTAGCAATACTTAATACTTTTTACACTTAAATATTATGTTCCTTCCTCTGTCATCGTGTGCCATTGCTGTCCCAAACTTCTTGTTTGCAGAGCATGTATCTCTCTATAGATGGGCTCCTTCTCATTTGTATTTGTGTGAGTTAATTGCCACACACACATGCACACACACACACATGCACACACACACACACATGCACACGCACGCACACACAC
>CM070042.1:10546040-10557116 GCA_036250615.1 Ptychadena robeensis | reverse complement strand
TCACTATACTACATAGTTGTTGGTAGGTCTCATGAAAGTTGTATGGAGGAATCTAAAGGTTTATGGGGGGCTTTAAACTCTCTAAAGCAAAAGGCAATTAATTACCTTAATCAGATGCGTATGGGAAGTATCAGATATTTAGAAGTCTTATCCAATTGCACTTCTTACAGTTTTTACAAAGCTACTTGGCACACAAAACTGCCGTGTTTGCACAGCTTGTACGGAGTGACCCAAGCTTTGTACAGAAAGTATATCTCATATCATAAAGCATGTCATCCTTGGAGAAAATGTGATGATTTTGAATTTACAACCATATTTTATCACCACTATCTAGAAGTGGGAAATATTTTGTAACTATCCTTTTGAGACCTAAAGCAAATAAGAATTGCTCATAGAAAAAAATGTCTGCTTTGCTAGGAATCTTCACATACTCTTTAAATGTTTCTTTGGTAATTTAGAACAACAAGTGCATGCCGCAAAGGGGTTTCGTGTCACCCTCCGGCTCCCAGCTGCGACTTTCAGAGTTATGAGTATTTATAGCAGAGACAGATAGTGTGTGAGAAATTTAGTGAATGCTGATGTAAAAGGCAATGCTTGAATTCAAGACTTTGGGTTATGACTGACCAGCACATAAATTATTTTCCATATCTACAGATATAATATGAAAGCTATAAAAACAGTATCTGAACTCGTAAAACTTATTTCAGAAGAAAAATCTTGTTAGGTCTCCCAGAAATGTTCTATTCTCATGATTGGGTCATTATGGCATGTCATGCTGTCCGTTATCACAAAATGTTTGCCATATGTCAAAAACCGCTTATGGCTGACCAGCACATACATTATTTTTCCTTTATGCAGATAAAAAAAGAAAGCTATTAACCTCCCTAGCGCTCTTGCAAGGTCCAGATTTCTGTACCAAAAGCCCACCATAGACTCTAATGGAATTTTATTTTATTTTGTGTTGTAGGCCTGTAACTTCCAAAAATATATCCGTACAAGGGTCTAGTAGACATCCGTAATATCATAATGTTTGAAACGCACAATTATTATAAAAAAAAGTACATAAAGAAAAAAACTTTGAATTGTATTGGATACAGTTATCACTGTATCCAATACAAGCCATTTGGCACCTTCTGAAAGGGTTAACTTCAAAGAGCACAACTTGAATTCACACTGAACACACACTTTTCCAGATGTGGTCATTGAAGATAGCCCGATTTGCATATGAATGTCCCGCAGCCCCCCGCCCCCGGGGGGTCTGCGGGACATTCATATGCAAATTGGGCCAGGAGAGGGGTGATATCGGCCGGCTTTCTTCAGTAAAGAAGCAAGCTTAGAGCTCAGATCCCCCCAGTGCAGAACAGTGAGTATGTTCTGCTGCTGGGGATCTGACGGCTCCATCTCGTCCTCTGCAATACTGACATAAAGTGCCGGACGAGATGGAGCCGTCAGAAGCGCTAGGGTGGTTAAAACAGTATCTGCACTCGTAAAAACGTATTTACAAAACTTTCAAAATCTTGTTAGGTAGATTTATGCTGACTGTTGAGTCTATTGTTTGCGGTTTCTGGTGTTTTATTGGTTTTGTTTTGTACCTCAGTTTTCCTTTTCTGGATAAATATGCTGGATATCATAATGTGTATCAATCAAATCTACAGTCCTGGCCAAAAGTTTTGAGAATGGCACAAATATTTGTTTTCACAAAGTTTGCTGCTGCGCTGCTGTTAGATCTTTGTTGCAGTTGTTTCTGTGATGGACTGAAATATAATGAGAAGCACTTCATACGTTTCAGAGGCTTATATTGAGATGAGATTCAGGCAAAGAGTCAGTGTTTGCAGTGTTGGCCCTTCTTTTTCAGGGCCTCTGCGACTGGGCATGCTCTCAATCAACTTTTGGGCCAAATCCTGACTGATAGCACCCCATTCTTTTATCATCACTTCTTTCAGTGTGTCAGAATTAGTTGGTTTTTTTGTCCACCTGCCTTTTGAGGAATGAGCACAAGTTCTCAATGGGATTAAGATCTGGGCCATGGACCTAAAATTTCAGCGTTTTGGTCCCCGAGCCACTTAGTTATCACTTTTGCCTTATGGCACGGTGCTCCATCGTGCTGGAAAATGCATTGTTCTTCACTAAACTGTTGTTGGATTGTTGGGAGAAGTTTCTGTTGGAGGGTGTTTTGGTTCCATTCTTTATTCATGGCTGTGTTTTTGGGGGAAATTGTGAGTGAGCCCCCTCCCTTGGATGAGAAGCCCCCCACACATGAATGGTCTCAGGATGCTTTACTGTTGGCATGACACAGGACTGATGGGAGCACTCACCTTTTCTTCTCCAGACAAGCCCTTTTCCAGATGCCCCAAACAATCGGAAAGGGGATTCATCTGAGAATATGACTTATCCCCAGTCCTCAGCAGTCCATTCACCATTCTTTCTGCAGAAGATCAATCTGTCCCTGATGTTTTTTGGTAGAGAAGTGGCTTCTTTGCTGCCCTACTTGACACCAGGCCATCTTCCAAAAGACTTCCCCCTTACTGTGCATGCAGATGCGTTCACACCTGCCTGCTGCCATTCCTGAGCAACCTCTGCACTGGTGGCACTCCCATCCCGCAGCTGAATCCCCTTAAGAGACGATCCTGGCGCTTGCTTGGTCTTGGATGCCCTGAAGCCTTCTTAACAAGAATTGAACCTCTTTCCTTGAAGTTCTTGATGATCCTATAAATTGTTGATTTAGGTGCAATCTTAGTAGCCACAATATCCTTGCCTGAAGCCATTTTTGTGCAACGCAATAATGGCTGCACACGTTTCTTTGTCACCATGGTTAACAATGGAATAACAATGATTTCAAGCTTCACCCTTTTTTTAACCTGTCAAGTCTGCCATTCTAACCCAATCAGCCTGACATAATGATCTCCAGCCTTGTGCTTGTCAACAGTTAACAAGACGATTACTGAAATTATCTCAGCAGGTTATTTAATGACAGCAAGGAAAGTTATTTTTGCCAATTTTCATGGCAAAGAAGGATTATGCAATTCATCTGAACACTCTTCATAACATTCTGGAGCATATGCAAATTGCTATTATAAAACCTAAGCAGCAACTTTTCAAATTTCAAATATTTGTGTCATTCTCAAAACTTTTGGCCAGGACTGTAACTACTGTATGGGTTGGACTTTTGTTTTTGGCAACCAGCCTTCCAATGAAAAAAGTATGTTTACTGGTAGTAAGCTACCCTCTGGATTAGTGAGCCTGAATGATGTAATCATTATAGACATCAACACTGGATTGACAGGCTAAGAAGATGGTCAGAAGGAGACACTGAGTTTTTGTGGGAGTCAGAACCTGATGGATGTCACCAGGCCAAGGAGTAGGTCAAGCATTGGTTATGCTGCAATTCTAGCCAAACTAAAATGTTGTTAACTGTTTAAAACCACTAAACCAGTAATGATCACCTATTTTATATCAGTAATTGGGGGACAGGACATAAACGATCCAACTGGAGACTAAACTCTGTGACAACCCTTTACAGATGGAGAGCCCCATGCATAGAGGAATGAGTGAACGGGCATAAGACGAAATATCTCAAACTCAAGAAACTCTTCGTCTGAAAATAGCAATTTGGGAAACTGAGGGGAAAAAAAAGCCTAAAGTCACATACACAATAAAAATGAAAGACAGTGGCATTACGGCAGATGGAAGAATGTCAAGTCTGTGTTTTGTTTTTCCTTGTGTACAGATTGCATGGTGTTATATAACTGTTGGCTGCTTACACTTTTTGGATACTATTCACATAAGTATTAATAGCATTCCTCTTCTGGAGGACAGGATTGGTAAACTAGTTAAAGAAATCTGAAAAGAACTCACTTTAAAGATAGCCATACACAGGTTGATTTCACACTCGATTCCCGGCCGATCAATCACGCGCCCGGTGATCGTTCGGTCAGGAATCGAGTGTGAAATCGATCTGTGTATGGCTACACCTTGACCGATCGACCGCGCCCGATCGACATGGCCCCCAAATCGGATCGGCCAGGGAACCAACCTGTTGGTGTTTTCTGATCGATCGGGCACACATCAAGGGGCGTTGACATTTGTGAATTGATCGACTGGTAACAGAATCGTCCAGGAATCAGTGGCCTAAGGTGGTAGGCACAGACTTGTATGGTCGATCAATCGACGCCTGTGGCTTCACCGGAGTCGATCGGAGCATCGATCGATCGCTCAGGACTCGACACGTGTATAGCTAGCTTTACAACTTTCTTTTTTTTATTTATTGTGGCAATTTTTGGAGACTGACTTCTAATACCCTCCATTCAACGAAATCTGTAAGGTCAAGCTCAAATATTGCAGAGACATGGGCCTCCCATTCCCAAGTATTAGATTGCCAATGTTCACCTAACGTTGGGCATACACGGTTGATTCCTGTGCAATTCTAGGAGCCATTGACACAATGATGTCATCATGCTGTGCTCGAGCTTCCTCGTTATCGAGATGCAGCGCTTCCATGTCATTGATCCGGGCCGATATTTTGGATGGGGATCCTCAGTCCCCATCCAATGTAATAGAAATCAAACAGGGTTTTCCAACATGTTGGTTACCTGTTTGACCAAGATGGACGGAAGGCTGGATGGCTCCGATTTTTTCTAAATTCAAGCACAATCGAGCGCCATGAATGTGCACTGTGTTAGATTGTGCTCAAATCTATTGAGAAATTGAGCTGTGTAAAGGTACCCATACACGTTGCGATTTTTCAGGGACCGATGCGATATTCGATTTCGACGCCCGATTTTTGCTTTAGTGCTATTTTTAGAAGTTTTTTTTCAGCCTCCGATTAGTCGCCGCCCGACCGACCGGCTGGTTGGATTGGGAATCTTTTAAAAGTGGCCGACCGAAAATTACGGGCATCCTCATTCGGGACGCGACCGGCTTTTCGGTCGATTTTTCTAAAAACAGCATCGGTCGGACTACATTTGCATGTTAGGAATACCAACTGGATCGCTCGGAAGGGCTAAAATCGCAAGGACAATCGCAACGTGTATGGGTACCTTAAGCCTAGCTTAATGTTCTTTTAACCTCCCTAGCGCACTGCTGCGGTCCAGATTTTTGTACCAAAAGTGCACCATAGACTTCAATGGTACATTTTTCTTTATGTTGTAGGCCTGTAACTTCCCAAAATATGTCCGTACAAGGGTCTAATAGACATCCTGAATATAATAATGTTTGAAACACTCAATTATGTCAAATAATTTTTTTTTTAAATAAATTTAATGAGAAAACACAGAAATCAGGACACAAAGCTTTGCTGCTATGTACTAAATGTCTCCCAAATAAAGTCTCTGGTGCCCCAGATGTGCCCATTTGCAGTTCACCCTCTCTAACCTGGTGTGATGGATGTGATAAAATCACACCAGGGAAGAGAGGGTTACTGCATATGGACACATCTGGGGCACCAGAGACTTTTTATTCTGGCGAGATTTAGTACATAGATGCACATTGAAAGCAGTTTTCTACATAGAGAACTGATTTCATGCAATGTACTTTCAAATCTCCCACTGCCTCCCCGATGTGACGTCATCACGTCACTCGGAGGGGGGGGGGGGAGGAGAGAGGGGCAGCATGTCACATCGGTGACACCGGAACAGCACAGAACTGTAAGTATGCGCTGCCTGGAGCCCCGATGTGTACTGGACGGCACCATCTCGTCCAGTGCTATAGTAGCAGTAGCAGCGCTGGACGAGATGGTGCCGTCCTGACCGCTAGGGTGGTTAAAATCATTTTCAAATGTTACCTAGAGGTGGAATATCTCTTTCAGCATTGATTCGTTCTGTTGTTTGTTCTTCAAACCCTTTATTGTGAGTCCATGAGGAATTTTGCTCAGGAGCTTTACACCTCTTTTAGGGTATCCTGAAATAAAACAAAAGGCATTTATAGGCCGGCCAGCATCTGCCAGAGATTTATAACTCTTCAGAGGATTTGGTTTATGAATGTGATGTGCGAGAGCCTTGCAATCAAGGGAGTGGAGTCCAGATGGGAATCAAACATATTTAAACAACAAAAGTAGACGAGAAGACTGAGAAACAAATGTAAAAACACTTACAGAAAGAAGATGAAACGTTTTTTTTTTTTACCATAGGATGAAACAAATCAATGGATTGACTAGCGTATGAAGTGGAAATGTGATCTTTAATATTAAGAGTATTTATTCATTCTCCCACCTGGTGGCCATATGAAATCTAGTGTAAGAAAGTGTCCAATCAAAATGAAGCTGTCGTTTTTTATGTAATAAAACAAAAGCTGTCACTTCAGAGGTGATTTGCAACTCTCTTCTCTTATTTTGCTCCAGATATTATAACTCTGCTTGAAAGGGCCATATTTATATTGTGTCAGCTGTCTCATAATTTCTGTTTCATAATTTCTTCACAACCACATTAAAAAGTAAAACTACACATTTGTATGCAGATGCAATACACAATGTAGAGAAAGATTTTTATCTGTTTTAATTTAATTTTTTTAGTTTAATTCTTCGTCATTATGCATTTCCTTCCATTTCAATCTCCCTTTAAGCCTTTTACTGTATTTTTCGCCATATAAGACGCACCGGCATATAAGAAGCACCCAGTTTTTAGGGCATGAAAACCAGAAAAAAAAGATTTAATGAGTTTTCACATCAATTGGGTTAATGCAATATTTTCAGTGAATGCAATATCAAATTCAGCCAGCAGGTGTCACTAACAGCAGTAAACTCTCAGCTACACAACGTCATCTCTACACTGTACACAGGAGGAGGAGATGGTGCCAGGCTGTCACATCTCTTCTCACTGTGCTGTGTCTGTGGGGAGTGAATGCTGTTCCCACGGACAGAAGAGAAAAGATAGATGCAAGTTCATCTATCTTTTCTCTTCATTTCCTAAAAGTATAAATGAACTTGCATCTACCTTTTAGGAAATTAGACAGTTCAGATGTGAGAGTCGGCAGAAGCCGGCATTTCACATCTGACAGCTTCTCCCGCTTCCCCAGCTGATTTCCGTGCCAGGGGAGCTGGCGGGCAGCCAAGGTGCAACCACCGGCGGCCGATTGGCCGTGGGGGTCGCGCATTCGGCGTATAAGACGCAGGCACTTTTTGCCCCCAATCTTGGGGGTGAAAAAGTGTGTCTTATATGCCGAAAAATACGGTTTCTATTTCCCTATCTAACCCTTTTAATTTCAAGTTATGAAAGTTTTGTTTTAAATTTTTACTGTTCTATCTGTTTTTTTTTTACAGGAGACATCTTCCAGAAGGCCACCACTCCTTGCTCTGATAATGCAGCTGGAATACCTCTATCACATCCTCCTGCACTTCAACCTGGAGAAAAGAAAGAGGTGGTAAGATTAAACTTTTAGTTTTAAAAAAAAAAGAGGGCATGAAGTCAATAATACATTTGAAATGGATGATCATGTCCAACACAGTGTTTTCTAGTTTTTTTTTAGCCAACCAAGGTACAAATCCAGACCCCGTATTTACTGATCAGAACTTCCCTGAACATACATTTTAGAAAATCAAGCTCTGAGGCTTTTTGGAGATGACATAGAAGGCTTGTGATAGACCTTTCCAATCAATAATGTATATATACATTTTCTACTGTTTTGGAGGAGTCTCTTTACTGTTTTAGCATTGTTTGTTAATGCCAGGTTTGGTATGGTGTGTCTGGCATGGGGGAACCCAAGAGATGCCTAACCATAACTCTTGTGAAAATCTTTGCGATGCTTAGAAAACCAAGTATTGTATTCCATCAGTGCCTTACATTGCTCTTAATCAGCAGTAACATATGTTTTATGTTTACATCTTTTGTCTATTGCTTTGTGTAACAATCTCAGTTCAGGCTCAGAGTCCAGTAGCTGAAACTGCAATCAGAACACAGGTGATCACAGTCCAAGAACAGAGCACAAACACGGGTAGCAGTCAGGGAACAAGCAAAAGAGTAGTCAAATCCAAGCCGGGGTCAGTAGCCAATGGTGTCACGTCAGGAATGGAGCGATGAGAGAAGAGTAGTTGATGTTCAGAAGCCAAGGTTCGGTACACAAGTTATCAGAAATGGGAGAATGATGAGGAGACAGAGCGAGTTATTGGCAAGGCACAATAATCAGGCATTGGATGCTGGGACCTGGCTTTTATAGGATGTCCAGGGGAGCGGCCAAGGATTCAGGGTTCATGAGAACTAGGTGACTTAGTATCAAAGTCCAAGGGATCCAGCATGGTGTAAGGCAAAATGTGAGGTGGCTCAGGTAGAGCTACAACCAGGCATTGGAGCATCCCTGGGTTCGGATCCTGACACTTTGGGATGATGGTACTGTGATGGTACATTCTTTGTTCTTATATAAATACATTACATTGCTCTTTTGGCTCTAATGGCACAAATTCTCAAGACTTTGGCAAACACATCTTTCTAGATACCATTGCTTATCTCGCACATTATCAAGCAACAAACATTAACACAAGTCCATCTCATAAACATTATTTTCAGTGAGTTATGAGTTTATCATAGACAATACTATGGTACGTGCCCCCACCTTACCAACCAGAATGCAGGAGAAGGAAGATGTCATAGCACTATACAAATGCAGTATCACAAAGCTTTTTTTCTAACAATAAAGCATTTTAAAATGTGACCAGTGTGTGACATGATATTTCTTCTGTACACTAATTTATGCTTGTGGCTTTCATTTTATGGTGATGGAGTAAATTATTTAAAAAATTAGAACTTTCTACTCTGTACCTTACCTTGGAATTTAGTGCATTACTAGACAGCATTGAACACATTGAATAACTAGTAAATTTGGTTCTGTGTGCATTACCAATGCCTAGCTCCTATGCAGTCCATAACCCTGTGCTAATTGCTTAATATATTTTTGACTCCAAGGGTTCGGTTTAAGGTTTAATTCAGATTAACCTCCCTAGCGGTTGACACGAACCCTGTTCGTTCGCCGTTCAGGGTCGTCTCAACCACAGGGGAAGCTGCAGCATTTCCGGGGTTTCGGCACCTCCCTGATCGCGTCACGGTAGCGCGGAAGGGGGGGGGGGCCAGCACCATATACCTCCATGTTAATGGAGGAGCGCCGGCTTTCCCACTCACGCAGCTGGTGTCAATAATGACACCGGCTGCGTGAAGAGCCCCGGAGGGAAGGAGAGAGTAACAGGCACACTGCCTCGATTGCCCGTATCGCGCAGTTATAAACGACGCGAAACGGGCAGTGTGCTAGGGAGGTTAATGACACCATTTTAATCTGTTGCAACAATCAGTTTTCTTAACCGCATTTACCAGTATACTGCATGATTTCTCTTCTTGGAATGCCCTAGGGATTAGAGATGGTCAAATTTTTTCGATGATTTCGAGTTCATTGCAAAGCCCCTGAACATGGTATCATCACCAAACTTGCTGGAGATGTAGAGAAGGGTTAGTGATATATTACAAACAAAAAATAGTGTCTCTAACACAAATAATTTTTGCACAAATTAAGTTCAAAATCAAGTCAAAATTTCGAAAATCGGAATTTCAACTTTAATTTTGAACTTAATTTATGCAAAAACTACATGTGCTAGAGCCATACTTTTTTTTCAAATGTTCCCCTAACCCTTCTCTACATCTTCAGCAATTTTGGTGATGATACCATTTTTAGTAGGCTGTGCAATCAGCTCACAAAGTTAGCAAGTCGAAAAATTCTACCATCTCTACTAGGGATGCCATTATTATCAATGCTTATGGTAAGCGGTTGGGGTGTGGGAATTCTTTATACCACCCTGAGAGCTTTTGAGGTACACAAACTTCCCAAGGGCACACGTTGCTCCAGTTACATCCCTGAGTCTTTCCCTTCAGTCATAGTTGACATTCCTTGCACTGTGGCAATAATGCTACTAATGTGATGAAATCAAGTCAAATCAATATTTTTCTGCTAACCTGGTAATACACTACTGAAAACCACTATAGTATTCATCACGTCGTCTTTGTTCTGTCACTTTTTAAGAATTCAGTTTAAATAAACGAATGTAAAAGGAGGCATCTGTTACTCTCAATATAATTCACAAAACCGCACTACTTTCAACTTGAAGTTGAAGTGAAACATTTATAACATTTTGCACACTTTCTGAGAATGTTAAGTCATTCCACATGTTGTCCTTATGAATAATTTCATAATTCTCAGCAGCAGGAGGGTTTTTGGTCTGGAATACAAGACAGGGTCCCTGTTCTACACACATGTTGCACACCTTCTGAAAACTGCAGGTTACCATCCACAGCTAAAATCACGTACATTTATGAACCAAGAAATGTATGGTAATGTCAGAAGAAAACGAAACCAGCTTTCACAATGCATTAGAATTTATGCAGTTGATGTTATGTAAAATTGGGGTTTAAGTGTTGGTGGGGTTTATCAGTTAGCTAGCCAAGTTAAGCAATGCCTCTTTCAATGGATGTTATATCATTGTTTTGTTTCATTCACAAATTAGACAGTGCAAGTGGTGAGTGTGGTTATAGAATCTGAAAGTTCGGAAAGTTTGATCACAAAACCTGTAGTTATTATTATGATTATTATTATTATTATTATCATCATCATAATTTATTTATATAGAGCCAACATATTACGCAGCACTGTACAATAAATTAGAGTTGAGACAACACAAGATAACACACAGGTACATGTTATGACATAGGAGGAGTAGAGGACCCTGCCCATCAGGTTCACAATCTAATAGGTTGGTGAACAGAGTATACAATAGGTTGAGGGGGATGGGACTGGCATGATTGTGATGTTAGGAGTGAGAAGATGGGTAGGTGAGACTGAAGGGGTGGGTTTTCAGGAAATTTTCAAAAGTGCCAGGAGTAATGCTGGCCATACACTCTGAGATAAATGAGGATCGATTAAAACCAACCAATAAATGCATTTTATCGTCCTGAAATCCGTGCATGTCCACATGGTACAACCGATATATTACGATCGTAATTGCCGTTTTTTCTCGGTCGTCATTTATTGGACATGTTCAAAATTTTTAAATGGTCTGGCAAGATCGGGAAACCTCACATAGTGTTTTCCTGTTTTGAGCAACCAATTACT
>CM070042.1:10532202-10545940 GCA_036250615.1 Ptychadena robeensis | reverse complement strand
ATATTGGTTGGTTTTAATCGATCCTAATTTTTATCTCAGAGTGTATGGCCAGCATTAGTCGAATGAGGCAAGGGAGAGAGTTCCAGAGAGTAGGAGCGGCCCTAGAGAAGTGATGTGTTATGAGTGGAGATGTCATTAGTAGGGCGCTGGAGGAGCGGAGCGGCGGTTAGGGGTGTATCTATGTCCAGGGTTGGAAATGAAAGTGGGGCAGGAGGTGTGGAGTGATTTAAAGGCAAGCAATGTTCTGTGTACATTACCAATGCCTAGCTCCTATGCAGTCCTTTATCCTGTGCTAATTGCTTAATATATTTTCGACTTCGGTTTAAGGTTTAATTCAGTTAAATGATACCATTTTAATTTAAACCGCACACTTGGAATAAAAAATATATTAAGCAATTAGCAAAAAACTTTGATATGTCAGGTTGGAAAACTGTAGAGCATGTGAATAGACAATTGTCTTGAGAACAATAATGTTGAAAATGAATGATAATTTTCTATTGCAAAAAGGACTCTAATTTATTGGTTGTGTATAGATTACAGTGTATGGCAATAAGATCAATTTATTTTCAATGGCCAAATTATTAAAATTGCAAATATGTATTTAACCTCCCTAGCGCACTGCTGAGGTCCAGATTTCTGTACCAAAAGCGCACCATAGACTTTAATGGATTTTTTAATGTTGTAGGACTGTAACTTCCCAAAATATGTCCATACACGGGTCTAGTAGACATCCTGTCATCCTGTGACGATAATGTTTGAAACACACAATTATTATAAAAAAAAGTACATAATAAAATTTATAAAATGTATAATTTGAATGATAAAATCTCTTAAATACTTATTTGGTATGAAAGATTTCAAAACAGTATGTATTCCTATTGATGTTTGTTTATAATAACATTTTTATTACAATTGGAAATGTGTTTTGTTTTTGATTTACTTTGAATTGTATTGGAAACAGTTATCACTGTATCCAATACAATGCCATTTACAATGCAATGCAATTACAATAAAATACAATGTACAGCACCCTCTGAAAGGGTTAACTTCAAAGAGCACATCCTGAAATGACACTGGGGGTGTTTTTCCAGATGTGCTTTTTGAAGATAAAGTAGGTTGCATTTGAATGTTCTGCCCCCCGGGGGGTTGGGGGTGGAGAGGGGAGACATCGGCCGGCTTCCTTCACTGAAGCAAGCCAGCTTAGAGCATCAGATCCACTGGGACAACACGCGAGTATGTGCTGCTGCCGGGGATCTATGCTTAGCTGGACGGCTCCATCTCGTCAACTTCAATACTGACAAAAAAGTGCTGGACGAGATGGAGCCGTCAGAAGCACTAGGAGGGTTAATTGAAAACTGAATAATAGTGTGTGCATGGTTGTTCAGGTTTTTCTCAATAAATTTTTGTTTTGTTTTCAATAGGGTGAGTGTGGATACAGAATGGATAGTCATATCGATGAAGGGAAATCTACAAAAATAGCCCCAGTACCTATATTTACTCCTAACAACCAGCTCATTGCTGGAGAAAATTTAAAATCCCAGCTCTCTGAACAGTTCACCAGTGTAAAATGTCCCCAAACAGCTTCATTAAGCTGGCAGAAGTCAATTAATCTTCCTACTGGAAAAGAAGAAACCACATCTGACCAGTTGACTTCTGAAATAAAACGGGTCCACCTTCAACAAGATCCAGTTGATGGCCCCCCTCAAAAGCATGGAAGAAAAATACTTCACAGGTCCAAAACCATAGGACATAGTATGGGGGAGGAACCATTACAACCAAAGCACAACCTTGCATTACATAACAGCAGTTTGCCCCTCTTGTCATGTATTGACCTTCAGGCTACAGTTCCCACAGATTCCAAAAAGGTCATAGGCAGTCCATCTCTACAGAAGTCAAAAAACTGTGTTGTTGGCATATGTAATCCTCCAGACCATCCTTCAGATGTTAAGATTTCTGGAAAGACTATGAAGTCTGCTGATATATCTATGGGAGGGAATGTACCTTCACAGAATTACTGTCATGCTCTGGAACTTGAGCAGAGAGAATTAAAATGTCAGAAGAAATCTAACCTTGAGGGAATGAGAAAACAAACCCACGTGGAATATAGTGACACCAGTAGTGATGATGAAGACCGGCTATACATCGAAATTGAAAGGGAGTAATCTACAATAAAGACGTCACCAGCATCTCCGCTCTATGAACTTATTATATGGCAAAATACAATTTTTCTTTTATGGATCAAAAAAGCTGTTTTTATTCAATTCTTTTGGAATTTACTAATCCTTATATTAACGAAGGAACAGCAGACTATAACAAGGTTTTCTTTCATCTTTTTTTCTTTATTATTTAAATGAGCAATTCATCTGATGCACTATATTGCTAAGGACAAGGCTGCTATCTTGTAGATATTATTTTAAAGTGTCGCTACTGTACACAATAGGTTGCTTCTAGTCAATACTAAGGGGACTGAGGGCAGTGATTTGTACAGAGAGAACATAACAACTAAAGGAAGAAATACACGGGTCAATTTTTTCCTGATTTTTTTCAGTGCGCTCACGGCACTGAGCTGTGCAGAAATCGAGGAAGAAATCTACCCGTGTGTGCTGTTTTATCTATTGATCTCGCTCGGCCAAACAGGTTACTAAAGGCTGCCATACACAGCCACCACAGCCTACTCCGATATGCATCGGAGTGCAAACGTGATGACGTCATCACGTTTGCACCCCGGTGCATTATGGGGCCCCTTCAGTCGGCTGGCACCCTTTGTGTGCCGGCCGTAAGCTTCAATGAAGACGCCAGTCTTCATTGAAGCTTATGGCATCGGCTTGCATCGGTCAGAGAATATCGGACATGTCCGTTCTCTGGCCGGCCGAGCTGTGGGGCGACAGGGACCTGTCGCCCCATGTGGGCACATGCCGATAAGCGAACGATTTTTAACCTGAGGCCAGGTTAAAAATCGCCCGCTTATCGGCATGTGTATGGCAGCCTTTACATGTTGGTTACCCTTGTTCGATAGCTTATACTATGAAAAGGGAACCGCGGTTCCCCATTCATAGTATAGACCGGCTGACAGCTGGCTCCCGATATCGGGCAAGCCGGGCAGCTCTCTCTGTCAGCTCAAAAATCGAACCGTGTGTCTCAGCCATAAGTCTTAAGAATCCTGAGAGGCTGGCTTTTAATTTTACTTGTTGGTAACTACAACATAAAAGAGTTAGTATTCTTATAAACTAACATATTACGCAGTTCATATTTAGTTAGAGTTGAGCTGTAACACAAGATACCACACAGGTAAAAGTTATGAACCTTTTTAGACACTACTCTAAGACAACCAAATAAAAGCCAAAATGTAATCAAACCATGTTAACAGTGAATCACATCAAGTATATGTGCAATTTTCACATACAATAACATTTAGTACACAATACAATCTTGTAGTGTTTGTATGAGCCACTGCTGTGTTGACATGTTTCTCCTTGCAAAGTAGGCTTTTTCAGAAGACACAGTGTTCACCTTAATCTACAAAGTACAATAAACATAAATGAATCATCATCCCTTCATGTGGATATATTGGGTGCCTTGCTGTTTTGGTGAATTGATTGATAACACTGAACATGCTAACATTACCAACATTTCTGGAGATGTAGTTAAGGGTTGTGGAAACATTTGAAATAAAAAAGAAGCTAGAAACTTTTACTTTACTTTCAGCTTAATTAATGCAACTATTAAACTACCGTATTTTTCAGACCATAAGACGCACCTTTTCACCTCCAAATTGGGGTCAAAAAGTGTCTGCGTCTTATGGTCTGAATGCGCGACCCCCGCGGCCACTTGGCCACCGGTGGTCGCACCCTGGCTTTCCGCCAGCTCTCCCGGCGTGGAGATTAGCCAGGGAGCTGTCAGATGTGAGATGCCGGCGATCTCCGGCTTTCCCATCTGTACTGCGCATTTGCCTATGCCAGCACAGCTCAGAGCCCTGAACTGGCATAGGCAATGGAGAGAGAGATATAGATAAACTGGATATATCTCTCTGTTGTCCGAAGTGCAATCACTCTGCACGGACACAGAAACAGCTGATCACAGAGGGAGAGAGGAAAGCTGTTTCCCCCCCTTCCTCCTGCCGATCAGTGCTGTGAGTGTACTGCTGCTAGTGACACCTACTGGCTGAATTGAATATTGCATTAATTAAATTCATTGCATTAACCCAATTGATGTGAAAACGTATTAAATCTTTTCTTTCTGGTTTTCCTGCCCTAAAAACTGGGTGCGTCTTATGGTCCGGTGCGTCTTATAGTCCGAAAAATACGGTATTTGTGTTAGAGCAACCCTTCTTTACATCTCCAGCAAAATTCCATCCATCTTTAGTAGAGAAAGCATTGTATCTCAAACCATGCCATTACTTGCCTTAGTGACTCTCCCAGCATGGAAATGGGGAGGGAAGGGGAACATCAACACCTGGGAGTTGGACCCAACTAGGCCATGGTGTCCGCATCCATCCTTCCATCCTCAGTCAAACCCATCGCTCCCTCCCATACCTTTCTGGAGTGACACCAAGACAATTTAAACCATTAAGCCTCCCCCTCCTATTTAATAAACTTCTATGTCTGATGAGCAGTTACTTCTTAACCTCAGGTAGGGGTTGCTCTCAACCAGACATTTTGGGTGGAACCTTTCTGCGTGCAGGATAGTATTTCCTGCTGTTTGTTTACAGTAAAGAGAAGTCTGGGTCAGACCATCTGTTTAGATCCAAAAATGTCACCTCAATAGAAGACAAATCTATTGTGAATTTTATATTTAAATGAATTACTGGAGTGATTGTATTAGTACCTGTCGAAGCACACCGAATAAAATATTACTGGTACAATGTACGTAATTTCTCTCTCTCCGTGATCTGTTGGTTGAGACTTTCACCAAGGGGATGTTCATGCATTTTAAGTACCTGGCAGTAAGTGTTTCCATTCCTTTTGTCCCATGCATCCATATGGATGAATGATGATTCATTTATTGTACTTGTACATTAAGGTGAACACTGTGTGTCCTTATAAAGCTACTTTGTGCGTAGAAACACGTTGACAACACAGCTCCTACAACTGTCCATATTGTGTTCTAAATGTCATTGATAGTGAAAATTGCACAAATACTTGTTATGAATTTCAGGCTGTGAAGTGTTAGGCTTTGTTTCCATTGCGTTGGGACCCCTCCGCTAAGCGTGTACGTCCCAACGTAACAGATCGGCGGAGGCTCGGTCTTCATTGCGCCGAGCCGATCCGCCAGTGTAAGGCTGAACGTAGTCGAGTACATTCAGCCTTTACACCGGCGGATGTGTAAACGGACCATGCCCCGGCAGGCAATCTCTGTGGGATACGTCGGGACCCCTGCTAAGCGTATACACTTAGCGTAGGGGTCCCGACGTATAATGGAAACAAGCCGTTATTAAATTTTAACAGCAAGTTTGGAGGGAAAAGTTGCCATTTCTAAACAGAGTGAAACCTTTTTCACAACAAGTTATAATTTAGGTTTTATACAGTAAGGGTGTATTCACACGGACCTGGACATCCGAAAAGCAATGAACCTGGGAAGACGCATCCCTCAACATGAGGCTGTCAGTAGTGTTGAGCTTGAATATTCGAATGCCGAATATTTTTCGCGAATATCGGCAATTCGAGAATTCGCCAATATCTCGAATATGACGGTGGATATTCGCAATTCGAATATTCGCAATATGGCCATGTGTTGTGAAAATGATATTCGCATAGCGAAAATAAACGTTCATTTTAAAGATTTTCGTGATGCGAATATGATTTTCGCAATACATGGTCATACCGCGAATATTCGAATTTCTGAATGTAGAAACAACTATTAGTAGAATTATTCGCGAATAATATCTAATATCTAGCAATATTGCTTTGTCATGTAGTCAGAGCTAGGTTTGCTGTCATTTATACTACATTTTGCAGTAGAAATGTAGACTGTAATCAATTGCAAGGGCAAAACAAAAAAAAAACAGTTGTGTCCTTTTTTGTCATTCTGCATTTTTTATCTGGGTTTTAAATGCCAGATACCAGATTAAAATCGAGTAGTTTGTAAGAAGTCACAACATGGCAGGAGGTAAAATTTTGCCACCCTTATGCCTGCCATACACACCCCGACGGGTGCAGACAGACCAGCTCCGATATGCACCGGAATGCAAACGTGATGACGTCATCACGTTTGCACCCTGATGCATTATGGGGCCCCTTCAGTCGTGTTGTTGTGTGCCGGCCATTAGCTTCAATGAAGACGCCGGTCTTCATTGAAGCTAATGCCATCGGCTTGCATCGGCCAAAGATTATCGGACATGTCCGTTCTCTGGCCGGCTGCGCCGATTTCTCCGCTGACCGACGGCGCGTGCGCACACGCCCGCCGGTCAGGTGAAAGATCGCCGCTTATCGGCATGTGTATGCCAGGCATTAACCTATTATAATTCAATCTATCTAAATCACATGTTTTCCCGTTTCAAATTAAATATTTTCATTCCTTTTTGTGATGTTCCCAACACCAATGGATCTAAAGCTATTAACGATGTGTGGCTGTGCTGGCATCTGGTTTGTCCACTGTGGAAAGTCAGCTTCTCTTCTGCTGTAGGCACCTTCTCAGTTATTTGACTTTCATCCTTTGCATGGATGGGGTGCTGGTGAAATGTGCTCCCAGGCTACTGTCAAAGGTGGATGTAGAAATCCATGTAGCAACATGGTATTTTCAGGTTTAAGAATCTGAGTTGGTAGGTACTTTAATATTTAACCGATTCTTTTATTATGTTATATTTTTGATGTCTCATTGTAAAGAATTTCTGCTTTTTACCTTCAATGCTTTATACTATTAATGTTTTACTATTGTTGTTTCCTTAAAGCGGACCTACCACCAGGAATCTATGTTTTCATGAATGACACTAGAAGTGACAATCATAGGGAGGAATGCAGTGAAAAAAAACCAAAACTTACCTGTAATGAGCAATTTAAGAATATAATCCGGCAGCTCTTCTCACTTCCTGGTTAATTGTAGGCAGAAATAGGCAGCACGTCACAGGAAGCAGTGATCTGCTTTGAAAATTCCCATAGAAGATCGCGATATTGCACCCCCAGTTTCATGTGTTGCCTTCAGTGAACCAGGAAGTGAGCGGAGCTGTGTGGTCATCTTGTTAAATTGCTCATTACAGGAACGTTTTTGAGTTTTTTTACTGCATTCCTCCCTATTATTGGCACTTCTAGTGCCATTCATAAAAACATAGATTTCTGGTGGTAGGTCCACTTTAAGCTCTAAACAGGTCATGTCATGTGCAGTTTTGTTTTGCAGTTAATGCTTTTTGACAATCAGTAAAGTTTTATAAATTCAGAATGTACATCATATTTACTGCTTGTATTTAACTTAAAACTGACATGTAAAGGATAGTTAGGAATAATAAATTAAACATGCTACAGCCTTGTGTAAGCAGAGGTTATTTTCTCTGAAGACCTTTATCGGTATAGATATATGCAGCTGGATTTTTATGCAAATCTCTGAATTTCCTAGGAAAGTTATATTGAACTATATTCCTTCATAAGTACCCTGGAATTGGCAACCCTATTGGCCAATAGATTTGTAAATTCCTTCATCTGCCTGGCCCTTTCCATTGAAGGCTGGCCATTGAATTATGCTGAAGCCCCTTAAATTGACTTTGCAAAGTTACTTAAACTGTTTAGTAACTGTTACAGATAAGTGCTCATGTTTTTCCATTTCAGAATCACCAGGTAACTGGGAATCATAATAAAGCCTGGCATACACGCGGCGATTAGCGGCCGATTTTGCCGCTGACTGACTGGCGTGCACGCTCGTGCCGTCGGTCGGCGGCAAAATCACCCGCCAACCGGCGTGTGCATCGGACATGTCCTATGTTCTCTGGCCGGTGCCATTAACTTCAATGAAGACCGGCGTCTTCATTGTAGGTAATGGCCGGCAGCATCACGCTGCATTCCAGAGCTCATCGGAGCTCGTTTGTCGGCACCCGTCTGTGTTTATTGTTTTTTGGATAATGTTCCACTTTCATGACATGAAAATTGATCTGTTATGGGACCTAAATATTCCAGTTTATAAGAAGTTGCAAGACTGTAAAAAAGTTATTTATTGTATGTTTTTAACTAAAATACACTATTTTTCAGTGGTGGTTTTAAGAAAAATATGAATATTGTTCTATTAAAGACTGTAAAAATAATGAACATTATAAAGTTATTTGTTGTGTTTTTAATGTTTTGATCTTACGAAAGGGAATTCAGCTATAAATTACTATAAAATGACAAAATATAGCTAAAGTATAATACATATTTTGTAAGTGTTCAACATAAAAAATTTATTTAAAGTTAGACCTTTAGAGAGCAACACACAATCTGAGAGAAATCCCTCTTAAGCTAGCCATAGACGTGTCGATTCCTGAGCGATCGATGGACGATCCGATCGACTCCGGTGAAGCCACAGGCGTCGATCGATCGACCATACAAGTCTGTGCCTACCACCTTAGGCCACCGATTCCTGGACGATTCTGTTACCAGTCGATCGATTCACAAATGTCAGTCGATCGGAAATAATCCTGATGATCAATCTTTGGGCCTCCACCAATGTCCCTCGATGTGTGCCCGATCGACCAGAAAACACCGACAGGTTGGTTCCCTGGCCGATCCGATTTGGGGGCCATATCGATCGGTCAGGGTCGATCTGTTAAGGTGGGCTGCACTCAATTCCTCGCCGATAGATCGGCGTGCACGCGCCCGGTGATCGATCGGCCAGGAATCGAGTGTGAAATCGACCTGTGTATGGCTACCTTTTAGATGTCACAGATTTCCCTATTATGCTAATAACTTTTGGACTTCTTATTAGGATAATCAAAGAAAGCTAATTTTCTACAAAAATCTGACAGTGGTTCCAAAGGTTAAGCTTCAAATTCAGAGAACTTGCCTTGTAGGGGGTCTGCACTGCATGGTTTAAATGATCATTTCCCATCTTGGTATGGTATCACTCTTGCTGGCGCTGTGCTCTTTTCGTGGCTCTGGGCAGGTCCTTGGGTACGCAGTATGGTTTTTGACCCAGCATTGTGGGCAAATGCAAAGGCCAGATTAAAGAGGCTTTTAAGAAGTAACTTAAAGCACTATTTACATTACTGTATACAGAAAACTAGAATTTAGACATTGCAGTGTGGGGCTATGAGCGGATGATAGGGTAGTGAGTGTTCATGGTGTTTGTGCACAATGTAGCTTCAATGTGTTTGAATTCTTCTATGTGTTTGAATTCTCCACTCACCTGGTGGAGGTGAGTATTGATTCTTTGGGGACATTTGGGTTAGATCAAAATAACTACACTAAACAAAAATAGTCGACATTTTATTGGTAGATATTCCTGCAGTCAGCATGCCAGTTGCACGCTCCCCCAAAAATTGTGACATCTGTGGCATTGTGCTGTGTGATCAAACTGCACACTTCAGAGTGACCTTTTATTGTGGGCAGTCTAAGGCACACCTGTGCAATCTTCATGCTGTTTAATCAGCACCTTGATATGTCACACCTGTGAGGTGGGATGGATTATCTTTGCAAAGGAAAAGTGTTCACTAATGCCTAGCATACACATGCCGATAAGCGGCCGATTTTTCACCTGACCGACGGGCGTGCGCACTCGCGCTGTCGGTCAGCGGAAAAATCGCCCGCTTATCGGCGTGTGCCCACATGGGGCGACAGATCCCTGTTGCCCCACAGCTCGGCGGGCCAGAGAACGGACATGTCCGATATTCTCTGGCCAATGCCATTAGCTTAAATGAAGACCGGCGTCTGAAGCAGCCCCATAATGCACCAGGATGCAAACGTGATGACGTCATCACGTTTGCATTCCGGTGCATATCGGAGCATGTCTGTCGGCACCCATCTGTGGGTGTATGGCAGGCATTACACAGATTTAGACAGATTTGTCAACAATATTTGAGTGTAATGGGACTTTTGTGTATGTAGAAAATGTTTTAGGTATTTGAGTTTAGCTCATGCAAAATGGAAGCAAAACCAAAGTGTTGTGTTTATATTTTTGTTCAGTGTATTTGAAATAACTGTAAAAATCCTAAAATATTTTTAGTAGTATAAACTTAAGAAAAATGTAGAGGCCTTCCAACTATCCGTGGAGTGTCGCAACTGACCGGAACCTTAATAAACTAATTTGGTGGATGTGTTTTCTCCTGTTTCTCTAGGAAATTGTTATCCGGCAGTTCCAAAGGCATTTTCTGCATTTTCTCAGATACCTGTGCATAGTCCAAACTTTGTGATTTTTGTTTAGAATGAAAAAGAAGTTACAACCTCTTTCTGCTGATGTGGATTCCTTGATTCTCCTGTGGCAATGACATGCAGGTAAGTTATTTTTATTTCTGTTTTTGTTTTATCTACTAAACTCATAAATGTCATATGCTATCTGTACACACTTAAGATATTTGCCTTAGATGATCTATAACAATCATGACAGATTGACTTGGGCAACTGTTATTTTGCAAGTGAATTGCAAGTGCAGTGAATATATTATGTGCTGTAACTCCCCCGAGCAAATAATAGCAATAGGTGGCGTATATGACATGCTCTATCAGAGAGGAAGGTCTCCGCTCTCCATTACTGAAGCTGCAATGCTGCCAGCCAGAGAGAACACAGCGGGGAGAAAGACTTTCTCCAGCTCCATTACACCACCAGCCTGAACCGGTAATACATGTTTATGTTAATGACGCCAAATTATGACCCTACCATCCGAATGTCACAGCAGAAATTGAGACTCATAAGACCAGGCAACATTTTTCTAATCCTCTATTGTCCAATTTCGGTGAACCTGTGTAAATTGTAGCCTCAGTTTCCTGTTCCAAGGATTAAGTGTCGCCTAAAACCCACCCCAAGGCAGTTTATTGCTTAGAAACCCCTGTTAATATCTTGTTTCTGGTTTTGGTGGTGTTAAAGCAGGCCCACCTGTTTATCAGGATACAAAACAATAGACTTATTCCCAGAAACTCCAAGTAACTGACCTGTCCAGTTTCCTGATCCTAACTGATATGCATACATTATTATCAAACTGACAGATATGAAACATAATTAAACATAGCCCATATTGGCCCATATATAGTCCACGTTGTGTGCATAGGTTGACATGCTCTGTAGAGGTTCATGTCTTGCAGATTTAGATGTTTGCCAGCTGTAGAATCTCAGAAAAATGGTACACTACTGTTGTGTATAGCCACTCGATATTTGTAATTGGAAATTTCTTATCATCATGGGCAACTATTATCTTGTTTAGTTGGGGGGGTAGGAACTATACCCAAGGGGTGGCCAGCCCCAAGTGGACTTTTTAGGTGAGTATTTTATATTCAAGCAGTTCCAGTCGAGAGATAAACGTGCATACCTTTATTATAATAGTATAAATACACAAAATATACAGGTGATAAGCAACTATGCCATAAAAATGTCACATTCTGTGGGATTTCTCATGAAGGGGAATCTGAATCTTTTACAATTTAAAAACACATATTTCTATTTATTGGTAATATGCATAAGGTCCCAAGTGGTTCAGTTTTATACAGTGTTCGTCCTCCAAGTCTTATCCAAGTCTACCCCCCCAACTAAATTTGTACTAAACGGATGTGGTGAGGCTAAAGGATGTGGTGAGGATAGTTGAAAGAACAAGTAAGCACCCGTACAGGCTGCCATTTGCGGCCAATCGACCGACATGCACGCTCATGGCAATCGTTCAACTGCAAAATCGCACATGGATGGCGGGTGCCCACATAGAGCCAACCAATCTATGTGGCTAAAAATCTCGGACATGTCTTTTTTTTCTCTGGCCGATCACATTACTTCGGCGTCCCCATCTAAAGTAAAACTCGGCACAAAAGGGGTGCCTGCCGATCCACTGGGCGACTGGCTGCAGCGTGATGACATCATCAGGCTGTCCCTCAAGAATAGAGGGAGGATCGCAGCGTGTATAGGGGACTTTATAGAGCTAAACTCCAGCCTTATCTTCCATGGCACACAGTCTACTCTTCTTTACGGAGATTGCCTACTGTACTGTGCGGGTTTCCCACCTTGTTTATGAGAAACTGGGCAAGTACTATACATTATTCTTGGGCTTTCCCTAACATTCATTGGATTTTAGTTCTTAAAACCAAAGAGTCTCAGCGGCACATGTGTACATTACCTCCTCTTTCTTCTTTCATTAAGGTTTGTACAACACTCTGCATTGCACCCACCTATGATGTCACTTGTGCTAAAATAATAGATAGAAAGGTTTTATCTAAAATGTCCATTAGGCATAAGAAGGCAAAATACAAGTGTATTAAATGTCAGCTTAAACACATATTTGGACAGTAAAATGCTCTGATTTCTCCCATAAAGAAGCATGGAAAAAAATCTCTCATTTGCAAAGTATGCTTGTGGCACAGAGCCTAAATCTAACTGCTTTTTTTCCCCAAGTGACATTGGGAAATGGCTTGTCGTGGACAGTCCAAATACCTAAGATATAAGCAAATTGTGACAGAATCCTTTCAGCTGTGACAACATTCTGCTTCCCAGTCCCTTAGGGGCAGAGACAACACAGGATCAGAGAACATGAAAGAAGTTTTTACATTTTTATTAAAGAAAAAATATTTAATATTAATATTATTTATTTGTAGATGGTGGGTTGATTTATTCCCTTGCTGTAGATGGTGGGTTGATTTATTCCCTTGCTGTAGATGGTGGGTTGATTTATTCCCTTGCTGTAGATGGTGGGTTGATTTATTCCCTTTTAGATGTCTTGGGGTTGCCCTACAGTGCTTGACTCTAGTAAAAAATGTTTAGGTAAAAAAAAAGGAGCTAAAACAGGTGGTACAATTAGGTTCCGCATGGTCTACATCCCAGGTGCCCAACCGCGGCCCTTTGGGTCATCTTCAGCCACCCCCTTCAGTCCTCCACTTGTGGCCCCCGAAACCTAACTGTTAATGCATAGGGCATAGGAACTTGCCTGTCCACCGATCTCCCATTCAGTGGTCCTTTAGCTGAGCGCGCTGATTGGCTTATGTGAAAGCAAATCAGCGACACAGACAGCACCTCAGTAAGTCACTCGCATCCTCTTCCCACTCTAAGAAGATCCCGGGCAAAAATGTGTTGTCAGGGGATTGGCAGACAGGTGACATTTCTTCATTATTAAATGCGTATACAAGTCAGTATAGATTGAAAATGTTATGTGCGGCCCTTTAGTGATGCTGAGGGCCGCACTTGTGGCCCTCCATATATACTCAGTTGCCCACCACTGGTCTACATGGTCTAATGTTAGATAAGAATTGGGTGAAAAATAACATTTGGGCTTGACAAGCCTGATGAAAATGAATGATTCCACAAAAGAATTGATTAACCATTTGGCGGGCTTGAAGAATTGAAAGGTCTGGCATTGAGGGGTATACTTCACTTAGGTCTAGTCCATTTGGCACAATTGTAACCCAAATCCCTGTGTTCAAACCAAGAAACCTTAAAGGTCTACGACTGCTTTAATTTATGGTCCTCTAGTGGGCCACATTTTAGTAATATTAACCTGTGGCGTGCCCTGTAATTTATTGGCAAGGTGTATGAGCAACAAAAAGCTACCAACCTATCACTTTTTGTCATGCCATGGCAACAAAAAAGAAGAGTCGAGTCTTTCTTATTTGCACTTACGTGGGGGTAAAACTGCTTTAAATTCCCACATGAGGGGG
>CM070042.1:10497316-10521960 GCA_036250615.1 Ptychadena robeensis | reverse complement strand
AAAAGAGTCACGATGAATTTTCAATCCGAGTGGTAGAATAAGGTAGATAAAAATCGATCAAAAAGTTGGTTGACCACAAACTTAGGTTCTCAAAATACCAACAATTTCAATCGACGCGAGGTCAAACTTTTACCAGCCAGGGATCCCGATCAAAAAACGACTGATTTTCACACTCAATTTGGATCGGATAGAAGCTAGCCCAGACACAGGTTCCAGATTTTTCAATCAATCACTTAAAACAATCCCTTTTTAGTCTTATACAACTGGTATGTCGATTGTATCAGCCCCAAAAATAACAGGAAGGGTATGTATTCAATATTTTGATCGCTGTTGATCGATTTTTGGATCGATTGTTATGTCGAGTGAAAAAAAAATCGATCAAAAATCTTGTACTACATATGATATGATACAATCGACATACAATTTTATACCAACTTATTTATTGTTTTAAGTTGATTGATTGAAAATCTGACCCGTGTATGGCCTGCTTTAAGGTGCCCATACGCTTGTCGATTATTTATTATAAGATCAACAAAAATAGATTTTTTTTGCTCGATTGGACCTTTATTGAATATTTGATCGAGGTAAAAGTAATCGATATCCGACTGAATCTCGATCGGAACTGTATCGGACATGTCCGTATATTTGAATTGACTGCACTGTAATTGAAACATGAATTTTAACACCCGATTGAGGAAGCATTCAAGGCATGCCTACCACTACAGCACTTCCGCTCAAATTTGATGAATTTGATGATTAACAGATATCGATTGATTGCTCATCATGTTGTACATTTATAAAAAGATTGAGGTCCAACAAATAAATAGAAAAATCAAACAATTTGATCTAATCTTTACGTGTATGCTTTAGTGAGGAGTGGAGAGCGGGAAAAAGGAGACAGCCATCTAGACACGTACCCAACCTCATGTAGGCATCATGTGCACAACCCTTAAAGGTACAGGCAACAAACATATATACTGTTGATACATAGGTGTAGTGTACAGGGCAGGTATATATACACAGTAAAATATATACACAATGAGTGAATAGGCCCTGTAACTACCCTAGGCTAGGGGAAACCCATGAATATACAAGCATTTATAACAATGCAGTTAAATGTACAATAAAGACCCCCACACACACACACACCGAGTGGGGGCCAACAGAGCAGGAGCGATCAGCTCTGAAATGCAGCGTGATGATGTCATCACGCTGCACTCCCGAGCTGTAAGCATCGGCGGGCACCCTTTGTGCGCGCGGTTGCTTACAATGAAGATGCCGGTCTTCATTGAAGTTAATGGCCAGAGAACGTAAATGTCCGATGTTCTCTGGCCGGCCAAGCTGTAGGCACCCCCAACTGGCGGCCGATTTTGCTGCCGACCGACCGTGAGCGCGCACGCCCATAGGTCGGCGGCAAAATCGGCCGCCGCTCGGGGGGTGTATGGCAGGCTTTAGTGCAATTTACTGGTCACTACAGGGTTACTTGCTGTCCCCCATAAAAGAGATATCTAATCAGCTCTTAGTGAAGAAAGATTGGGGGGAGCTGGGGTGCAGAGAGTACTATTACACCTGGAATAAAGGGGTGCATTGTGTTGCTTGAAAAGGACACCTAACATTCTGCTGAAGGGCAGAGCTGCTCTGGTCTGGACTAAGGACTGGAGAGGAGCCTGCTGTGTGTTTGTCCCTGCCATGGCACCCAGAGTTGCCATACATTGTTGGGGAAATTGGCAATTATCGAATTTTGGAACCATTGTCTGCACTTGTTTCCTTGACCTGTGATATCTCTATACCAGATGGAATGCCAGCCTTTACCTTACAATTACTTTTTTTTAATGTATGTCTACTCGCCCCCCTGCCCACACACCCTGAGCACTGTGTGAATCGTTGGGCGTTCGCTTGGGCTAGCCCTATATAAATACCGTATTTTTCGGACCATAAGACGCACTTTTTCACCCCCAAAATTGGGGGCAAAAAGTGCCTGCGTCTTATGGTCCGAATGTGCGACCCCCGGGCCACTCGGCCGCTGGTGGTCGCATCTTGGCTGCCCGCCAACTCCCCCGGCACGGACATTAGCCGGAGGAGTTGGAGGGAACTGTCAGTTGAGAGATGCCGGCTGCTGCCGGCTCTCTCAGCTGTTCTGTAAAATTGCCCACCAGAAAAGCTAGAGAGAGGGAGAGATAGACATCTTTCCCTCTCTGTGTCAGTGTGAATCGCAAGAACTCGGCTCTTCACACTGACACACGGGCACAATCACAGCTGAGCTGTTAAGAGCAGAGAGAGGGAGAAAGGACACGCTGCAGATTTGTTCCCCCCCTCCCTCCTCCTCCTCCCGAGTTTTCAGTGTGCTGTGTTCAGTGTGCTGAGTCACTGCTGCTAGTGACCCCTGCTGGCTGAAAAGAATATTGCCACCCAAACTCATTGCATTAACAATTGATGTGAAAACTTGATAAATATTTTTTTTTTCTCGATTTCCTGCCCTAAAAACTGTGTGCGTCTTATGGTCCGGTGCGTCTTATAGTCCGAAAAATACGGTAATAATAAACACTGCTGCTACAGTCTATTCTGCATGACTTAATTACCCAATAACGCCTTCATCAACATGCTAAGTTCATTTCATTGATGATATCATTGTGCTTCACTATGCACAATGCACTAAATACAAGCAACAGAAGGATGCTGTAAATAGCTTGCCCAAATCATCACAGCACCCTGCCTCTTAACATTTAGGTCCATAAATATTTGGACTGAGACAACTTTCATAAAATTTGGTTCTGTACATTACCACAATGATTTTGAATGAAACAACTCACATTTCAGTTGAACTTCAGACTTTCAATTTGGTTGCACAAAAAGAGTCCATATAAATGTGACTAAATACTTTTTTCTACATCAATTCATTTCAGAGGCTCAAAGGTATTTGGTAAAAATATGGCGTAAATATATAATATAATATATAATAATAATATTTCAATGGAAACCTTTTGCTGGCTATGGCAGTGTGAAGTTCTGAACACATGGATATCCCCAGATGTTGTGTTTCCTCCTTTGTAATACTCTGCCAGGCAGAGGGGGGTTTGGGGTCTTTCTTAAAGTTTAGTCTTCAACAATGCAGCTGAATTGGGTTCAGATCAAGTGACTGACTTGACCATTCAGAAATATTTCACTTTGCTTTTATAAACTCCTGGGTTACTTTGGCTGTATGTTCTGGGTCATTGTCCATCTATATTCTGAAATACCTCCCAATCAATGTGATTTCACTGAATGTGAGCAAACAAACTCATTATGCTTCTCTTGTCCTGTGTCATATCATCAACAATTACTCATGTCCCAGTGCCACTGGCAAGCAAACACACCCAAGCCATCATACTGCATCATTCCGCCATGATTTACAGATTATACAGTGCTATGCTTTGGATCATGAGCTCCATATTATTTTGTTGCCCGCATTCTGGAAGAGGTTGATCTTGGTTTCATCTGCTCGAAGGGGTGTTTTATCCAAAACTGTGCTGGCTTTTTTGGTGAAGTCCAACCTAGTCTTTCGAGTCTTGTTGCTTATATGTGAAATACACCATGCAGTGCTCACTCTTTTTTTTACATTCATGTCAATTTTGGCACTACTAATTGTGTAGCAATTTCTTGGATAAGTTTTTGCTGCTTAATGCCTGGCATACACATGCCGATAAGCGGCCGATTTTTCACCTGACCGACGGGCGTGTGCGCTCGCGCCGTTGGTCAGCGGAAAAATCGACATGTGCCGCTTATCGACATGTGCCCCCAGATCCCTGTCGCCCCACAGCTCGGCTGGCCAGAGAACGGACATATCCGATAATCTCTGGCCGATGGCATTAGCTTCAATGAAGACCGGCGTCTTCATTGAAGCTAATGGCCCGCACACATCAGGGTGCAAACGTGATGACGTCATCACATTTGCATTCCGGAGCTCATCTGAGCTGGTCTGTCTGCACCCGTCGGGGTGTGTATGGCAGGCATAAGAATAGCTTGTTTTACCTGCATGTTCATTCAATTTCATTAGATTGCATGTTGTCTGTTTACAGTGTAATTTATGAACCTAACTGTAAGGTACCAGTCACACGGACGTCTGGAAATGGTGCGTTTCCAACATCTCCGGGTCTCTTTTATGGCTTTCACCCAATAGGGATTCTGACCAGGGTGGACAGACACAGCAGCCTGGATAGTGCTAATGTGAATGGTGTCTCAGGGCCAGTTCACACTATATGCATTTTTTTAACCGCTCGCATTTTTTTACTGCATGCGTTTTTACAAGCAATGTTACCATTCACACTGTATGCATTGCGTTTTTAAAAACTCACCACTGTATGCATTCTTGACTTATTTTTCCTGAATTTTTCATTCATTTGTTCAAAAACGCAAATGCAAAACGCATATGTAATGTCAAAAACGCATGCCTTTTTGCATATATGCGGAAACGCATGCCTATAAAAAAGGCATGCCTTTAAAAAAACACATATAGTGTGAATGGGCCCTTAATAATCTGCTCTGATGCAAGCAGTGGTTTGGTCATCTGACTTCCCTATGTGTGTTGATGACAGCTGAATAGGAGCTCCATCTTTGCATCTAAACGCAATCACTCCAGAGGCAAGATTGGCTGTGTGTACAAAGGAACATACATAGAAAACAGGATAATGAAAGTCCAAAATTTGTTAGATTGAGAACACTTCAAGTGAGGTCTCTTCTCAACTTCAAATGGCAACTTTTATGGCCCTCAAGGTTCAACGAGACAATATGTTATAATCAGGGCTCTCTGGGGGAACGCACTGGAACGGAGTTCCGCCACCTATTTTAAGCCTGGCCCCTGAAATAAGGGCACTGGCTGCAGTGCGTCGTGGGTGGCCCGCCAGGGGCCCCCCATGTGTGTTGTTTAGTGGGGGGGGGGGCGTGTTGGCCATTCAGCACTGGTTACAGGCGCGCCACGGGCGGGTGATTTTGTGCCTCCCCTCCCTCGCAATGTGCAGCGAGGGAGGGGCGGCGCCCTCCAATTGTTTATGGGTGGTGGCCCTATGACGGGACGTCTCCTCCCCCGTCCATGCTGGAAAGATCTTTCTCTTCAGCGTGGATGGGGGGTTCTAGCCATCCTGAGGGAGGGGAGGCGGTGCGCCTGCCTGCACTGGCGGGCGCACTTGCCCCCATTCCCCGGATGGGGTGCTATTTATGGAGCGGAAACCCGACATAAAGGGGTGGTTTTAGGGGCCAGTCCTAAGGGTGGGTAGGGGCATGACCAGGGGAGGGGGGTGAGTTCCACCACCTTTTCTCTGAGAAAAAAAGCCCTGGTTATAATAACTTGTTCATTAGAAAAGCATGCAGATAACTTTGTTACTGGTAAAGATTATGGATGTTTAGTTCTTCTAGGCAAAGATTTCTTCTAGAGACAAAAATGTAAAAGTTAGGGGTTCTGTTATACTTTTTTTTTGTATAATATATTTTTATTGAAAAATTTTCACATAAGAAAATACAGTACAAAACAAAGAATCGGAAAATGGCATATAAATGTCAACAAATCAAACCCAGGGGTTGGGGAAAGGGACATCAGCCTTATTGCATGAGGTATAACGAAAACCAGTCCATATTCAGTCCGCAGGTGACTGCAATAATAGCAAAAGCGATCTTCAACACAAAACATATACCAGTCCCCGATCCCAAATCTGGCAAATAACCCATAATTGAAAAGGAACACATGCCAGCAAAGAGAAAGGACAGAGTAAAAATAAGTAATAGAAAAACAAGGTGTCACTGCTCAGTTGCCTTCCGTATATAATAGTGAAACCAACAGTACCACTAGCCATAAAGAGAATGGCCATCCAAAGTACTCCGTGCCCAGGGTAGAACCCCAACTCCACGAGAATATAAGTGGAGCCATCTGCCCTTAAGGATACAAAGTAAATCCAAGTGGCCCAGATGTTATAGTGCTGATCCTACCTGTCATCCCTAGTAGCTATGAATCTTTCCGCCTCCATGACCTCATCAACACGCCTGATCCACAGACCAATGGAAGTCACAACCTTCTGCCCCCAGTGAAGAGGTATCAATGCCTTGGCTGTATTCAACAAATGGGGCAACACCATTCTCTTATAACGAGTGATTGGTATGGGGGTATGGTGCAACAGACAGTAGGCGGGATCATCCTGTATGGACTCTCCCACCACTCTGCCGACGAGAGAGCGGACCTCACCCCAAAAGGGTTTGATGAATGGGCAGTCCCACCAAATGTGTAAGAAGGTACCCAGCTGTCCATAGCCCCTCCAACAGAGTGGGAAAGTAGCGGGAGCAAATCTAGCCACCTTCACTGGGGTCCAATACCATCTACTAAAAAGCTTATACCCCATATAAGGATAACAGGAAGAAGTCATAGACTGTAATAATTGATATGCAAGGAATAGAAGATGGTATCTCCCAGGGAGTGCAGGAGAGGAAGTCTCTGATGGGGCTCACTTCACGGTGGAGAAAGGCCATGAGTTGCGTATAACGCCAAGAATCCATCGGGTGGCGCCCAAATCGCTCCCTACAAAACCTCCAGAGGCGGCACAGTGGAGTCCAGAGTGCTCACCCGGAGCACACCAAGGAAGACCGCCCAGGGGGATCAGAGGAGAAGGAAATGGTGCCAAACGGCCCTCCACATTCATGGAGTCCCACAGGCGAAGAGTATGTGTGGTCAAAGGAGATACCCCAGCCGAGAGGCCTCTATGCATACGCAGCAGCCAAGGGGCATGAGCCAAATTTCTACCAGCCAAGAACTTTTCCATAGATACCCACAATTTAGAGTCACAATGATAATTCCAATGTACAATCCTACTAAGCATCACCGCCTTGTAGTAGGTACCTACGTCCGGCAGGCCCAAGCCCCCACTAGCCTTAGACCTAGACAGTATGCTATACGCTATCCTTGGAGACTTAAGGCCCCCATACACGTGTCGGATTCGCACCAGATTCCGGCACGATCGATTCCGGGCGCGTGCACGCGAAACGATCGTGCCGGAATCGCATGCAGCCCACCTTGTCCAATCGTTCAGGTCCGATCGTTCGGGGGCTCAGAATCGGATCCGACGGAGAACCAACATGTTGGTCTTTCTCATCCGATTCTGCACACATCAGGGGGAGTTGCCATTTGTGAGGTGGAATCGGAGGTGGAATCGCACACGGAATCGTGCCGGAATCCGCTCGGACAAGGTGGTATGCTGCGATGGATACTCTTAATTGGCCGATTGATCACACCTGCGATTCCCGTCAGAATCGCCGGAATCGATCGGATGATGAATCGATTGGACATGGAATCCGACACGTGTATGGCTAGCTTTATTATGCCAGATAAATTGCGTGAAGGCCTGTTATACTTTGAAGCACTTGGACATGAATACAAGCTCATCATTGTCTGCACACCTGTCAATGTAAATTTTTTTTTACTTTCTCTTTTGTTTAGCATGGTAAAGGATGTTGAAAAGAGAATGAATGGCAGCATCAACAGGTAATTTGATTATGTAATTTTCCTATTTTACCCAAAGTTCTGCATTACTAGGGGATGGTTATCTTCTATATGTCATTGCTCCTGGGTTTAGGTATGCTTTAAAGTATTCGGCTTTTTGTATTATTGCACAGTAATTGCATAGTGTAAGATAAAACTTATAGTTCCAGTCTGCATGTTAAATCATCTTCAGCTCATAAATTCTTGCCTTATGTAAAGTGGAATTCTCACAGACTTCCCACGGTGTCACTGCATTGCTAGAATACTTTGAGTCATACAAGTTTTTAAACCACTTATCATGTTGTGTAAGAGCACTGCTACGTCTGGAAATCTAACAGCTTTAAATAATAACTGCATAGTACAGTAAGAACAAATTTTAAAAATATTGCACCAACTACTAATTACATTCTCCTCTATTTATGTGCCAGAATTCAAATGGAAACGGGGATGCAGTGTATGATATTTGGTGTGCCGGCTGTGGGGTTGCTAACTAAAAAAAAAGACCTGGTACACTCAAAGGCCTCAGTTATCTAAGCTGATTTTAAACATATTTACCTTTGCAGTGTCCTTGACCCCACTGTAAAGCTAGCCACACACGGTTCGATTTTGGTTCAATCGATGCTCAATTAGATGAATTTTTTCATCGAATGAACGAAAATCGAGAAATGCCCACATGGTACGATCGACGATAGTTGTTCGATGAAGGCAGAAAAATGGATCGAATTTTGATCGGACATGTTGGAAAATCATCGTTGATTGTGCCAAAATCGTTTTATAATCGTCGGTGTTTGTGGTGTTTCTCCTGGATCGATTAGATTCAATGTAATAAAATAGACCACTTCAATCTGAACTTCAATAGTTTCCAGACCAAAATCGTCGATTTTAGTAATATTTTGGAATCGAAATCGCACCACAATCGCAAACTCAATGTGGGGTGTATGTTGACGCGATTAAGATCTATTTTCGATTAGACGATTGAATTCCTCGATCTAGTCGAGCATCGATTGAACCAAAATTATACCGTGTGTGGCTAGCTCAAGAATCAAATCCTCAGGGGCTCATCCTTCTCTAGATGGGCCCTGACTTCTTGTTATAAGGCTTTGTTCATCTACTTTAAGCAGTGGCCTCTTCACCCCCTTATCGCAGGGCATAGACAGAGGACACAAAAGGGCTAACCCCACAGGTCACACCTTGAGGACACAGGATAGAACCAAAGGTTTAGGATCAGTGTGTATATATATATATATATAACAGTTTTGCCAACGCCCCGAATATTATTGAGCACTTTACAGTAGCTGAACAGGAATAACATTTTAATAACTTTTGAAGTGTGCCCCCCCCCCCCCCTCTCTTTCTCTTTTTGTTTTTTTTCCCAAAATAGAAGGGCAACTTTACAACTCACTAAAATGTTAAGTATGGATAATATGTGGCAACCTCGACTGTTAACTTCAAATGTCTTTAAAAACTCAGATATTACCTTATAAAAAAGTAGCAGTAGCAAACAAAAAGAAGTAGCAAATTCTGTAGGTCTACTAACTGCTGTAAGCAAACTACGGGGGGCAAGTACAAGACCAGCAGTCAGTGTTCACAGAGGCAAACTTAACAGAGGATTGTTAAGCAGGGCTCAGACGGCTCAATATTGGAGCCGTCCGATGTACCCTGCAGCAGCGTGATGACCTCATCACGCTGCTGTCAGATATCAGAGCAGCCGGGGAGAGCAGAACTGTCTCTCCCCGGCTCCTTCTTCTCAGCCGAGCTTTGCCTGGAGACCCAGACAAAGCATCGGACATCGCCGTATTAAAGGTCATGTCCAATAAGGTTGTTTTCGAGTGGATTTGATTTGTCCCGCGCGAAAACAGCGATGGTGGCAGATTATATGGGTCAGATAGATGGCCGTGAGTGTGCACGGTGCTCGAAATGGCCATCGATTTGACCCATATCTCCAACTCTGTACCCTGCTTTACTTCTAAATGTGATTGACTTGATTGTCATGTGAGTAGGCTTAGTATGAATTTCCTTCTTCCCATTGTGGTGACCAACTTCAGTCAGAATTTCATTTGACTTTCATAGACATTTCCATTGCACTGAGTTTTTAGGGGTAAGGAGAAGGGGGCACACCAATCAAAGGATTTATGAAGATCTAGAAGAAAGATGAATTCATATATCCGAAGAAATGAAGAGAATGCGGTAAATGTAAAACATTTTAAATCATGATGAAAGGCCACCATCATTACAAAGGACACTGTGCAAAAAAAATGTCTGAAGAGCTGTAGATCACATGGAAATTCTCTCTGTGATTAAGAGGAGAAATTTGTGCCTGGTGTCACATTTCTCGTAGCTATGGATCTAGTATTGTATATGGCTATTTGTGAGTGATATGAAGGTTAAGAATGAAATATAAATCTCCATTGCCTTCTGTCTTGTCAGGCTTTATCACGGAGGAACTGATAAATATTCCATCTCATCTGGTACTGATAACGATCCCTGCTGCTGTTAGGTCTAACCCAATGCCCTCTAGATCTCAAGGGATTTGTCTATAAACATCTCCAAGCTCCTGGACTTTTCTAGACTTTTCCTATGGGTCCTCATGCTGGGAAAAGTTAATGAGATTTTTGTATCTTTACAACCTGTCATGTTCTTTGTTCTTTACAAAGTACGGTGAAAGGGGTCAAGGTATTCTAGATAACCAAGGTTAAGGATAAAGATTTTGGCGGCCAACTTAAGCCTGGCATACACATGCCGATAAGCGGCCAATTTTTCACCTGACCGTCGGTCAGCGGAAAAATCGGCCGCTTATCGGCATGTGCCCACATGGGGCGACAGATCCCTGTCGCCCCACAGCTCGGCCGGCCAGAGAGTGGACATGTCCGATAATCTCTGGCCGATGGAAGCCGATGGCATTAGCTTCAATGAAGACCAGCGTCTTCATTGAAGCTAATGGCCGGCACACAAAGGGTGCCAGCCGACTGAAGGGGCCCCATAATGCACCAGGGTGCAAACGTGATGACGTCATCATGTTTGCATTCCGGTGCATATCGGAGCTGGTCTGTCTGCACCCGTCGGGGTGTGTATGGCAGGCATTAAGCTGGCCATACACATTTAGATCTTTCTGTCAGATATCCTTTAGATCTACCAACAAATATGTAGTGCCAGGTCCTCTACGATTCAACACAGGTGGACTTGATAAGAAAGTCCCTCATATTACATGGTTTTGGTCAAACAAAATGAGATCTAAAGGAAATCTGACAGAGAAATCTAAAGGTGTATAGGGGCCCTTAGCCACTTTGGAAGTGATGTAGCTACAGTGCTTAAAATCATACTTGTCTTTTGGTAATTTGGTTTCAACGCCATCTTTTCATGAGAGCAATATGTAGGCCTCCACTGCTGACCTTCTTTTTTTTTTTTTCTGGCTGTTTTGTATCGTGTTACTATACCAATTCATTTCAGTATTTTTCATGTTATTTTTTATTTCACAAAAAACAGAGGGCATCTAACATACAACTACATTGTCAAAAGAGAAAGTATACATTATTAATGAATGAATAAAAAAGGAGTGTAAAAGGGTAGGAGAGATCTGTGCTAAAGAAGCCTTGGGATAGTGTCACACAATACATTTCCCAAGTCTTCCAGACTTGCCAAAATGTGAGGAAATTCTCTAGGTTATAAGCTTGCAGTTAGATTCTCCATGAGCCATTACTCTATTAAGAGCTCTGTTTCAGCAGGACAAGCAATAATCCATTTAATAGCTATTTAATGTGTGGATTTCCTGTTTAGCATCCAGGCACATGTGATATAAGGTGTTTACTCAACTTTGATATGCCCATTGGTGGAAGGTCCAGTAGAAGTAGAAGGGAGGTAGGTATTGAGTGAATTTGCCTATTACTATTTGCACGAAGATCTAATAGTGACCAATTACAGGGCAGGACCAATATATATGATATAAACAACCCACCAGGAATTGCACCACCAGCCTTCCACAGATAAATTGGGTGCAGAACTGATGCATCAGTATTTTGTAGAAAAATTTGAAGATGAGGAACTTTTGTGGGCTTACTGCCAGAGAGAAGCTGGTAGTGGTACACCACTGGGCACTACCACTGTTTTCAGTTTGCCTGAAGCTATGTATAGCACCCTACTTGCTCCTCTTAACAGCTATAATCTTACTGAATTTTGGACACACAGTGAAGATGTCAATGGGTCTGAATCAATGTTGAATCACATGATGATGAAATATCATTCTCACAAACTATACCCGGTGCTTAAGGGCCCCAGCTATCACAATGAAAGCATATGTTTCTTTTCTTTTTTTTTTCAAATGCATATGTTTCTAGTACATCTGATGTTTTAACAAAGTACAGTATGCTTTCACAACTCACCACAATAGGTAAATGTAACAAAATCAATAAAAACATCTCAGTTTTACAATGCAAAACTCGACCATACATGGCCATGGTCTACATTTTCCAGAAGCATAACTCCATGGCTTACTTTGGAACAAACAACTTTTATTCATTTTTTTCTAAGAGTCAACAGGGAAGCATGTGTTCCTGAAGGAGATATGGTATGTCCATAAACAGGTTACTCATCCATCTAATCAACTGTTAAATATGTACCCATTGATCACAATCACTGAATCTTATTTATCTTTTAGTACATTCTGTTAACTATCACATCTTACATCTCTTATTTTTATACTTATCAGTTACCCTGTTATCAAAGTCCAGATGGTTATCTTGTAAACAGGTGGGAAGATCTGCAGGACAGTGACCTTCTAGGAAAACACATTAAATGTAAGATGCTGTGTGTTGGTCTAGCCCAGACGGGGGCAAAATAAGACCCAGGGGGCTAAACCCGGCCCTTTAGTCTTTTAATTTGGCCCTTTGTCACCTTGGTGTCACCTCCCCTCAATCCCTGCAAAAAATAAAGATAACACCTAGAGGATTGTTTACTAGAGGCCATAGTGTGTCTGCAATATAGGGTTTAAACTTCTCTTATAATTATATTAACATATTTTCTTTGTTCAAATATCCTGTCCTAGCTACGAAGATTTATGACCCCTATTCCGGGCGGCCCTTCCAGACTCTTGGTCCGGCCTCTATGTCACATTTCAAAACCCATTGTGGCTGACAAGTCCAAAAGTTTGCCCACCCCTGGGTTAGATCATAAGCATAATTTTAAGACAAACATTTGGAGGAGAAGGCTCCATATATATATTGATGCCTAAGATGGGTTAAGGTTAAGACATAGGAATATCCCATCCTATTCAGGTATTTCCTATCCCATCAAATACAGGTATGTCCTATCCCATCATATACAGGTACGTCCTATCCCATCATATAGAGGTATGCCCTATCCTAATATGTACAGGTACGTCCTATCCCATCATATACAGGTACATCCTATCCTAATATGTACAGGTGCGTCCTATGCCAACATATACAGGTACATTATATTGCATCATATAGAGGTACATCTCTTCTCATTATATAGAGGTATGTCATATCCTATTATCTACAGGTATATCCTAATATGTACAGGTACATCCTATCCCATCATATACAGGTTTGTCCTATCCTAATATGTACAGGTACGTCCTATCCCATCATATACAGGTACATCCTATCCCATCATATACAGGTACGTCCTATCCTAATATGTACAGGTATGTCCTTTCCTAATATATACAGGTACGTCCTATCCCATCATATACAGGTACATCCTATCCCAATATATACAGGTACATCCTATCCCAATATATACAGGTACATCCCTTGTCATCATATACAGGTACATCCCTTGTCATCATATACAGGTATGTTCTATCCCATCATATACAGGTAAGTGCTATTCCATCATATAAAAATATGTCCTATCCCATCATATACAGGTACATCCTATCCCATCATCTACAGGTATATCCCTTTTCATATATAGGTACGTCATATTCCATCATCTACAGGTAAGTCCTATCCCATCATATACAGGTACATTATTTTTTATCATATACAGGTAAGTCCTATCTAATCATATATCGGTACATCCTTTCTCATCTTATACAGGTACATCCTATCCCAATATATACATGCACATCCTATCCCATCATATACAGGTACATCATATCCCATCATATACAGGTACATCCTATCCCATCATATACAGGTACATCCTATCCCAATATATACAGGTACATCCTATCCCAATATATACAGGTACATCCTATCCCAATATATACAGATACATCCCTTCTTATCATATGCAGGTATGTCCTATCCCATCATATACAGGTACATCCCTTGTCATCATCATACAGGTATGTTCTATCCCATCATATACAGGTAAGTGCTATCCCATCATATAAAAATATGTCCTATCCCATTATATAGAGGAGCATCCTTTTTATAGTAAAATATATTTTGTATAAATCTAATCTATTTTGCTGTAATAATCATTCTCTGCTGACCTACTTCCAGGTTGGAGCACAGCTACATTATATCCAAATCTTGCTGTGTATATCACCTTCCCTTGTGTTATTTACTTTCTGCCGATTTCTTATCAATCACATCCCATCATATACAAGAACATCCATTCTCATTTTATATGGAAACATCATAACCCTTCTTATACAAGTACATCTTATCTCATCATTTACAGATCCGCCATTTCTGATCATATACAGATACGTCACTTCTGATCATCTAAGTACATTCTATCCTATCATATACAGGTACATCCTATCCTATCATATACAGGTACATCCTATCCCATCCCATCATATACAGGTACATCCTATCTCATCATATACAGGTACATTCTATCCTATCATATAAATGTACATCATATCCCATCATATACAGGTACATCCTAGCCCATCATATACAGGTATGTTCTATACCATCATATACAGGTACATTCTATCCCATCATATACAGGTACATCCTATCCCATCATATACATGTACATCATATCCCATCATATACAGGTACATCCTATCCCATCATATACAGGTACATGCTATCCTATCATATAAATGTACATCATATCCCATCATATACAGATACATCCTATCCCATCATATACAGATACATCCTATCCCATCATATACAGGTACATTCTATCCCATCATATACATGTACATCCTATCCCATCAAATACAGGTACGTCTAAACTGTGTTAGGTACATGTTTACCTTCTGAAGTAATTAATGAGATTAAATTAGGAAGGGTGATACCACCAAGTTAGATGGGGTTACTCCCTTGTTAGTAAATGGGTGTATTATGAGCCCAGTATAAGAGTAATTACGGTATATGGTAATGTTTTATGCATGAATAAATATATAAATACAATAAATAGACACGCTATTTTGCTTTGTAATGCTGTCATGTTTGTATGTGTTGCCTTAATTTAATTTGCATATGGTTGTATTTATTCTGTGCCAGGCCATGCACAGAGCATATGAATGTTGGCCAGGGCTGTTTCTAGCATGTGGGGAGCCCTACAACTTTTTTATTCTGAAAAACAAACCATGCACCTTCCTAGCACAGATGTGTGTTGCACTAACTAACAACACCACATTTCAGGTTTCTTGACATTCTGATGCATTAGGAGCCATTTTACAGTAGCATGGGGTGCCTGCCTACACACACATGTGGCATAATGTGCGTTACTGAATACATAATATACCTGGATGGACTAGTCTGAATGGGGCATAAAGCCAGATTGATTTAGTACTGGATTTTTAATGGAATGATGACCTTCTTGCATTTTGTGTAATACTTTATATCTTACTTTTTATTTGTGCATACAAATCTAATCCAATGCTTCTATGTATTGAATTTTTTATCAATAGAGCATTTTCAGAGAAGGCCACATCCCAAAATCAAATGAATAGATGAATGAATAAATGAGAAAGAATATTCGATGGGAGGATCACTCACATCGACTTTAGTTCCCCTTAGGGGTTAAGCCAGGGGCATGGGGACTTTAAAGGCCAAATTAGTAGGTATAGATATGGGTTAAGAGCAAAAACATATAATTTTATAAAATTTATAAGCAATAGGACATGAAATATACATTGCACGAAAGCGATTGTCTGGCATATTGTTTTACATCATGTAACATACACATTAACATGGATCGATTATCTGTAACACAGGTAGTATCAGATCAAAGAACTAAAAATGTAGTCTGTATGGGATAGAAGTTCAACACTGGAATCCACCCCTATGTAAGTTTCGTCACAATTAGACTTTTTCAAGGAGTATAGGTCCGAATGTCCTTTTAACCAGAGGTCTGTAGGTAGGCGGTCATTTTAGGGTGTTACACTCGATATCCCATAAGCTGAAGAACAAGTGGCTCAGCTAAGCCCAAGGCGTATGATGGTCCGGACAGTCTAGTAGTACTTAGTATTAATCAAGGCAGCGGATGGTAGTGTGTAATCGCCGTGACATGCTGATTAAGGGTCTGGGTTTAAAGGTTGCCAAAGATCCTCTCAGGGTCTGGGTCCGCGCTTAATCCATGCCATATTCTATTATGAATGTTCTATTTTTTGAAGATTTGCAGTGTTGAGATCACCTCTATCATGAGACCTGATCCTCTCTCTTTTCAGGATCTTTATTCTGTACTTTGAAGAATTGCTCACAGGACTTGTACACCTTAAACAGCTAGGTATGCGACAACAAGGCCAAAAATTGCACAGGACGTATTAGAGCTAAGGGAAGACGGAAGGTGACTAAGGTACTATTTAAATTACTCACATATTACACAACACTTTGCAAAGTCCATAGTCATATCAATAACTAATCTAATGTCCCAATGAAGTCTAAAGTCAATTTGGGGAAAGGCGATCAGTCTACCAGTATGTTTTGCAATGTGTGAGAAAATCCAGGATATTGTCCTGGCTGAAAAGAGTGTAAGCTCTTTGCTTCATTGCAACCCACACTATGAACAGAACATCAGTTTTGGCCAGATTAGCCCACAACAAGCAACAATAGAGACATTCATAGTTACGAATGTTGACAAATGTTGCCATTATTATTTCCCAAAGTTGATATATACAAGTATAAAAATATATCATTGTGATTTTGTGAAAATGTGTAAAGCTGGCCATACACCTTTAGATCCCTCTGTCAGATATCCTTTAGATCTACCAACAACTATGTAGTATGGGGTCCTCTGCACTTTAAAGCTAGCCACACACGGTTCAATTTTGGTTCAATCGTCAATTCGTCAATGGTTCAATTACTAAAATCGTGGATTTTGGTCTGGAAACGATTGAAGTTCAGATTGAAGTGGTCTATGTTATTATATCGAATCTAATCGATCCAGGAGAAACACCACAAACATCGACGATTATTAAATGATTTTGGCACAATCGACGATGATTTTCCAACATGTCTGATCAAAATTCTATACATTTTTCTGCCTTCATCGAACAATTATCGTCCATCGTACCATGTGGGCAATTCTTGATTTTCGTAGGTAGACTTGATTGTTTAGAAAGTCCCTCATATTACATGGTTTTGGTAAAACAAAAGGAGATCTAAAGGAAATCTGACAGAGAAATCCAAAGGTGTATAGGGGCCCTTAGTTTATGTCTATGAGAAAATAATTAGTACCAGATGTCTCACAATTAGTATTTCTGGCATAATTCATAACAGCGCCACTGGATTTTCTTTGTGTTGCAAAAAATGTAAGACTTTTTATTTTTTTTGCCAATACCATTGATATTTAACTAATTACATATTCCCAACTAGAAACCAAAGCAGTTTAGGACAAGCCCCTTCCGGCTGCATGTACTGTAAAGCTTTGGATTTACCTCTGGTAAACCACCAGCACTGTATGTACAAGTATACCACTGCCATGTGTGTTTTCATACTTTATTGCATCTCGGTGCTATTGATTTGAGAAACTAATAAAAGGAAAACATTTTTAGTTTGAATATTTAACAAGCCTGCATACAATCCTGTGATTGGATTAGTATAGGTACTGTGTATTGTGTTAAAAATATTGTTGTAAAAAATATTGCTCGCCATGTGGTTCATTTCAACAGTGCACATTGTATTGCCTACATATGTTGTGAAGCACTTCTGTAACACAGTAAAACAAAGATATATTTTTCTGTTGACATTTCTCCTTTTAAAGGGATTTGCATGTTTAGCTGGCATGTCTAAAATGAATATATAAATTAGTCTGGCCATGTAGTAGGCCAGTTAATTAATGACCAATTGGTGTCCTAGGCCTTCCTTGTCTCTGTAGTTCAAAGTTTCCGGGTCCTCCAGGGGGGAGGCCCAGGCTGCAGACATGTTCATGAGTAAAAAAAATATGGTGTTTTCTTTCTTATAACACTTCATGTTATATGTTTTACTGTGGTCAGTACACACTAGGGAGGTGCAGAAGGGAAATAAATCATGAGGCAGGAGGTGGCGGGTAGTTTAGGATAAGAGATGAAGGATGTTTTTTTTTTGTGTGTGATCCAAGAACATACAGCATAGGAATGGGATTCTCAATCACTGGTGAAATTTTGGGTAACATGGTTGTTTGGTGGATTGGTAGGTGCTATTCTTGCAGTTGTTCTTCCTATTTCAGTGTGGACTTCCACTTTTTTCATATCTGGCCTACCAGGGTTTATAAATACAGCTGTAACCAGTACCCAACTCAGTATTCATCCAACTGTCCGTAGAATTCAGGGAGCCATCAGATAGGCTTTGTTTACCAAGGAAGGTCTGAGGGTAAAAAAAGAAGTCTAGAACTGCTATGGCTATTCATTATTAATGGCCAATATTTTTGAAAGCTATGAGCATCCACCAAGTGATCTTGAAGACATTTAGACTGGAAAAACATCATGTTATATCACATGTATGGGCTAATTTAGTCCTGGATGGAGGTAAAGAGAAGGATTGGATGTGTACAATCAACTATGCTCCTTTACCACTCTAGTAACACCCCAGGATTGTAGGCCCTCCAAATGGTTTTAAAATTTCTACCGGGATTGGTATAGTTATGAAAGGTACCTGCTCTTGATATGTGTCCAGTATAGGTATCTGTATAGATGGATAGGTAATGTTTTCAGGTGGTTCCACCACACTTCCCAGCTATATAAGTAATACATTGTGTGATGAAATTATATCAAAAACTATAGATCGCTTTCATATAGTATAATATATAGTGTTAGTGTTGTTATAAGTGTTCTTGTCCATGGATGGACTCTACTTCTCTGATTACTATAGTACTAATATAGAGAGGCATGCTTAAAAGACCTGAAAGTATAACATGTCGGCACAAGCATGCATTTACTATCTTCTGCATTGTACAATTCATTATTTCTAAAAACTGAACTCGACTTACCTTTTGGTCTTTCTCAGATGTACAGGCTTCACCCTTGACTGAAAATGCATGCTCTCATTTTACTGCAAAATGCAAACTTTTTGCAATGCGTGGCAAGTGGCAGCACAAAAGTACTGCTTAATTTCTTGTCTAGAAGGGTCCTTTATGTGTGCTGTGGTTCCATTTTTTGTCGTAACGGACGCGCTACAACACCCAAAAATGTGCTTTGCGCATAGTTCAGTGAAATACTTGTTTTTCAACGGTAAGGGGGGGGGGGGGGGGGGGGGGGGGGGAGCGCTACTGTTTCCACTAGCACATCTGTTAAGGACTCTTGAACGACCATCTCAATAACTGTGAGCAGCAAGTGTTTTTAAGTACCACGTAGCGTTATGTGTTACTGGAAATACAAATGAGGGGCCAATTACTATGAAAACCTGTGTACCTTGCGTGTCCCCCCCCCCCACCTACTGAATACTCTGTTCCCCAACCTATGAGATTGTAAGCCCGATTGGACCGTGTCCTCTTCTCCTCTTGTGTCATACCCTGTACCTGTGTGTTATCTTGTGTTGTATCTTCACTCTAATGTATTGTAAAGCATTTTGGCGCTATATATGTAGGTGATAATAATTAAACCAGCCACTGCAGTTCAATCATGTAAGCTCATCATTACATGTTAGAAAAATATTCATATTATATTAGCAATGTAGATCACCCTTTAGTTTACACCCACCAGCTTCTTGCTATACATACAAATGTAAAATGGCATAAAGTATATGCTGGCAGGAAAGACCAGCTGTAAAACCCAATTATATGTTCTAGATGTATTGTGATTATATGTAAGATTTAAAGTGGATGCATGCTTTAGGGCCCTTTCACACTATATGTGTTTTTAAAGGCATGCATTTTTTTTAAAGGCATGCGTTTCTGCATATATACAAAAACGCATGAGTTTTTCACATTACATCTCAGTTTGCATTTGTGTTTTTGAACAAATCAATAAAAAATGCATGAAAAATTAATAAAAAATCCATACAGCAGGGCATTTTAAAAAACGTAACGCATGCAGTAAAATGGTAAAATCGGTTGTCTATGTAAAAACACATGCAGTAAAAAAAACCGCGAATGTTTTTAAAACACAGCAAACGGGCCCTTAGAAAAAATGAAGATTTAGGGCCCTTTCACACTATATGCATTGCGCTTTTTCATAGACAACCAATGTTACCATTCACACTGCATGTGTCGCTTTTTTAAAAACGCAGGGTTTCCGCATGTGTTTTTTAAAACGCCCTGCTGTATGCATTTTTGATTATTTTTTCTTGTATTTTTTATTGATTTGTTCAAAAACACAAATGCATTGTAATGTGAAAAACGCATGCGTTTTTGTATATATGCAGAAACGCATATAGTGTGAAAGGGTCCTTAGACTGCATCTACACAAAACAGAAAACTGCATGGTTTTCCTGCGCGTAGACCGTGCAGCCAACCCCTGTGATCCCCTATGGCATTGTTTACCAGAGACACTGGTAAAAATGGGCACCGTGTGTGTTTTCGGTGCAGTTTGCCAATAGAAATGTATAGGATGCGTTATTGCTGGCACGGACACGCGCCCATAAAGCACCCCACGGTTGCTGAGGCGGTATAGTGTAGACCCAGCCGTAACATTTACTGCAGGAGTGCCCAACAGATAGATCTTACAGGCAATGTAATTACTGTAGATTACGGACCCCTGCCTTTTCATTTTTTTGTCTTTATGAACACCTAGATGGCAAAAATATATCCTACCATAAATGTGCATGCTGTTATGCAAAGTAAACAATATATATTTATATAAAGTACACTCAGTATATATAAATGCATTTTTATTAAACATTTTTTTTTTGTTGGTACATCATTTTGAATTTTTGTTGATTTTTTTGAAAGTTAAGCTGGTCATTTATGTCTCGTATCTATGCCGATTCCTCTGCAGGTCGACCGTGCGTGATGACGTCATCACGCACAGGCGGTCGTGACGAGAAATGGCCATGCACCCTTTTTTGTGTCGGCAAATACTTTGAATGGGGATGCTTTTCAAGGAGGGTGCATTAGATTTGTGGGCGATTTTGTGGCAGATCAATTGACACGCACGCACGCTTCGATCAACCTGTGACAAAATCGTTCGCAAATCAAGAAGTCCATGCACAGCTTAACTCTTGTCTTGTTCTGGCATTGTGAGCCCAAAATGGTGGTGTGACTGCCCCCTTCTCCATAAAATTTGCTCTTTAAATCACACCTAAGTATTCAATTTCCCTGATGGCAAAAATCTGATGTGCATCTTTTATTTAATTTCTTTAATTGTTTATTGCTGATAAAGTGTTTCCCAGGAGCAGTGTTTTTGTATGGTGTGGTGTGTACATAGGCAGGACGCAGTGATGCTGGTGTCCTGTGGGAGGCGCCTGTCCTCCACTTAGCTGTATATCAGCTTTCACTGGGGACTCCTCATCCAGATAGGAGGATGTCTGCGCTGCTCTGCTGACACTTCCAACATTCTGCACCGAGCTACAGAGCAGGAATGGTACTCAGCCCAGGACAGACCAGCCTCATAAGGATTATCTGATCCAGCTGGGATAACAGCTTGTACCCTGCACACACCTGGGTTCATGGAGCACACAATACTCCTTCTACTGGGGCTTCTGGTCACATCAAACACAGGTAATTGTCTTCCAGCATGCTACAACCACAGTCTTTGCCATTGCAATAGAAGTTTGTGTAACTTTCTCAGGGTGAGCGGTAACCACAAGTCCCAGCATGTCCAAACTTTACAGAAACTAGTCCCTCCATCTAGATGGTCTTTGCTGGGACCTATTTGTTAGATCTTGCAGCTTGCAGGGGAGACTTTTGTTTGGCTATGATATTTTTGTGTGGTATGCAGGTTGTCATTTCTTTGATAGCAGGTCCTTAACCCACAGATTTTTGATTTAGGTAGAAGCAGTCTAACATGTATCTGCAGTGCTGTGCAATAATAATAATCATAAGTGTCGCAGATATTATATATGTCTTCGATTATCTTATATTATATTTTCTCTTTTTTGTTTTATCCAGCTTAATTGTTTAACCCCCAAGCATCAGTAAAACTGTTATAGGAATGGATTGTGGGAACATTCTAAAAGAGAAACTTTTGCTCTAGCACATGTACCTCTGAGTTAAAAAGTCAAAAAGTTGTAAAAGCTACATGTACTAAAGTAATATGTTCATTTTTGAAATGCTCTCACAACCCTTCAGCAATTTTAGTGATGATACCTTGTTCAGGGGATTTACAAAAAATACCAAATAAACTATTTGAAATTTTGTGACATCTCTACATTAAATATATATATATATTATGCAGCAGCATATAGGAAACCGCGTGTTCATAACTCTGCACCAGAGGAGCTTACAGTCTCATGCCTCCTCAGTGGTTGATGCAATTTACATTTGGCATTACAAACTTCCTCCAAAATGTTTGTTTCATAACTGCAAAATCATGAAACGCACATATTTCTACCCGGAGTGAAACCATATCTAATGAGCTATGTAATGGCTGTTAGCTATTTCATAATATTTAATTGTAACAATTACTGAACCTCAGAATGCAGAACAATGAACTACTGTAGAAAAAGTAATTTGCATTTCAAACGCATCTTTGTGATTTTTATTATCTAAGTGTTTTCCTTGTCTACTATGACTGCGAGCAGTCCAGCACTTAAGATCACTTCCCATACTTGTTTTCTGATCTGGATGCATAGGTATGATTTATGTAAATGATCTGGAATTGTTCGATCATGCTGAAGGCATTTCAGTACTTCTTTCTACTTAGTTCTATTTGTCTGTAGTTTTATCATTAAATTTGACTTATAATTCCTAGTGTAAGTGAGAGTCTTAACTGATCATCTTATCAATGTATATTATATACAAAATATATAACATTTTGGTAAAAAGAAATATTATAAACATTATATCCTAAAAATAAATTTGAATGCTGCACAGTAAATATTTATTATTACTAATATTATTATATATATGTACCATGCCCATTCTCGAACCCCATGTGGTCGGTGTCTAAAGCTAGCCACACACGGTTCGATTTTGGTTCAATCGATGCTCAATTAGATGAATTTTTTCATCGATTAAACATAAATCGAGAAATGTCCACATGGTACGATCGATGATAGTTGTTTGATGAAGGCAGAAAAATTGATCGAATTTTGATCGGACATGTTGGAAAATCATCGTCGATTGTGCCAAAATCGTTTTATAATCGTCGATGTTTGTGGTGTTTCTCCTGGGTCAATTAGATTCGATATAATAACATAGACCACTTCAATCTGAACTTCAATCGTTTCCAGACCAAAATCAACGATTTTAGTTATTTTTTTTTGTCAAAATCTCACCAAAATCGCAAACTCAATGTGGGGTGTATGTTGATGCGATTAAGATCGATTTTCCATTAGACAATTGAATTCCTCGATCTAATCGAGCATCGATTGAACCAAAATCTAACCGTGTGTCGCTAGCTTAAGTACTCAAGCAAAGATGATGTAACTTTGTGGAGTCATTGGTTTTATTGATTGTTAGACAGCAATTTGAGATTGTGATACCTAAAAGTGTGACAATCAGTATCCCAATACAGTGCCCACCTTTATTATTCTTATCCCCGAACATTGTAAACTGCATATAAGTATGAGACTGATTAGTGGTTGAAAAGTCAAATAGTGTGACTGCGGAATTCAGATGATGCAATGGCATTTGTTAAGTCACTCAGACAGCCAATTATTATTAATTTACATGTCGTATTTCAAGTGCTCTGTTCACTTCTGTGTATACAAAACACTGCACTAGTTAGATGACAAAATTGGTAGCTCTTAAGTCAAGAATTTTATAGAGAACAATCCCCAACAAGTTTCTTTATTTGAACATTGACAATATATATGGTGTATTTTCAATGAGCAGTCTGAGATTACCATCAAGTTGATGTTGTATACATAGACATATCTGGAAAGGAACAAACATTGCCTATAAAGGCGCTTGTTTGTATTGCTATAAAATGCATCTGTTTTACTGCAAACGGGTGCATTTCAGGAGAAATTGTTGTGCGACTGTCACATCTGCGGGCTGCTGTTTTAGGAGTTTACATGTAAATCCAAATTCTTTTGGTTGCACTTAAACACTGGCCCAAAGAATTGAAAGTTGTAAAATGATTGCACACTATTTTAAAGTATTTGGAGTATCGGAAAGCTCAGAAATATTCCAAAAATAGAAAAAAAAAGTCTCTTTGTGTATGACGGGGCCCAGGTTTTGTGTGCATGAGCACTAAGAAAGGTTGTTCAACCTCCTTTAAGAATATGTCACAAACAACAGTATAAGAATTTACTTAATGACTTCTTTATGTGAAACTTACTTAATTAGAAAAAGTAACATGTTCCCGTCAAATACCATCAAATATTACCATTGCTCCTATTTGCACCCATTATATAGACAAAACCAGTGCTTTTTTTTTCTCACAGAAAAACCAGGTGTCCTCTCCATAAATAGCTACCCATTGGGGGAACGGGGGCACGCCGCCCACCAGCGCAGGCAGGCAGGCGCGCCGCCTGCCCTCCCTCAGGACAGCTATAACTCCACTCCTCAGTCCACGCTGAAGAGAAAGTTCTCTCCAGCATGGATGTGGAGGAGACGCCCAGTCATAGGGCCACTGCCTGTAACCAATGGGAAGGGGCCGCCCCTCCCTTGCTGCACATTGCGAGGGAGGGCAAGAGGGGAGGCACAAAATCATCCGCCCGTGGTGCACCCATAACCCGTGCTAAATGGCCAA
>CM070042.1:10476840-10489913 GCA_036250615.1 Ptychadena robeensis | reverse complement strand
TTCTTGCGACCCTGTTGACTATTTTGAATGAAACGCTTGATTGTTCGATGATCACGCTACCTGGTCTAGGTATTATATAACAGGGCTGAGTACTACATATCAAGTGTAGATAAACTGTAACTCAGGCAGGAATGTGTACATATCTGATATAGATAATGACTAATGTGCCCAGGGGCTTTGGCAGAGTTGTATCTTCTACTAGTAAATAAAAGCCTGCCCAAATCATGGCAGCGCAACTGGAGCTAATCTCTCTGCTGGTAGCAACCCATTTGTGCCAGTGTTGTGCTAAGATTGTACAGACAGACATGGCAGTGTTTCAGCTCCTGACAAAAGGCCAGCCGCTTGCAGGATTTTCATTTCTTCTTCTTTTTTTTTTTTTTTTTTTTTATTTGATAGAAATTTTTTTCACATAACTTTTTATAACAAAAGCAAAGATCCAGGACAACTGGAAACATAATGGCGAGATACAGAAACATCGGCAAGGAGATCACATATACGGCTGTGGTTACCGCCGAATATAATTGTACATTAACCGATTCCTATAAATGTACCCGGAGAAGTCCTGTAGCAATGCAGGGGGTAAGGCCCCCCCCTATGGTCGGTTATAAACAACAGGCTTCTGTACTATACAAAGATGTCACAAAGGGCCCCCGGTATGGATACACATACCCAAAAATACAAAACAAGGAACAACAAACATTCAACAGTAACACAAAGGGAGAATCCTCCAATGAACAACACCATTCCATACCATACTATACCATGAACAATGAAACTAGGGCTCCACCACTACTCAAAAGCTAGGCTCCCTCAAGTGACTTTAACCCTCTGGGCGGTTTGAGCTTTTCGTGCCATTTTTTATGGCACGAAAATCTGTTTTACCGGCAATCGCCGTGGAGTACACTGTATTCCGCCATTCTTGCCGGCTCTCTGCCCAGCCCTCTACACACGTCCGACGTCAAATACACACCGGCGGTGTGTGGAGAGGAGAGTGGCGCCCCCTCCATTAACATGGAGGTCTATGACGCCAAAGACACAGGGCCGGAAGGGCTCCGTGTGTCGGCGGCTCTTCTACAGAGAGACGGCGGTTTTGCCCAATCCTGGCACGGGCACAGTTTGATCGCTGATCAAACTGTGCCCAAACTGAGTTCGGGAAAACCGCTAGGGAGGTTAAGGAGTCCCAGTGTGTTCCTACCATGTAATGGAGTACCTGTAGTTTACCATAAGAGCTTGTAGTTCAGCAGTCGGTAAAACTACCGGCAAAAATTTACGCCACCTCTTAAACAATTTAGTAATCTGTTTATCTCCCAGCAGGTCTGCAATCATCCTTTCGGTGTGGAAGAGGTCTAGCAATACCGACTGCAGCATAGCCGTCGTGGGGGGTGTAGGGGCCAGCCCTTGTCAGGATGCACCTCCTCGCCGCGAGAAGGCATAGCTGGGCCCATTGCGACAGCCAGGATTTAATCAAAGGCTGTACATCCCTGTCTAGGGAGGATTTTCATTTCTAAGCAGTTTCGTTTAGTTATTTTAATTCTGGTGCAAACATTATACCTTATTTCTGAGACTGACACGCCTCCTATGTCTCTGCATCTTCCAGTGTATCCCAGGGGCTGCAAGTAATGGCAGCTTGTAAAAATATAAAATCATATGTTTCTTTGCACTTACTGCATTAATTATAGTTTACTAAAAGGTTACACTATATGTGTTGAGGGTGGGTATCTGTATAATGTCAGAGTGTGGGCCATGCTCAAAATAATAGTCTTAACAAATCCCTAACCTGGTCCACCATGTTAAATTCAGTCTCCCTGATGAAGCCTTGACTAGGGGGTGAAACGCTTTGGTGCGATCTGCCTAATATGTTATGGAATGGTGATATTCAATTGTTAATAAAACCTTTAACTGATTACATTGTAAACGGCTCTCTTAACTCAGTGCCTGGAAAGCCTGGCCTCAGGAAAATTGGACCCTCTGTATTATAGTTTACAAAGCACCCTTAACCCTCTGAGCATTTGCCCCGTGGCACGGTTTTTTTATAACCGTGCCACGGGCAATCGTGGCGGAGCACAATGTGCTCCACCGTGATTGCCAGCTCAGCTCAGGGTTCTAAACATAAGCCCGGCATCACTGGAGACGCCGGACTTATGCTGAAGAAAGGCGACGCCCCTCCAGTTTGACGGAGGTCTATGGCGCCACCTACCTTCGCGTCACCGGTGACGCGATCGAGGGCGGACCCGGAAGCATCGGCATGTATGAAGACGGCAAGAAGACGGCAAGACCTCGGGCGTTCCTCCGGCTAACTGGGGCTGAGTTTCATGATGCATGAAACTCAGCCCGAGTTAATTCGGGGAGAACGCTCAGAAGGTTAATATGTGGCAGGATCAGGTAGGGGGCCCAATTGAGCGGGCACACAGACCTGACTGGGTGAGCCTGGCACCCCATGGCCCGCCCAAAGAGCCCTTTGGCAGGTTACATGATTCCTGATGTACTGCCTAGATACTTTCATTTAATTTCTTTTACCTGAAGATTAGCTTTTGTTGTGAAACCTTCAGTGTGTCCTATGCATACAGCTGTTCCAATGAATCCTCTTGCCCTGGTTATCCATAGTCTACGTCTATGGGCCCTTTCACACTAGCATTTTTCCTATACTCTGGTGGCCAGTTCTCAGCTCCTCCAAGCTTAGCTCGGGCTTCCAGAGCTTTGCTGACAGGTGACATCCACCCAGAAAGTGGCTGTAAGTCCCTGTGTATCTGCACTGAGCAGCGGGTTTGGTTATTTTATATACACAGATATCAGTGTATAGCAGAGATATCCGTGTAAACAGGCAGCATTCAGATTAAGCTTAGATCTTATTGAGAATCTAAAGCCTATAAATGTGGGTGAGATGTATGTATAGCATATATACAAACTAGGGCACCATGGTCCAATTTTTGCGATGTTCAGTATTGTATGGTATAGTGGCAAGATGAAAGTCTTTACTAACAAAGTAAAACATCCAATCTAGGCTACATTCTGCAAAAACACATTGGAAGTGCAATGTGGGAAGAGGTGTTATGGTCTAAAGAAACCAAGGTTGAACTTTTTGGCTATAATTCCAACAGATATGTTTGGCGCAAAAACAATGCTGCACATCACCAAAAGAACACCATACGCACAGTGAAGCATGGTGGCAACATCATGCTTTGGGGCTGTTTTAATTCAGCTCGATTTGGGGCCTTAGTTAATGGGTGGAGGGAATTTTATGACAGTTCCAAATACCAGTCAATATCCTCACAAAACCTTCAGGCTAGAAAGCTGAACATGAAGAGCAACTTCATCTTTCAGCATGACAACGACACAAAGCATACATCCAAATCAACAAAAAAATGGCTTCACCAGCCAGAGCCCAGACATGAATCCGAGAATCTGTGGGCTGATCTGAAGAGGGCTGTGCACAGGAGATGCCCTCGCAATCTGACAGAATTCAAAATGTGCCATGCTGATAGACTCATACCCAAAACGACTGAGTGCTGTAGAAAAATAAAGAAGTGCTTCAACAAAGTATAAGTTTAAGGGTGTGCACTCTTATGCAACCACATTTTTTTATTTTCATATTTTTTCTTCCCTCGACCTTAAAGATTTCAGTTTGTTTTTCATTTGAGTGGTGCAGTTTATAGGCCACATTCTGAAATTATTTATCTTTGTCTTCTTTTTGTACAGCACAGGAACCAGACATTTTATCAGGGGTGTGTAGAATTTTTATAGCCACTGTATGTCACATATCACACAATGTACAGAGCGGAGAGCCCACTAACTTTAGTATGTCACATATCACACAAGGTACATAATGCAGTGCCCGCTGTATGCCACATATCATACAATGTACAGAGTGTACCTGAGTATGGTTAAAGCTCTTTGCTCTTGACGGTTCTTAGTTGTGGCCGGGTCTGGAACAGAGCAGTACCACGTTGCAGGTGACTCAACAAATATAATCTGTGTGTTAGTGACTACTATGATATGGGGGAGCTGGGTATATATGACTATGATACAGGGGAGCTGGGTATATATGACTATGATAGGGGGAGCTGTGTATATATGACTATGATATGGGGGAGCTGTGTATATATGACTATGGTATGGGGAAGCTGTGTATATATGACTAGGGTGGAGCGTGTAGATATGCTTGCTATTGGGAAGCTGTGGTATATATGACTATGGTATGGGGAAGCTGGTGTATATCTGACTATGAATCTGGGGGAGCTGTTATATCTGACTTAATAATAATTTTAAGCTGGAACAGTTTTTGGTTTTTTAAAGTATATTTTAAATATGCTTTGTTTGTGGTGTTTTGGGGTGGGGGCGCCAAGGATTTGCTCGCTGGGGCACCAAACAAGCTAGCACCCCCCCGCCCCTGAGTCTCAGATATTGTTTGTAATGCCTGCCATCAACACCCCGACGGGTGCAGACAGACCAGCATCCGAGATGCCAACCGGGATGCAAACGTAATGCGTCATCACGTTTGCAACCCTGTGCAATTATGGGGCCCTTCAGTCCGGGCCTGCACCCTTTGTGTGCTGCCATTAACTTTCAATGAACGACGCCAGTCCTTCATTGAAGCTAATGCCCATCGGCCCTTCCTATCGGCCAGTAGTATTATGACATGTCGCTGTCTCTGCCCCCGGCCGGCTTGACCTGTCAGTCCCCATGTGGGCCATGCCGATAGCGGAGCTCGATTTTTCCAGCCGACCGTGGTGCAGCACCCCGTCGGTCAGGTGAAAAATCGGCCGCTTATCGGCATGTGTATGCCAGGCATACAAGTAATCTCTCCAAATCAGATATTTAAAGGACCATTTTAAGTTACAGGTACACCCCCGCCGACTTCTAAATCTTGGACACTCTGCCGACAAGTCTTTAGGACATGAGTTTTTGGTCTGCCTGTCGGCTGTACCATTTATGAGGGCTCATTCATCTTTTTTGAGGTTACATTTAATACTGAAGCCATAGACTTAATTTTCAGGATGTTTTAGACTTCACAGCAGTGTTGGATTAGGTGAAGAAAAGAAGTGGGGATACTCAGCTTCATCTTGTGAGTTCTAGTAAACTAATGGATGATACCAACCTACATCCACCTATTTGTTTACCATGCATGTCTTTTCTACATGGCATCCCTTTATAGAATTTTCATTGATAACTTAGTACATTTTTTTTGTTGCTTTGTTTGTATTTGGTTGGGTCATGCTTAGAGGTGAGATAGCAAGGTCCATGAGATTGTAGGCAATTTTTATATTGTTTTTAATCAAACCTTTTTCCCCATTTTGGCCTTTATAGATATGAGCTGTATGATGTTCGGTAATCTGGTATATTGGTTCTCTAAGTAACTAAGCTTTTTTTGTTTATCTTTTCCCAGGATTTGTGCTTGCTCTCCTGCCACAGCTCCCAGGGGGTAAGGTGAGCCCCCAAGTCAAAGAAGGTGGAAGAAAGGCAGGCAGGGGAGAGAAGGAATCGTCTGCCATATTTCTACAGTCAGGGTTAACCCGTCCTCCAGCATCGACATCCCCTGGACCCCAGGGGACTCCAATTCCTGGATATGATCAGATGAGCCCCAGTTTCCACTTGGAACCAGATTCTGGGGGCTCACACAGGAGAGAGAAGCGATGTACGTGTTATACGTCTAAGGACAAAGAATGTGTATACTACTGTCATCTGGACATCATATGGATCAATACGCCTGAGTAAGTAAAGGTATACATCCTAGGTCCTCTTCCCATCTCCTCTTCACTTCTGAGACCAGTCCTGGAGATCTGGTGTGTACATTCTCCTACTCTGAGACCAGGAGCTTGTGTCTATTGGGTGTTGTGTTTTCTAGAAAGTTTTTAAGATGCTTTGTCATGTTTTCCATTTGTTCCTTCAGCTCTGGTTACCGAAACTAACCTTATCATTTCAACCTTAGTACAAAATTGTTTCTACCAAATTTGTCGCTAATCTGTTTTTATACTTTTCCACAGTCCTATGGCCCCTTGACTTTGTTAAAACCTTGTATATATTCAATCTTTATCTTTACATTTATTAAATCTTCCTTAAAGGGGGTACTAAACTTTAAAAACTTAAAAACACCACATTACATTGATGTAATGATCCATGTACCACAGGTGATGCTTAATGACACAGTAGATACAATGTATTATATCTGTCTGTATTGGAAATTATAACTACAAATATGGTCAGTGCTCTGAAGTTATAAGGCTCCGTTTTCACAGCATTCTCGCTGAGAATGCCATGGAGACATACCCTAACATACACAGATATAGTTTTTTATACATCCATTGGCTTTAAGGCCCCCACACACGTACCGAGTGGGGGCCGACAGAGCTGCTAAGATCAGCTTGATGACGTCATCACACTGCTTTCCAGAGCTGACAGCATCGGCCGGCAACCCCGGACGTGACGTCACTTTGGTGGAGTCACTTCCTGGCAAGATGAGGTAAGTCTTATTGTCCCTCCCTTACATTTTCCTAACCCACAAATGATGTACGGGGTGCGAAGTTAGGAGGGAAAGTTATTCTCCCTCCCCAACGTCTCACTGTGCTTGTGGGCATCAGCCTGATTAGCTCCAGCTCGCTCGGCGACCCCTGTGAAATGGTCGCTCGACTCCCTAGGGGGTCCCAAACAACAGGTTGAGAACCACTGATCTCGGTCATAGTATATGTGTGGTAGTTTTCACTAGTTAACTGACTGTAGAGAGCCAGTTGGATGACTAGCTAAACATTTTAAGATGTTGACATCAATCTTTACAAGAGGTTGATTGAGTTCCTAGTTTAGGAAATGTCTAATTGGCAACATCTCAATACAATACAAATCACCAAGAAGAAAAGCAATATGTCTGTGTGACAGAGACTAGGGGGCTTTCACAGCACAAATTAAATTGAAAAACATCATGTTTAATAATGAATGCATTTAAAAAGTGCATGTGTATATTAACACCACTCTATGTATACAGAAAACATCACCAACATGTTTCGCAGAGCTTTTCTGCTTCTTCAGGGGGTGTTGCTATAAAATTTCTATACAATAACAAAACATAATAGATACATATTCAGACTTGCCGTCTTATTTCCATGTGTGGTACTATGAATTATGCAAAGTTTCACTACTTAGACTTGTAGTAGGTGGATAATACCATGATTAGTTGTTGAGATTAGGTAGCATTAGTACATCCTCCTCCACTTCTGCCAACAGGGATTAGGGGGCTGCCCGAGGATACAGCTGAGAACGGGGGATTTATGCAGCCTGTTTGCGGTTAAGTTTTAAATGTAATGAGGAAACAATGTATCAATATCTAAGCTTATCCATCTCAGGTGTGGGATTTGGTGGGTCTGTAATTAAAATTGGGGGAGTGAAAAGAGTAAAGGCTGCCATACATGGGTCGATGCCCGTGAGATAGATCAGCCTTCGAGCCTAATTAGCTCAGGGTGCAGCACTGCTGCGTCATCAAGCTCAGCCGATGCTTTGCATGGGGACCCACAGTCCCCATCCAAAACAATTAACATAGACAGTCATGCCCGATAACCCTGTCTTCGAGCGGATTGATTGACCCTGCTCGAAGACAGGGGTGGCCGTATCACATAGTGGCGAGCGCGCATGGCGTGATGTCAGGGCTCAAAAAGGCCATCTATCGAGCGGCTATCGTCAGGTGTATGGGCTCCTTAAGGGTTGCAGACATAGAAAAGGTACATGAAGAAGACAAGTTACATGCGCCACACTACAACTCACAATGCTCATATAATCAATGTGTGAAATATGTGCTGGGCCTGTAACCATCTTTCTTTTGCTGGGAGCAGTGCAAATGTTTTGTATGTCAGTGCTGTGGAAAGAACTCTGATCCAATTAGGGCTGTGGGCAGTAGACATTCTCACACTCCAGAACTTGTGCGAGCAATCCCCTTGCTTTTGATTTGTCTTTATCCTAAACTGTATGTGGCTGTTTTATTTTTGTTTAACTGTGAACCGCCTGTAGTGCAGAGATCAGCAGTATCTGCAGGTTATCCAAAAGCAATGCTGTGGGCTTGTGTCCAAACACTTGCACTTCCAAATGTGTGTATTGCTCAGTAGGGGATAACCAAAAAACACAGGATAACAAAAACACATATCATTTTAAATGTTCTATTTTCTTGGCATAGTTATTGCGATGTCATTGTGTATCTACGTGGCATTCAGCTCATGTTATTTACCAAGAGGTAGAGTTCACAAGAGTTCAAGTGATTCTCTTTATTGGCGAACTAAAGTCATTCAAAAGGTAAGCTTTCGGGATGTCTCAACCCCTTTTTTCAGGCTTAATCAGGGATCTTGCTTGCTTTTTTATTTACTTTAGTAAGCCAATAAAGAGTATCACTTGAACACCAAACATCTGTATTCAGATATGGTAAGCACGGAACAACAGTTTATTGCTAGTTATTGGTAGAAATGTAGAAATTGTGACTGCCCATATAAAATAAGTAATCTGATGAGACTCTTGAGAGATTTTTTTTATTCCAATCGGGAAGTGAGGGAAAATCCCCAAGGTGACACAGTAATGAAAACCTGATCGGCTGCCCTCACCTTCTAGAATAAAAACATATGATATGACAGTAACCTGGTTGTCAGATGGCCTCATGTCTAGGGGTCTCCACTGGCTACATGGGTACAGGGGGTTCTTGGTTTGTTTTGAGTTAGAAAGATGATCTTCAAAAGACTAGAAATCCTCATCTGGTTGCTATTGCTAAGATCAGCATGACATTCCCATGAGCGTAACAGTTGTGCAAAGCTAGAACTGTTGCCCCAATAGTTTTCCATGTATGGGTTTCCCATGTCTGCTCACATCTGTGCATTACCCATGCAGAGCAATAGAGATGGTTGAATTTTTCGACTTCCTAACTTTGTGAGCTTATTGCAAAGCTCCTGAAAATGGTATCATCACAAAAATTGCTGGAGATGTAGAGAAGGGTTAGAGGAACATTTAAAAAAAAAAAGTTTTGCTCTAGCACATGTCATTTTTGCATAAATTAAGTTCAAAATTAAAGTCGAAATTTTTACTTGACTTTTAACTTAATTTGTGAAAAAACTATTTGTGTTAGAGACATACTTTCTTTTTTGGAGTATACCCCCAACCCTTCCCTACATGTCCAGCAAGTTTGGTGATGATACCATGCTCAGGGGCTTTGCAATTAAGTCGAAACCGTCGAAATGGTCGACCATCTCTACAGAGCAACAGCTTCACTAAACCACTGCTTAATAGGATGGTTCTTGATCAGGCTCCAGAATCTCTCTGTAGTAATCTGGCGCATACTCAGAGGTTGCTAATTCATCGTTATTTAAACTTAAAGAAGTCGAAGATGTATATTATACTTATGTTCTGCAAGAAGGCAGAAAAATTAAAAGGAGATCGAAAACTAAGTGGGGAAAATATTTGCCGAATGTCCCCAGTGTCTAAGGTGTCACAACTGTTTCCAATATAAATGAGTCAATAACAACTGTCAATTGTTTCATAATACCATCAAGTATCCAGGAAAACCAGCAAGATATTGTGTAAATATTTTATGCTTAAAAGTAAGTATACTGTGTAATTGCCATCTGCAATTTGTACATATATATATATCCTGCCATTGATTAGAGGCAGAGATAATTTGTCACCACAATTAGTATTACTTATTTGTGGAGATTTTTGTTGTGAACATCAGTAAGTTAAGAGAGTAGTATTGATCAAATGTAATGTGTCACTGTTCGTTTGACTGCCCAGTGTCCGTACAGCTTTGATTTTGTCATTTAAAATCGACAATGACTTCTGTATCCTATGGGTGTGTTCATTGCTTACCTGCCACTAAGAATGATTGTTTCCAGTAGAGAAAAGTGCAAATAGGATTTAGGGTGTTCCTTTTTGCCTTAACAATTGTGGCCATTTACTGTGAGATCTGAATTCTCTAATTAAATCCCAGCTCATGTAGCTCAACTTTTATTAGGTGTGCAGATATCTGACATATAGAGAGTTTGGAGTTTAAGTGATACCTTTTATTGGTTAACTGAAATCATAAGAGAAGCAAGCTTTCGGGATGTTGCAGCCTGAAGAAGGAATCTGTGACATCCTGAAAGCTTGCTTCTCTAATGACTTTAGCTAGCCAAAAAACGGTATCACTTGAACTGCAAACTCTCTTTATTCATCAATGGCTTACATGGTACAACACTCTACTATTAACCTCCCTAGCGCACCGCCTGTACCGCGCCGTTTTTAACAGTGTGGTACAGGCAATGGCAGCAGTGTACAATGTGTTATTCATGTGAGGGCAGGAAAACAGAGGCCCCACCATTAACATGGAGGTCTATGGCACTGCTCGCCCTTGCCCCCTTCCGCGTCACCGTGACGTGATCAGTGAAGCTGCAGAACCCGGACATGCTGTGGCTGGAAGCAGCATCGCCGTAGCTTTCCGGGATATGCGGCTTTCATGGGAGCCCAGCTCATCCAGAGTTTGTTCTTCACACAGATGGGCTCACGAGATGGGCTCGTCATGAACACTAAGGAGGTTAAGCAGGGTACAGACATGGAGATATGTGCGCGCTCACGGCCATCTATCTGACCCATATAATCTGCCCCTTGCGCTGTTTTCGAGCCCGCTCGAAAACAGCCTTATCGAACATGACCGTTAATACGGCGATGTCCGATGCTTTGCTTAGGTCTCCAGGCAAAGCTCGGCGGAGGAGGAGGAGCTGGGGAGAGGCAGTTCTGCTCTCCCCGGCTCCTCCGATATCTGACAGCAGCATGATGACGTCATCGCGCTGCTGCAGGGTACATCGGACGGCCTTGAATATCGAGCCGTCTGTACCCTGCTTTACTCAGATATCTGACAGATATTGACTTTTTAATGCAGTTGTCAACCTTAAGGCCCCCACACACATAGCAAGCGGGGACCGACAGATGAGCTGTGGAGTGCAGCGTGATGACATCTTCACGCTGCTCTCCATCGCTCACAGTATCGGCGGGCACCCTTTGTGTGCTGCCCGTTCATTTAAACGGGGACGCAGGTCCCCATTAAAACTAATGGCATCGGCCAGAGATTTACGGACATGTCTGTTCTCTGGCCGACCAAGACTTTATTGTTCCAGATTCTTAAGGCCCCCATACACAAAGCAGGAATAGGTTGGTAGTGCTCACACCTTCTTTCCTCCTCTGTTGTCCCATTCATCTGATGTACAGACGTCTAAGAGGAAAATTTTACTTTTTTAACTACCAAAATGTTATAGTAAATGAAAATATATTAATATTAATAATCTCAAATATCCAACCTGCTGACTATTGCTTCTGTTGTATAGTATGTGTGCAGTTTGTTTATTTTTTGAAACTATATGAGAAAGTAAGAAGTCATGGAGTTTTCTGTGCAATCATTTTTGGTGAAATGTTAGGAAATGTCTTACCATGTGACTTACTCCCATATTTTGTACGGGGTTTCTCCAGGTTTCCTATTTTTCAGTCAATCTGATACCGTTAATTGTAATTTCACGATGACATTTTTACTATATTGAACTCAAATGAGTTATTTTAGTTTTTGGAATAGTAACATAGGTGATTAAAAATGATGGGCAATTCAAGTCTCTTAAGCTCTCACTAGGACAGAAATAAAGATGTTACCTATGACATATTGAGTGTCTCCGAAATTTGGAGGGATTTCCACCCTCTTGCCTCATTTTTTTGTTTCAGGACACAAAGTAAGAGAAAGTTGCCTGGTAAAGTATAGAGAAACGAAGACTCTTGGAAAATTGTAACCTTTGTGTACTTTAATAGTTACACTTAGATTGCATAGTTATGTTAGCTTGCATTTAATATTGGAAGTTATTATACAAAATCCTAGTCACAACCCAGCTGTAAAACTGTATGTGCTGGGATAGTCTTTGAGTGGCTTTTATGCTTCACTGTTGGGAACTGGATGAACAGGAAAAGGTGACACGCTCCTTGTGATAACCAGCTACCAAACCCGGTGCTCATTCATTGAGAGAGTACATTGCCCACTATAGGCTGAGCAATTCCTAGCTTATACATCCTGGCTCTTGCACTACCTGGCAACTAGTCAACTGTCAACTGCCCGGAGTCAGACAGTTGATAAGCAAATATAGGACATCATCTTCTAGGAAAGGAGGGTTAAGCAGAACCCCTTGCATGGTGTTTACAAATATGTATCAAAATGCAGGGGTATGAATGATGGCTATGTGAGTTGGAAATTGTGGGATGCCATGCAACATTCTGTAGCATTACAAAGTGTATAATATATCATTAAATGAACAGCATAGAAGGGCTTGCAAGGCATGGTCCTATTGATAAAAACCAGAGGCAGTGTTGTGATCTTCGGCTAACTTCTTATCACCGTGACTGTGCCCAGGTCACCCATTCATGGGAGTGACAAGCAGGGCACTGCGCCAACTTGGCACAAATGCTTTCCAATTAGCGGTGCCTAAGAAAGCAGCTGGACAAAGCATCCAGGTGTTGGAAGGAGACCAAAGTGCAAAGATTTGACTGTTGCTCTAGGCTTTGTACTGGCTTCTAGGTAAAAGTAGACCTTGAACCTCCTCACCCTTTTTTCATGTTATCACGCTTTTGATTAGACCACTTCAACATGAATGCCCAGTAAATTTCAGATTGTGTTCTTTTTTTCAACATTGAGCAGCTTCATGTCAGGTTCTGCATGTTCATTTTCTGTTATAAGGCCATTGGGAGCCAGATTTCTCTTCTAGGGTTTTCTGCAGCTCTCCTCTACAGCACGGCAGCAGATTTTGTGCATGTACAGAGTGGGATCTTTTATTGGGTTGTATTGAGTACACAAGATTCACTCTTTCCTGTCTGAAAATGTTCAGAATCTTCTTCAGAGTGGACATTCAATCACAAACTAAAAAATAAATAAACTACTTAAAGCACAACTCTATATACAAATATACTTTTTTTTTTATTCTTCAGGGAAGACAAAAGTGTATCCATAGCTCTTCATTAAAAATTGATTCTGTATAGCCAAACTTGCTAGACCGCCCAACCAAATTAAGTTAATTTATCCATGGCTAATGACTTGCTCACTGCCAAGGCCCCCC
>CM070042.1:10428830-10458794 GCA_036250615.1 Ptychadena robeensis | reverse complement strand
TCCTTGATCTAATCGAGCATCGATTGAACCAAAATTGAACCGTGTGTGGCTAGCTTTACAGTGACAGCACTTTGGATCTAATCTTAAGAGTTGACAGCAACAGATTCCAAATACATATAGCACACTTGAAATGAACTCTGGACATTTTATCTGCATATTGTAGTTAGAATAATGAAGTAATATCCCACACCTGGCAATGGAACAGCTGTGAAGCCAAATGTCCCATTACTTATGGTCCCTTAACAAGTGGGAGGCACATTTGCAAACTGTTGCAATTCCTACACCGTTCACCTGATTTGGATATACGTAACCTCAAATTAAAGTGGACAGTCTGCAGTTAAAGCTCATTGTGATCCTTGCAATCCATTGTGGTGGTGTATAGAGACAAAAATGTTAGAATTGTGTTGATGTCCCAACATTTATGTACTGACTGTAAGTGACAGGCCTGTTAATGTTTTTCTTAGTGCACACATACACCAAGTCCGTAGAGAGATGTTTCCATAGCAGATGACATTCATCCATCCTTTAACATGGCTGGCTTTACTCCGAGGCCTCACCTTGCTGTCCCTGAGGGAGGTACATTGTGCGGTCGTTGCTTTCCCTGACACTTTCTGAGAGAACTTCATTTTTGTAGGTCACATATAAGAATGGCAGCTTTCCTTATTGAATACTGATACTCTGTCAGACGTACCTGTTCATCACCTACATCTTATCGCTTCTGGTCTAGTGAAACATACTTGGCTAACACAAAGTTGTCGGGACTTGCCTGGAATGATGTTGTGTATATATTACACTAATCTGCCTAATATATTAGGTTCCCTCTTGTGCTGCCAAAACAGGTGTGAACTGCTGAGGCATGGACCCTAAAAGACCTCTAAAGGTGTTCTGTGGTAAATGCGGCCCTGACATTTGCAGCAGGTCGGTAAAGTTGATAAAGATATGTGTTGGGAACTTCCTGGTGCTGTATCTAATTCATTAGTGACACACCCATTATGGTGAATGGTCTATTTCCGATGTTTGTTTGCTCATTGTAGTTGCATTTGGGGGTTGAATGCGTCCTGTGTAAGCTTGGGAGCAGCTATGAATCTTCACATGTAGGGAGCTTTTCATCAATATGTGACACAGAATATAATTGAGCCGTGGCTGCCTATGATCCTGTTTATGGTTCTAGGTTTGTCCACATTGCATGGGTACAAAATATTGCACAGGGCTGCCGTCAGAAATCGTGAGGCCCGGTACAGCAAAAATGTCGGGAGTCCCCCCTGTCCCCCCCTGACAGCGGCCCTGCCTGGAACACCCTGCATGACCATCTTGGAGATGTTCCTACCCATCCTATCTAACCTTTAGTCATGTTATAAACACCACTGTAAAGTGTGCAACACGTGCAGGGCATTACAGCGGGGGTTGGGTACTTTGCATGCTCCTTTCTCAGGCCGGGTTACTCTGGAGTTACCTTTCTGGAACTTTCCTCTGCAAGTTCTACAGATTCCCACAAGTCCCTGCACACTTTGATCCGGTGTCAGTAAAGCGTCCATATCTGGCTATGACTCCTTGGGTGTTTGCTGGTCCAGAGGTGAATGGGTCCACTGTCCACAAACACTTGCAGATCAATAATAAAGGCCCCCACACATGCACTGAGTGGGGGCCGACAGAGCAGGTCCGATCAGCTCTGGAAAGCAGCGTGATGACGTCATCATGCTGCAGTCCCGAGCTGACAGCATCAGTTAGCTTCAGTGAAGATGCCGGTCTTCATTGAAGTTAACGGCATCGACCAGAGAATATCCAACATGTCTGGCGGCCAAGCTGTGGGGCGACAGTCGCCCCATGTGGGCACCCCCAATCAGAGGCTGATTTTACCGCTGACCGACGGCTGTGAGCGCGCACGCCCATCGATCGGCGGCGAAATCGGCCGCCGCTTGGTGGGTGTATGGCAGGCTTATCCGGGGCTTTTTTAAAAGATGATTTTTATAGGCTTGCTCATGATAAAAAATTTTGAAGGAACGGGTTAAAATGGCTGCCAAACTAGACCCGTGCTGGCTTTTGGTAGATCAGGTCAGTCTTGCAAGTTAGAAATCTGTCTATGCAGGATGACATGTCTATTGTCAGTAGCCAATTGACCCCCCCCCCCCCCCCCCCCCCCACACACACACACACACCTCTTTTTCTGCTATGGGAAAATAGGAAGATTTGGAAAGATTTTATGGAATCTTCTGGGGCTCATTTTTTATATTTTAGTGATAGATTTTTGAACACGTGCAGCCTTGGTTAATGCACTTAGTTCTTGGCTGCAAGTTTGATAAATTAGCCTCTCTAACTAACACTGGCATTCTCAAGCTCAGCTAGTTATACCTTAGCCACTGTTCCTAATTAAATCATCTCTTTGTACTAAGTACTTTATTTTTGTCTGCCAAGAGTTTGTCTGGTTTGTACAAACTGTAATTATCCACATATGTATTTTCATTGACGACGCCTGCCGATGCATGACGTGAACTGCTGTAAATAATGATAGATATGCACAAAGCTGAGGATTATATTGTTATTGGATGTCATGTCACGACTTTATTGATGACCGTGAACTGAGCTCCCCTCATGATGTACATTCTAGTATTCTCTGCAGATACTAGACATAAACTTCAATTTGATATGCAGACAATCAGTGTTAAGCTAGCCACACATGGTACAATTTATCATTCAATCGAGGTTCGATTAGATTTTGTACTTCGATTTAAAAAATCGAACATCGATTGTCATTTAATCGAAGTTCTCCACATGGGAAGCACGATAATTGAACAATTTCGACTGAAATTAAATCGAAGTAATCCAAAATCGTCGATTGAATTCCTCTTACGATTTTAGTTTCAATTGGAAGTTAAAGGGAAGTAGCCTAAAAAATCGAGCCAAAAAATCGAGCCACAAAATCGAGCCCAAAAAAAATCGACCAATCGAGCAAAATTTTCCAACTTGTCCGATCACTTTTCAATCGACGATTGTACCAAAAATTGTTCAGCGATCGTCGATTGGACTATGTGGGAGTACATCGATTAATGTTCGATCGACGATTTTCTCGATCGAAAATCGTCGATCGAACGCTAAAATTGTACCATGTGTGGCTAGCTTTAAAGTTGTATATAGTACGGTTGCCAACTGTATGAAAATATTAGGGGTCAACAATGCTGCATCTTCCAAGATAATTATCTCTGCTTTAGTTTAACTACATAGGGAGTATATTGCACTTTCGGTTGTATAATTGGGAACAGTGTCCATGGGTTGGAGTACCTTAGATTTAAATCTATGACAATTGAACTTGGTAGCCATAAATGATGTTGTACTGATTTGTGGTATGTAATGGTATGGTGTGTGTGAAGGGCAAATGTGAAGGTTGGATTGTGAAGGATGTGACAATTATTTCTATCAATTCACAGCTTAATATGAAAGTTTGCCAAAAAGAAATGTTAGTAGTTGTTAGATAGTAGACATTACAAGGTGCCAAGGCTATATACTTGACATATGCTTGATATTTAGCCAATGGCCAGAGTAGTTTGCATAACTGATATTTCCGTAGATTCTGTCTCTTCCTCTCAATCCTGGCACCCCCGGTATTCCTAAGGGTCCCCATACAACTTTAGATTTCTTTGTCAGATTTTCTTTAGATCTCCTTTTGTTTTACCAAAACCATGTAATATGAGGGAATTTCTAAACAATCAAGTCTATCTGTGTTCAATCGCAGAGGACCCGGCACTACATAGTTGTTGCTAGATCTAAAGCATATCTGACAGAGAGATCTAAAGGCATATGACCAGCTTTATGCCTGGCATACACATGTCTATAAGCGGCCGATTTTTCACTTGACCGAAGGGCGTGCGCGCTCGCGCCGTCAGTCAGCGGAAAAATCGGCCGCTTATCGGCATGTGCCCACAAGGGGCGACAGAGAACGGACATGTCTGATAATCTCTGGCCGATAGAAGCCGATGGCATTAGCTTCAATGAAGACCGGCGTCTTCATTCCAGCTAATGGCCGGCACACAAAGGTTGCCGACCGACTGAAGGAGCCCCATAATGCACCAGGGTGCAAACGTGATGACGTCATCACGTTTGCATTCTGGTGCATATCGGAGCTGATTTGTCTGCACGCGTTGGGGTGTGTATGGCAGGCATTAGTGTTCAATAACACTATGTTTTGGACCTTTTGACGAGCTGCTCTGGTACGTAAAGTTCTGCAGAGGTCTCTTTGAAGATAATAATGGGTATTTAAGATTGAATTTGAAAGATCCAAAGTAACAGAGATCGAACAGAGTTAACCAACTTGGTTCCTGGTTCATCGAGTTTCTTCGAGCGGGATTGATTGATCCCACTTGAAGAAGCCGGTGTCCGTTCGATTTTTGTATTCATTTGAGCACAAACACGCACGGCGATTGATTAAACCGATACAAAAGACGCGCAATGTATGCCTAGCTGAAATAATGAAAAAGATAAACCAATGAATTTCAGCACCATCTTTATTAGGTTAAAGAGATGGTCGAATTTTTCGACTTGCTAACTTTGTGACCTGATTGCAAAGCCCCTGAAAACGGTATCATCACCAAATGTGGTAGAAATGTTGAGAAGGGTTGGGGGAACATTTGAAAGAAAAAAGTATGGCTCTAGCACATGTCGTTTTTGCATAAATTAAGTTCAAAGTTAAAGTCGAAATTCCGATTTTCGAAATTTTTACTTGACTTTGAACTTAATTTGTGAAAAAACTATTTGTGTTAGAGACATACTTTCTTTTTTGGAGTATACCCCCCACCCTTCTCTACATCACCAGCAAGGTGATGATACCATGCTCAGGGGCTTTGCAATTAAGTCGAAACCGTCGAAACTACACAACCTAATAGAGATGGTCGAATTTTTTTTCAAAAATTCGACCATTTCTATTAGGTTGTGTAGTTTCTGCATCTAATATATGGGAAACTGGAACCGATGGAGATGTTACAAGACGATTTGTTGTCTTCCAGGCGACAAAAGAGAGGTTCTCTGAATACAAAAACGTATTATTATTATCTGTGATCACAAAACCCCTTTAACTATGAGTCTCCTTTTGTCAGTCATGACTCACTATATGCTTTTTCCACTACTCCTTGTGGCAACTAGAGATGGTCGAATTTTTTTTCAAAAATTCGACCATTTCGCCTGTTTCGACTTAATTGCAAAGCCCCTGAGCATAGTATCATCACCAAACTTGCTGGAGATGTAGAGAAGGGTTGGGGGTATACTGCAAAAAAGAAAGTAAGTCTCTAACACAAATAGTTTTTTCACAAATTAAGTTCAAAGTCAAGTACAAAATTCGAAAATCGGAATTTCGACTTTAACTTTGAACTTAATTTATGCAAAAACTACATGTGCTAGAGCAAAACTTATTTTTTTGAAATGTTCTTCCAACCCTTCTCTACACCTCCAGCAAGTTTGGCGATGATACCATTTTCAGGGGCTTTGCAATAAGCTCACAAAGTTTGCAAGTCGAAAAATTCGACCATCTCTAGTGGCAACCAAGGTCACACTGTGAATGTATTTGTTTGCATCATACAGTCACTGCAAATGGTTTACTCGAGTGGTCCATTTACCAATAACTTATTTTCATATAAAATTGCATCTTTATTAATCCATAAGTCAAAACTGTTAATATGAAAAGTATACATATAATAAAACCAGCACTGCTACACGTTGTATGAATGATTTAGCAAGCAGAGGAACCCAAAGGGAACAGGTATCACTTGATGAGAACTTGCTTTTGTATTTTCTAGCTGCCAGCAGGGGGAGCCACTTACACCTTATCTGAAGGACAGCATGTTTCTATGGCTTTCAGTAGGGATGACATAGGGTTATAGAAAAAAAAATAGAACTACTGAAGAAGCACATGATCAGCTAATCTTGTTTTATCCTATTGTACACTGAAAACAAAAATGACCCGATTGATTGGGGAAGATAAAAACAAATCAGTTGAAATCAAATCATTGTCTAATAAAAGTCCACTAATCCTAATATGTTCATAATGCTTTCCATATCTAAGTTCATTTTCAATTTTCAGCTAGCCACCCTAAAGAGGTTTCACTATGAAGTGTGATCACTTCTCCTGAGGCCCATCTTTCATTCTCATTTCAGCCCTGTACAGTGAGGAAAATAAGTATTCGATTCCTTGCGGATTCTGTATATATCGCCGCCGCTCGTTGCATGTGTGGGGGCCTTAAAGCTGGCCATAAAGCTTTAGATCTCTATGGCAACTATGTAGTGCCGGGTCCTCTGCGATTGAACACAGGTAGACTTGATTGTTTAGAAAGTCTACAGAAGCCAGCTGGAAGCGCTTGCTCAGCTCATGCTGACCCTACGTTGGTTGCCTCCCGGATGACCACTTTTTTGCTGCTTAGAAGTACATATACACACCACGATTCCAGAGACCCGGACCCATACCCCTGGTGAGGTGGATGTGCGCGCTCTGGCCCCCCTCCGCCTCCACCCTCCGGGCTTCTTTTGGAGCCGCTCTGTTTGGGCTAGCAGCCCCTCCTCCTCCCCCCACCTTGCTGTGGGGACACGCCAATATCATTGCGCTGGTCCCTGGCTTTGCCGCATCCCATCAATCCTGCTCCTGTTGAGTATCTCCATCGGTGAGCCCATACAGTTCTTGCAGTCCAGATGGCTGTAATGTCCTGAGGAAGCCCACGATATAGGGGCGAAACATGTTGACTACAATGTACAGCCTTCACTTCGGAACTCAGTTACTTGAGTGATTCTTCAACATCCCGCACTCTACCACTGTACAATCGGGGTCACCCTGAACTACCCTCATTTTGTGCTCTGATTTTGTTTTTTAGTGTATATGTGTATATGCTTCTATGTTGTTGTTTCAAAATAAAATCTTAAAATATATTTATGCAATTACCGTTTAATGACAGGTTAGGTCTGCCAATCAAAAGTCCCCATTGAGGGTAAATCTCCCCCCCCTTCCCCCCTCACCTTTTAACTAGCCCTGTACAGTGAGAAAAATAAGTATTCGATGCGGATTCTGCATATATCGGCCGCCGCTCATTGCATGTGTGGGGGCCTTAAAGCTGGCCATAAAGCTTTAGATCTCTATGGCAACTATGTAGTGCCGGGTCCTCTGCGATTGAACACAGGTAGACTTGATTGTTTAGAAAGTCCCTCATATTACATGGTTTTGGTAAAACAAAAGGAGATCTAAAGGAAATCTAAAGGTGTATGGGGACCCTATCCTCCATAGGCTTGTGACCTGGCATTTTACTCCCCTGTATGTATGTATGTTCTCTTGGGAATTTTCGTCCACAAAAGATCAGTTTCGTCAAAACTAAAACCATGATGCCAAAAGCCATTTCTATGTGTCATCCTTTCAAAGTGGTGTATGTATTTTGGTGGTAAAGTGGTGTATGTATTTTGGTAGCAAAGTGGTGTATGTATTTTGGTAGCAAAGTGGTGTATGTATTTTGGTGGCAAAGTGGTGTATGTATTTTGAGTAGCATTTTGTAATCGTAACTCGAGTTGTTCATGTGTCGAGCCGGTTGTAAGATTGAAGAGTCCACTGTAAAATATAATAATTTGACTTGAAATGAACTTTCTTCAACAATTGGTGACTTCACCTGGAATTCTAATCCTTATTAGAAGATATGTAAATAAATATTTGTCATCAGAGACAATTGACAGTTAAAAGCTATAACATAACATTTTCAGGGACCAAATATTTATTACCCACTATTTACCCATCAGTTACAGGCAGAACATCTGCTTATCAAGAACTTCCATGTGTGTGTTCTGTACATTGATTGAATGGAATATGCAAAAGTACAAGCAGCAGGGTAACTATCATGTCATGTATCCTTAGGGGAGTGTGAATTTCGCACAGTATTAAGTAGCATTCCAGGCTCGGCCAAGATTGTAATCTATAAATTAAAAGAATAGAATGTTTATCTGAAGTTAATCCCCGCGCTCCATAATTAGCAAGCAGGGTGTGTGCAGCAGTCTAAATGGTATTTACCAATCATTCATGCACAGCGGCTGCCTGCTGGATTCAGATCATTCTGTTCTTTCAAGTGGATCTCTGATTTACCACTAGTACAAAAATTCATACTACCGTGTTTTCCCGAAAATAAGACTGTTTTATATTACATTTTTCTCCCAAAGTTGCCCTACGTCTTATTTTTAGGGATGTCTTATTTTTCCATGAAGAAGAATGGGGCACTGGGGTATCAGGGCGGGGAATCACTTAAAATGACACAGGGGGATCAGGGGGGGAATCAAAAGGGCACAGGAGACTCAGAGGGGGGATTTCCATTTTAGTAACCCCTTCTGATCCACCTGTGTCATTGTGATTGCCGCCTCTGATCCTCCCTGTCCAGAATTACAGTACCGTATCTTCGGGGGTGCCTTATATTTCAGCATCAGGCATAAATGTAAGGGTGCCCTATTTTCACTATTGGCATCCACATTAAAATGATTTGGTCTGTATGTGTACTAAAAAAAAAACAGTTATTCGCACACAGTATGCCCACAGAATGTTATAAAGATAGAGAACTTCATACTTGGACAGCTTGGACTTCATACTGTATTACAATTTGTAACTGTTATTGGATAGCTACAGTATCTGTCTGTCCCTTTCTATCTTACTCCGGCATATGTGTAGGGACAAACACCTGCAGAATCAGGATAGTGTCCCCTTCAAGATTCTCGACCATGATTACCCTGGGCCCCAGGTAGATATAAGGGATGGTTTTGCCCTCAGGAAGCTGCTCAGTGGGAAAGGGTCTGATGCAGTAGGAATAATTGAACACGCTGTCCACTCCGATACCTGAAACCTGCCACAGTCTTGTCTGCCGTGCAATAGCACACAGTTCTATACTAAGCCCCAGTTATGAGGAACCGCTGTGTTTTTTGCCACAGACCTGTGCCAGGTTTCCAGTGGTGTGGCGTATGCCTGCTGCGATCACCCGTTCGACACACAAGTGCTGGCCTTATTTCCCTTGGCCTAACCTAGGCATTGTGGTATAAGCAGTGTGGGTACCCTGCCTCTGCCAACTTTACTCTGTTGTGTGTTGCAAGTTACATTGTTGATCTGCGAGACCCCATTGGGCCTTGCTTGAAAATAACGGTTGTTGACGCATAAGCTGCCTCTTATCATTGGTTGCTTTCTCTGTATGTCTGTCTCACCCCAGCACTGTCTTCTTCCCTTTCTTTATAACTTTCTGTGGCCCTTTTCTTTCAAATAAACATGGACCTCCTTATCTGCTTTCTATTATCAGCATAATAGGGCAGATCGGAGGTTTAAAAAAAAAAAAAAAAAAAAGATTTGCTTACCTGGGAAAAAACAAATCTGGCAATGCACTGCTCCTCCAATGATTCTGTGGTGGGCTCCAGGCGCAAGTGGCCTTAGGAAGATATACATCCACAGTGACTTCTACCTTCCCAAGTCTCCTTTCACCTGGCAGCTCATTGCGGTGACATTGCGTCACTGATTGTAGATCCGGATTTGTAGAGGGTAACTGGAGGACAGGACGCTGCAAGTACGGTGAGGAAGAGGGGATGTTTATGTTTAAGGATCGCATTGCCTGGGTGAAGACTACATAAGGATAAGTATATGTTTTTTGTACTTTTGCCCCCCCCCAAAAAAAATTGTCTTCAATAATGTGTCCCTCTTTTTTCCTTCTTGTTTAGTTTGGGGATGTTGAAGTGTGTATACTTGTGTTATTTGAACCTGCATTTATTCCTGTGTTCCTGGAGTTCTGTTCTGATATACCTTTAGACCTGTAATGTTTCCCTGTGACTTTTACAGGAACAAAGGAAAGCACTTTGCTGGAAAGCTGTGGTTAATAAAAATCAGAGGTGTCCAAGTTTTACTTGAAAAATAGAAAAGGCTTTCAGATATTGCAGATATTTTATATCATGTGGAGACCATGAATAATTCTCCAAACCTGATCCAGATCATGGAAACCTCTGTTCTAGCTTTAATAACTATAGCGCACCATATGCTGCTAACAAAACATAATCTAGTCTAGCTGCAGGCCAGGGTAGGAGTGGAACCAAAAGCCACGGGGCACTATCGTAGAGCTTACACTTGGGCCCCTTTGTTTCAAAGACCTTTCGTGTCCTGATCTGCCTTTGAGGTGTTTGCCTTTGATTGAAAAATCTTCGACATTCGAATATTCAAGCTCAACACTACTTAGAAAAATTAGATAAAGCTATTAAAAAAAAAAAAAAAAAAACTCTTGTTAGCATACTGGTTTGTGGTCAAGGATCCCAGAAATGTCATGAGTGGCCAAACATGTGTCCCATAGTAGTCTATGTAGCTGTAATGCACACATGATCCAGAAACAGCCAAAGATGTTACCAAAGGGCAGGGAAATGTTTGAAAAAGGGGGGGGTTAGTATAGGTTATCTCACAGGAAGGGTCATTGGAAAGTTGATCTTTTATGTATTATGAATAATATATTTGAATACTGTAGCAATGTTTCAATCTGCCAAACGTTTATTTTCAACATCAAAACTGGGTGAAAGGGTAAGGCTTCAGTATGTGCTGACTGATCGGCAGCTCTGACAGGCTGTGGAGACAGCCCAGTTAAAGCCCCATTGCCGTTGCTTGTGCACCCAGGGATTTAACAGATAGTGGAGCCCTAGCTTAAAGCTAGGCATCGTTTTTGGCAAAATCGAACTTTGATTTGATTGAAGATCTTGATCTTTATATCGAACACCAATATCGTAATCAAATCCAAAGTAGTACCACATGGAAGGGTTGATTGTTATACGACCAAAATTGACAATTTCAGTTTCGACGAAAAAAACCACAATGCTTCAATGCACAATGTTAAATCGTTGTACAATCAAGAAAAAAATTCCAACATGTCTGATCACTTTTCGATCGATATCAAACAATTTTCATCTATTGGACCATGTGTACAGTATACGATTTAAGTTCGATAGATAAAATGTTTGATCGTTGTAGGTCAATCGTACGCTAAAATCTAACCATGTATGCCTAGCTTAAGGGTGGCAGGATACCCCAGTGTAACTAAGCAGGCATGCAGATGAAAAACAGGACATATGAAGGGCTTTGGCCCTTCAGAAGCAGCCAGTCCCTACTTCAGGCACATGCAAATCCCTCATTAAGAACATAGCTAGGTCCCCTCTTTCTCTCTGACTCCTAAAGCAGTAGGTGGATGCAGAACATAGCCCTATCCTAGCTGGGCAGATCCCAGGGGTCGGGGAGACCCTTTTCTGGGCAATGCTGAACCTTCCTGGGACTCAAGAGCCTCACCCTGGGAACTCTAACTTTTAAAGACTCTGCACTATCTCTCCTGTTATTGGCCAGTGGCTGAAGAAACTCTTACCTAGTAATGAGCGGCATAAGTAATATTCAAATTAGCGATATTTCGTGAAGAAGTCTACTAATGTTCCAAATAATATTCACAATGGTGATTACCTTCAAAATGAATGGTCACGTGATATTTATTATCGAGTTGGGAATATAAATTCACAATGCATGGTCATACACTTGCGAATATTTGAAAATACTGAAGATTGCGAATATCTGCCAACATATTCACGAAATTTGAGATTTCTAGAATAGCCGATATTCGCCAAATATATTCGCAGTTCTAATATTCGAGCTCAACACTAGTGTTGAGCGGCATATGGTATATTCGAATTCGCGTAATTTCACGAATATACAAAGAAACATTTAAAATTCATAAAATGTGTCTGTATTCTATTGCCTTCCATTGCGCGTGCCCGTGCGCAAAGATTCTCAATGCAGCTTTACAGCCTCTCTTCTTCATTGTGTGATCTTAGCCAGTATGAGCACTGTGTGTATTGTGCATATCCATTTGCAATGTGCACAAATATGCGCGATGTGTGCCGGTAAACAATGTTGAAGCATAATATGACGAATATATGCCATTGCGAATATCCGTGCGCACATTCGCGAAATAATTCTCGAATGACGGATATTTGTCGAATATATTCCAATTTCTAATATTCTCGCTCAACACTACTCTTACCCCCTATGATGCAGTCCTGGGCTAACAAAAATTCTTCCCACCTGGGTCTGGCTGACTGCCCAGAAGTTTCAAATAATCACGCAGAGCTTTTCTGAAGAAAACTTTATAACCCAGATTAAATACACACCGCAGAGTTGTTGTTGGGAGATGAAAAAGTTATTCCGTAGCGACCCCCTATATTTTGTTACGAGTCATTCAAAGAAGTAGTTATCCATAAAACGCTAGGTTTTTCCACCACTCTGTGCAATTGTAAATTTTTCTTGGCTTTATCTTAGATTTTGTATCTGGGTAATAACTAGAGATGCAAAAAATTTTTTACTTGCTAATTTTCAGAGCTGATTGCAAAGCCCCTGAACATGGTATCATCACCAAACTTGCTGGAGATGTAGAGAAGTGTTGGGGGAACATTTCACAGAAAACAAGTATGTCTCTAACACAAATAGTTTTTGAATAAATTAAGTTCAAAATTAAAGTTGAATTTCCGAATTTTTGACATTTTGACTTGACTTTGAACTTAATTTGTGCAAAAACTGTTTTTGTTAGAGACATATTTTTTTCTTTCAAATGTTCCCCCAACCCTTCTCTACATCTCCAGCAAGTTTGGTGATGATACCATGTTCAGGGGCTTTGCAATTAACTCGAAATCGTCGAATTTCTGAAAAGAAATTTGACCATCTCTAGTAATAACTTAGTAATGATGTGGGTATTTAATGCATCGGTAGACCTTCGCATGAAAGGATGCACATGTAATGCCTTTCCCAGCTTATGTGCACACAGGCAGGATTTGAGGGATCATCATAGATGGCAGTCCATTTCAAGGAACTGAATGCAAATCTGATGTAAAGTCTGATTTTGTTTTTTCTCATTTCTGTTACTATGATAATTACTTTCCACCAGAAATATAACAGTTGCAGTTGCATCATTAGCTAATTTGAGGTTGGTGGCCAAGCTGCACTACTTGTAATCTAGTAGAAAAATCGGAGATTACCACCTGCCCCATTGTGTTTTGTCTTTGGGTTGTCTAGAAGTTTGTCATTGAAGCCATGCAGATATTTGTGCCTGCTGTGGAGGTAGCTTTTTACCTGGAAGTTTTGCTTAAAACTGTTCAACCAAAACTATTTCCCCTCGCAATTAAAATAGGAAAAAGGGATGTAGAATGCTTTATGCTCTAGGAAATGTAATGCCTTTTACCATTTGCATGGCAGCAGTTGGACACAGGGTCTATGTGTTGGTTCTGCCTTATATTGGAGTATACTTGTTTTTTGTTATCAAAATGTTGATACATTTAGTATTAGCGTTTCCTTTTTTCTGAACTTATCTGTCTGTTTTAGTTCTTGAGATATGGACTTCACACAAAGAGACCATAGGTGTTTTAATTAACATAAGACACACCATAGAAAAATTGTAACACAAAGAAACATACACAGCCAATCACATATTTCATGAATATACAGGATGGTGGGCAGGGCTGGGCCATGCAGTGTTTACCCTATAGTCCTCCACCCAAGCCTACAGCCAATGCCAGGAGGCAGAGCTTAGGTCCAGTGCAGGGCTGAAACATTAGCATGTGGCTATACACTTGCAGTACCCATTCTCTGAACCCACTGACCTATGGAGAGACACATTTTACAATCTGTCACTAGTAACTTGGGTATGAGCGGCTATTTACCTATGGGAGGAGGAATGAGTAATATATAATATCCTCAACTCACCTAGCTATTACACAGCTATTTACAAATTGGAGAAATCACATTATATATACACCGCAACAGAATGAGCCACTCATGCATATACCATATTTCTACTGCAGTGAATATATAATGAGACTTTTGTGACTCTCTATTGGTTGGTCAGTGTGTTCAGAGAATGGTTAGTGCTAATTTATATACTACTAATGTTTAAAGCAAGGTACAGATCCAATGTACCCTGCAGCAGCGTTATGACGTCATCACGCTGCTGTCAGATATCGGCTGGCTGGGGAGAGACGCCTCTGCTCTCTCCCTGGCAGCTGAAGCGGTCTTAAGGCAAAGCATCGGACATTGGCGTAATTACGGTCATGTCTGATATGGCTGTTTTCGAGTGGGATTGATTTGTCCCGCTCGAAAACAGCGGTGGGTGCAGATTATATGGGTCAGATAGATGGCCGTGAGTGCGTACGGCGCTTGAAACGGCCATCGATTTGACCCATATCCCTATGTCTGTACCCTGCTTTAGCCCTGAACACTCTGCTGGAAACCTGCCCCCAGGCACTGGCCTTTTGGCTTAGTCGGAGTGGACCAAATCCCAGCCTCATGGGATGCTTTGTGTTTGGTCAGGACTTAAAAAAACAAAACCCCTCATTTTGCGTGGAAAAAGTGTATCTTATGGAGCCAAAACATTAAATTTGCTGGCGTCTAACACGCTATTGGTCTCTGGAGTTATTGTTGGCATAGTAAAGTTTTATATGTGCAACGTTTTGCTTGGCAAGGGACAAACCCAAGAGTTGGACCATGCTGATGGGACAAAGAAACTGCAGGGCCAAGTCATTTTCCATGTCTGATAAGGTGGAAAAGATATTCCTCGGTTCATATGACACCCCACACGGCTGTACAAAGGGGGTAAAGTGTAACTCCTGGGCTTCCTATGCAAATAGCAAGTGCTTCTTGTTATAGCGATGTACTTTGGTAAAGGGAATTCCAAGAATGTCCATTTGGACACAAACCTCTGAAGATGATCAGTGGGCATAGTTGGATAGCTGAGGCTTTTATATTGACAGCCTCATGTAGTCATTTTTCTAGAGCAAGAGAATGATTTTATGGATGATCTAGTTTGTGTCTAAGATTTTTGGATGTCTGAGAGAGAAGTGGAATGTCTCATTGTAACTCCAAACCTTTGTTAGCAACCGTAATATGAATTTTCTACCCAACATGTCAACATGCTGATTGTACACATCGGAAAACATCTGTTTTATGTTGATAAGGGAACTACTGGCTGAGGGAAGATAAGACTCGATCCGAAGAGATTGTCATCGATGTCTAAATGTGTTAGCATCACTAATAATGCGTAGCAGACGGCGGACTCTACGCCTATGAAGCTTGCATTTTGCTGCAGGATAAAACCAAATGCTAATAATTGTCCATTTCCGTAAATATGATTATGTATATCGAGTGTACTTTGCCTTTAACCCTCTGGGCTGAGAGAGATTTTCTTCTTATATGCCGATGTGAAATTCATACAGCCATGAATTATAGTAAGTGATCTAGCAGAACTGCCATACAGAGTTCACGTCTTCTAAAATTTGCCATACTGCAGTTTTTTTATTGTACTTGCTCATACATTTTTGGAAAGCCATTCAGTTTTCTTTTATTTTCGCAATGCTATGTTTTCCTTGTCCTTTCTAGTGATCAGCAGCAAAGCAATATTCAAATGGCGACAATTGTTGAATTATTCTACAAATATTCAAAGTTAATATGAGCTCTCCTGTCCATTATAATGTCCATTTGTAGTACGATTTATTGCAAAAGCAATGTGTGTTGTCCTGGTGACATCTAGTGACCGAATGTGAAATTGCAGCTGTGGTAATTTGGGAATTCTTTGGTAACATGCGAATATTGGATGCGCACTGCATAGTACTATTTTTTCGAGATCTTAATGAATTCTCAAAGTGCCGATATTCGCAATAAAAATGTGAGATTTGAATATTCTAGTCCTTTCTGAAGACCCAGGAAGTGAAAATAAATCCCAGGCTATTATTCCTATGTGTTCAAGGGTTCGGCAATGAAATTGAGGAGATATCTCCCAAGTGACCAAAGCTGCAATTTTAGTTGTATTAGGAGGTTGTTTCTCTGTTCACCACACACACATTCCACATCCTAAAACAAAATTGAAATGAACTCTTCCTGTTATACTTTAGACTGGGAAAATGTGCTTTGCTATGGATTTCCTGTTGCATTGGCCCAGTTGAATTAGCTTTAGCAGCTTAGGTACATCCCAAAGCCTTTGCAACCATGTTGGTTTACCAGTGGACCTTCCCTGTAGTACTTTTGAAATCCACTAACACTGCATGCTGGAAGTGAGTGGTTGTTCACTTGATGGTTCTCCACATTGGTACAAGTGTAACAAGATATCGACTTAACTATTTTGCCCCTCTGAAATACTTAGCAGATGCAGCGTTTTCCATTCACTGTCTGCTCACTACCTTCATCCTCTCTGTTTCCTTCTTCTAGAGGTGGGACATGTCCCTTCCTAACATAGAATAAATTCTGTATCTGGCTCAGACCATAGGCATGCATTGGGATTCGTTAGGGATTGGACATCAGTTTGACTTTTAAGGAAACCATACACTGTTCGACATATCCTTTCGATAAACCCAAAAATCGTTCTTTTTACACTGAACGAATGGGAATTGATTCCTGCCCACCTGGAATGATCAACCCCCAAAATTGAATGCGCATGTTGGTAAATTTTTGTCGATCGTACAAGTATCTGATGAGTTTTCTAGGTCTTTCAATCAATTTGTATTCTATTGTACTGTGAACCAATCCAAGTAAAGGAATCGATCGGTATTAATTGTCCAATCACACTGGGTGGTGGTACAATCAATGTGAGACCATCGATATTTTAGTTGTACAAGATCTTCAAAACAACGATCAATACATAAAGGCATATGCTGAAATGTGTTGTGAAACGTCTTACTGAGATTGATAGAATTGTAATGATGTGTACCTTGGGGTGCTCAGGCCTAGGTTAGTTCAAGGCATTGCTGTTCCCCACATTCAAGCTCATAGGTTGATGGTTTCCATTATATTTGTTTTTATTTACCACAGCCTGTCTATTCAATATGGGTACATTATGGGTCTTTCCTTTTCCAGCGGTAGTGGTGTTCAGTTCTTAATTTAAGTCAAATAAACAGCAATAATACTAGCGGTGAAGACCATTTGCTACCTTGGGATTTTTCATTGGACAGCACCAGTTAATAGGTTAGCATTGCTGAGAAGATGGTTGAGTTTCCTTTTTGCTTGACATCCCTTCGTACAATTGTTTCCAGAAAAGCTGAACTATGGCACAATGGTGGTAGAAAACTATCCGATAGAAAACTTTCAGTTGAAACCTACAAGAAGTACGCTCACTTCATTCGGTTTTCACATGTTGGAACCAAACTTTATATTTTCATATATGTTTTCTGTAGTGGAATGAAAGATATTTTTGCAGCGTTTGAGCTATAGAAACAATAACGTGAGTCATTTTTCAGTGCATGTGGTCACATACAGCTGAAAATGCAGAGGTTTTATGGGACAGAGTAAAGCCCCCCCCATACACCTTACAATCTTACCATATAATTTATGTACAATCAACTTTTGTTCTACCAAAACCATGTAATATGAGGACCTTTCTAATCCTTCCAATCACTATGTTAGGAAATTGTATGGAATGATCTAGAGGTGTATGGGGGGCTTAAGACATCGCCTCTGAAATGTAAACATCTGTGTTTTTTACTTGGTAAAGCGAGAAAATATAAACATTACTACTGATGTATTATAGTACCTCACATTGATATATTTCATAGTCAGACTCCTACATTGATATGACCCTCTTGTTAATAAAAAAATTCAACTTATGCACATCTGTGGGGGGGGGGGGGGGGGGGGGGGGGTTAGGGCCTGCATACTTTGATTGGTGGGAGAACGGCCCTGAGTACACATATCTACAATGTGGTGTGGTCAGAAAAGGTCTTCCTGAAAAAAAGCTCAAACTCAACAAATGTGAACTCTGGTGCAGGAAAACATTGTGCTTGTTTTCACAGTTGTTTTTCATAAGATTTTTCTATTATTTGAGCAAGCGAAAACACCTTGTGTTTTGCAAACTCACAAGACTCTAGTAGGCTGCATTTGTTGCTTTTTATTTTTAAACCATCCCAGGGACATTTGTAATGCCTCATTTTTTTTTTTAAAAGCTCTCCATATGCCTGGCAGGCGTTTTTGAGTGTCCCTTCAATTTAAGATCCAAAGGCTCTTTTTGGTATAGGGTTTGACAGGGGAGTAGCTTGAAATGACTGGACCCTATAGCAAATTTATTTCACAGGCCACTTCCTCCCTCCCCCTCCCGGACCTCCCAGTCCATTCCCCCTTCTTTCTCTTAGTCCTTCCTATCCCCCGAACCCCTCCTTGACCTCACCACCCAATGCTCTGTTCCCGAACGGCTGGAACTAAGAATTGACAGTCCGGTTGACAGTCCAGCTTTCTGTACCAAAAGCACTTTGAAAAATCTAACCTCCCTGGCAGTCCCTAAACCAAAATTGGTACATGGTTTTTGCATGAATTTTATTTTATGTTGTAGGCCTGTAACTTGGGCTAATTTGTCCAAACAAGGGTGCAGTAGTCATCCTTACTAAAAAAAAAATTGATACACACAATTATGTAAAATTGAATTGCTGATTGAAATAAACAAAAAATTGGCTCACACAAGAATGAATAAATCCTGGCAATCAGTTTGTTAACCACCCTAGCGTGCGGGACGGCAGCACCTCGTCCAGCGCTGCAGCTGCTACATAGCACGGGGACGCGGTGCTGCCGTCCAGGTACGAATCGGGGGGCTCCAGGAGAGCAGTAACCACGCTGTACTGGTGTCCCCGTGTCCCCGATGCCTATCGGATGCTCTGCTTCTTGTGAACTTCTCCCCCCCGCTCCGAGTGACGTGATGACGTCAATAGGGGAGGCGGGGAGATATTGAACTGTAACAGTAAATAGTAATGTGTAAGTTACAACGAGGGGGAGTTGGAAGCAGTTTTATACATAGGAAAAACTGCTTTCAAAACTCCCCGAGTAAATAAACATCGCCAGAATGATGGATAGTGTCCCGTGAGCCCACAGATGTGCACATTTGCTGTAACCACTTCTTACCTGGTGTGATTTATCACACCAGGTGTAGAAAGGGTTAAGTGCAAATGGGAACATCTGGGGAATCAAGGGACTTTTTATTTGGCGATATATTAGTAATAGCAGCATAGTTTGGTGTCATAATTCTTGGTTTTTTGTTTTAATTTTTTTATTAAAGGTTGTGATTTGATTTACAAAGTGGTGTGTTTCAAAACATTATTATAGTCAGGATGTCTATGGACCCTTGTGAAGGATATAAGTTTGGGAAGTTACATGCTACGACATAAGAAGAAAGTTCCATGAAGTTGCGCTTTTGGTACAGAAATCTGGACCTCAGCAGTGCGCTAGGGGGGTTAATGGACCAGTATCCGTTTCTTCCTAACCCCCATAGAGTTGCTGTGTCCATCGTTGTATCTGATTAGAAGGAAAAACTCCCACAGTTGTAGATATATTTTTGAAAAATATAGTTGTCCAATTTTTATATTTTGCATAAATGAAATGAAAATATACCTTAAACATTTTGACTTGACTTGCAACTTTATTTACTTTGTTTTATACTGCTCTGAGGCTGATGCCTCAACAAGGTGGAGGTTTAACATACTTCTTATGTAAGTTTGTTTATGTACAGGACAACTGAACTGACAAGATTTGCACAGTGATTTTGCGTGGCCGTGCAAGTCTCAGGAGAGGTTTCCCATGTAGAAACATGACTTGGGAATGTTGAGGGAACATTTCTGTTCCCGGGGGATGCAGTGGTTGTCAAATGAACATCTGAATCTAGTCTTAAGAGAGCACTAACAAATATGTTACGCAGTCAGGATACATTGTTATCCAATTTTGTCCTAATGTACCTAATTTTACCAGTAGAAATTGATGTTGGCTTTGCCTTTTCCATGGATAGTCTGGAGTCATCATGGTTGCTTTGTCTTTTGGCAAATTACCATTTCCTGACAGCTGGTGGGGGAGGGCCAGATTGGCTGACTTCGACAGATTGGCCAATGATGAAAAAAAATGCAAGCAGGAGGTACCTTTAAGGTATAAACATGTGTCAAAATGATCATTAGACCCAGATATATAGATAGCTGAAGTTGATGTAGAGTTTACCTGTAGAAGTAAAGTTTCCACCTGCATCTAAAGGCCCCCATACACCTTACAATCTTTCCATACAATTTCTGTACAATCAAATTTAGTTCTACCAAAACCATGTAATATGAGGAGCTTTTTAATCCTTCCAATCAGTATGTATTCTATCAGGGAGGCCACTATATTACACAGTTGTTAGTAGATCTAATGGAGATTGTATGGATCAATCTTAAGGTAAATGGGGGGGCTTAACACCTCACAATCAATGGGGTTTTTTAATGGACTCATGTTTCTAAGTAGGTGTCAGAGACCACCTCAACTTTTCAATGATTGTAGGAAGAAAGTTGGTTATTATGTTGGTATATACTAGGTGTTACCACCAAGTGATCCCTTCCAGGCAAATTTTTTTTAGGGGCATGATTGGTATATTAATCATTGTGCTTGAATTTTTGGTGTACAACAGTGGTGCAGGGCTTCCGCTGGTCAGGTTTGCTGTTGAATTAACTATAGTTCTGTCTGGGTGGCCTAAAGCAAGTTGGTCAGCAGAGCAGTATCTGCCTTGAACTGTCTTCATCCCTCAATATTGCTAACAACATTGCTTCTTCCATAAAGCAAAGACAGATTTTTGTGCCAGCTAATTTTCCATTGCATCTTGTCATAGAAGCAAGATAGGTCTCAAAAGGGGTTCTCTTAAAATGTTGGTATAACTTTAGTAACGACTCCATTTTGGCACAGGTCAAGGTAGCGAGGGATATCTGTTTGTTGATTGTAGATATGGCACTTGCAACCATCATCAATTCCTGCCGTCAGCCAGTGAAGTGGGGCTCGGTGGGGTTAAGATGAAAACAGAATACAGGAGCACATCAACACATCTTCATCTCCAGCAGAGGGACACAAGCTGACCATGCCATCATGGATCTTCTTACATGGTTAGTGTGGTAAATGTTTGGCGTTTTTCTGTGATAAAGCAGGCGGTAAGCTTGGTTCATTTAAGTCCCCGCATACCTTCTAATGAGCGCAGCACCAATGTAACTTTTCATGCAAAATGTGACATTTTTAATAACATTTTGCATTCATTATTGTTAGTTTGTAATAATTGTGAAACGTATCTGGCTTCAATGTAGAGGGGAAAGTTAGACATTTTCAACTGCTCCATAAATATAGCAGAGGGGGGAGGGCCTTGATCATTTTTGTTGAGCAATGGGCAATGCTAAACAGGAGCAGTGAGACAGAGTTATTACAAGGTGACAGCTTAAGTCATAAAAACTTCTTTAGTTATTCTCAATTAAAACCTGACCTGAACCAGTTTTTAATGATGCAATTGTGTTAAGTGAAAATCTTTCACATCATCAGTAATAAATCTTACGTAGACGGCTGTCCAGGAATTTTGGACAAAAGAGGAGTGAATACCTCTGTAAATCTTTATAGTCAGCTTGCGTCTTATAGTTGGGCAATGCTCATCTTGTCTCCAAGTCCACTATAAATCTCATTGTCTGTAAATTTTGGCCAAGTTTTATGGCCCACAAACTTTATTAGCACAGGGTGATACCTTTGTAAGTGGACTTTACATCTCCCAAAGAATTTGAGACCTGTGCTTTTAGGGTAAAGTCTAGGGTTTGCTTTGCTTTGCCATAATTCTAATTGGAACTTTGTGTTAAGCATGGTAATCTGTGCTCTCCTTAAATCAACTCAGAGAGGTCATCCATCCTTTGCCTGCTGAACAGGAATAGTTGGTCCAAAGAGCTAAATGAAAGATCTTGGTTCACAACATCATCCATTTGGAAGCCAGCATAAACACATTTGGTACATGTCAGTTACATGGCACTGTGACAATCTTTTAATGGTTTAAGGTTAAAATTGTAATTATGTTTATTGGTCTGTATTGGGGGTTCCCACGGGGTAGAGCTGAATATCACATCATTGGCAAATGAGAACAAAGTCTACTAATTTAATAGACTCTCCTTGTGCTTCTTTTTTGCACGGCTGGAGGGAACATATTTAGTTTTATGTGCTCACATTCTAAGGTGTCGCGAGCTAGAGCGTTTAATGGAAATCAGTGCACAAACTTTTTCTTTTTGGAATGCTTATTGCAGCATTTAAGAGTGTTGTAAAAGATTTCACACATGACACCTAATTGATATACTGTATCTAAGGCTAGGTTCACAAGGTTGTTCTGGGACTGCTGTATTGAGTTATTTTTGGGGGCAGTTTTTCAAGTTTGTGTACATTGTGTTTAACAAGAGCACTTTAAGCATTTGATTAGGCGCTTGGGTCAACGTTGATGTGTAGCCCCCCCCCCTCCCATCTTAGGGCAGGCCTAATAAAGGGTAGCCAATAGATGAGTGTGCCCCATTTCTCCCAGGAATCTAAGAATCTGGGGGACTTCTTTCACTTAGGGACCACTGGATTCCACCCTATAGATTAAGTGACGGTGTTAGTAATTTTTTTCATGGAAACTGTTTGTAGAAATGATTGAGAAAGCAGACTGTCTGGTTTCTGATCAAATTGTGTTGGCAACTGGATTGCGTTCTGGTTAGACTTGCAAGGCCATTTGTTTAGCGGTGGTCTGGTTTGGCCTGACAAGCCTTACGGAAAAAAAGGTAGGTAACCTAAGTCATGTCATATTTTTTGTTTAAAATGAATATTTAACACAGTAAGCACACACATCTGAAGATAAAGGGGGTTTGTACAAGGTTTTTTGAAGACAGGTTCCTATAGACTCTTCCTTATAGACTCCTCAGATGTGATGTATTTGTAGAAAACTGCCCAAACTTGAAATTGTGTAATATATAATTCAATGATTTAGCAACAATATGTTGTTTTTGGTAACTCTTAAACCCAGTATGAACCAAGTCTAAATCGAAAAGATCCATTCAGTTGATGAAAAAGAACACATGGGGTGAGATAAAAGGGCAGGCTATTATAATGTCAGGGCTTTCTGCCACTGAATCTTTGTCTCCGAGTTTGACACGCAGTAATTTTGGGACATCATCCACTGTCATGTAAATAAAGTCTAAAGGGAAATCTTCTCATACGTCGCTGTAACCAAAACAAGTTTTCTCATTGGAAGATGATTTTTCCTTGATTCTGGAATTGGTCTTCTGGCCAAAAAGCACGCCAAATGGTTAGCAAGGCAAATGCAAATCCCAAATCATTCCACTCTGGCAAGTTTGAACCGTTTTGTAGTGTAACAATAATGGTTTCTCGTTTTTCTCTTGAATGATGGTTTAAGTTTCTTCCCAACTGTTCTTTGAGATTCCCTTAGTTTGACATATATATTGAGTACAAATGATGTTGGAGCTTTACTTGACCATAATTTTGTATGTCTGCTTTTCTTAATAATCATGAATGTAACAGAGCCTCTATTGGAGAAATGCTGAATTTGTGACTTGCTTGTAGGCTTGTGAGTGCTACGTGTGTAGAAGAGAGGTAAGTTATCTGGAAAGCCTGCTTATTATATGTGACTGTAATGATTCCAATATAGTCTGGAACCAAAGGTGCTTATTGTAGATTGTGATTGGTGTTTTCAATTCAATTTCTTTATTATTTTCATATAAAACAAAACATACATCAACATTTACCACATACAGTACCTCACATACAAAAAACATATATATCAAATATTTCCTACATTTTCATTCATCCTAATACATTGTTAAATTGTTTTTAAACCTTTCGCGCATTCTTGCCCCTTATTATTCTCCAATGTAGGAGTCTCATTGAGCCCAGGTTTCCTAAAAGTTACTTAGCTTATCGTTAAGACACACTGTAAGATATTCCATTGTTCTAACGTCTGTTACTTTTATCATTAATTCTCTGTATGAAGGAGGTATATTGGATTTCCAATTTCTTGCCATCAGGCTACGAGCCGCTGTTAATATGTGCTGTGCCATCTTTTTTTGTTTGTTATTCATATGTTTTATGGAGGCCCCCAATACACGAGTTTGTATGTCCAATTCTATAGTTTGACCTACCACTTCTTCTAATGTTTTATTCACTTTTTCCCAAAAAATGCCTATCCCTATGCATGTCCAGAAGATATGTTCTATAGTTCCCTTTTCTCTCCTACATATCCAGCATTCCTCAGATGTTTGTGGATATATTTTATAGAGTTTATCTGGCGTGTAGTACCACTGGTATATAATCTTATAGATTGTCTCTTTATGGAGTACGCATATTGATGTTTTACCCGCATTTCTCCATATCTCTTTCCACTCTTCTTCTGGTATTTCTACTCCTATAGCTCTTTCCCATTTATTCATGTATGAGGGCCTCCATGTTTCATTCTCATTCAAAATTGTATAAATTGAGGCCACAAGCCCTTTTAGTTTATTTTCTTGGCTACACAATTTTTCAAATGATGTTGCCTCAGGAATCCTTGTTGTTACTTCCTTCCTTTTCAGGTAATGGTATATCTATAGGTGTATACCTTTCCCCTTCCGGCAGTACTCCCCTTAGTTTCAATTCTTCAAAGGTTTCAAGCTCTCCTGTATGTGTCACTAAATCACCAATTTGATTTAATCTACTTTTATCCCATATTTCTTTCCTCCTTCTTGACCAACTTATCGGTATATATGGGTTTCCTATTATAGGTTCTAATCTTGAGATCTCGTTCGTTAATCTATATTTCTTCTTGCTATACTCCCATACCTTCCTTGTGTGATCTACTGGCTTGAAATTTGTATCTCTCATTCTATTACCCCATATCCATGCCTTCATATTCTCTTGATCTATTATTTCTTTTTCCACGTGTGCCCATCTATTATTCACTGAACTATCTGTCCATACCTTTTTTGCTCTCAATTGTGCCGCTAGATAGTATTTACTGATATCCGGGACTCCCAATCCTCCTTGGTCTTATACATCAATTTGGTTGAGAGTCTGTGTGTTTTGAAAGCCCATATGAATTCCATCATCTTCTGTTGGATTCTCCTTAGCTTACTATATGGGATTCTCACTGGGATGGTATTAAAGATGGTATTAAAGAGATAGAGGAGTTTAGGTAGAGCCATCGTTTTCACCACTTTGATTCTCCCAAGCATGGAGATCGTATATTTCTTCCAGTTTTTAAACATGTCCTCTATCTCTTTAAATAAGGGGGGATAATTCCGACCATACAGTGATTCATAGGTCGGGGTTATGATGATGCCTAGATACTTTATACCTTCCTCTTTCCATCTCCATTTATAATATTTTTTTTAATTATCCAATACCTGGGGCTCCAAATTAAGAGGCATAGCCTCTGTTTTCCCTTCATTGTTCTTAACCACTTATAACGTTACCGAATCTTGGAAGGTTATTGGAGGAATATGGGAGGCTATCAGGGTATGAGTTGGACTAAGTAATACATCGTCTGCAAATAGGGATATTTTATAGGTCTTTCCGCCCACTTCTACCCCTTTAATATTTACATTTTTCTGTATATGAGCCGCCAAAGGCTCAATAGCCATGGTGAAAAGGATTGGGGATAAAGGGCATCCCTGTCGGTGCCATTTAAGATTGGAAATGTGCCCGAATTTCCATTGACCATCTTGACCAAGGCTGATGGTGTGGAGTATAGACCTTTAATGGCTGATTTTGAAATTGCCTTCGACTCCATATGCCTTCAATATTTCAATTAGAAACGGCCAGCTCAGCCTATCAAAGACTTCTTCCGCATCTAGACTCAACACCACCGCCCCCTCTTTCCTTTTATTTATTAGTTCTATTAAGTCCATAATTCTTCGGGTATTTTCCCCTGCTTGTCTGTCTGGTATAAACACTGTCTGGTCTTGGTCTATCATCTAGGCTATGTATGCCACCAATCTATTAGCTAGTACTTTTGAAAAGATCTTTATGTCCGAATTTAATCATGATATCGGTCTGTAGCTCGTGCAGTCTGTGGGGTCCTTATCAGGTTTCAAGAAGACCGAAATAAAGGAATGGCTCATCTGTCTCGGTATAGCCTCTCCCTTAATGAATTTGTTAAACAAACAGCTTTGTCATGTATGGGGAAAGTATATCATTAAACTCTTTGTAATATGGATATGTTAGTCCATCTGGTCCCGGGGCTTTGTTTCTAGGCAGACTTTTTATTGATATTTTCACTTCCTCTAGCGTTATTTCCCTATTTCATTCTGCTAGCTGGGATTCCTTCAATCTCGGGAGTTCAGCATCTATTAGATATTTTTTAATCTGTTCTCCAAGATTGGTTATTTTCTGTTGTTGATTCCAAATACTTGTATAGAGTGTTGTGTAGTACTCCTCCAATATCTGTAGTATCCCTTCTGGATCATATATATGTATACTCTGCTTTTAAATTTTTTATGGAATCCCTTCTGATTTTCTCATCTTTAGTTTTCTAGCTGCTAGTAATGATATACATTGGCCTCTCATGATTGTGATTGGTGTTGATACCTAAGTAGGAATCCAAAGTAGCTCCCATCCTGATAATCTGAAAATTCCCAAAATGATGGAGAACCCTCAAACCATGTTTTTTTACATGGAACCACAGAATGGGAAAAACAATAAATTAATCATTTACATTACATTTTCTTTAGTATGAGCAGAACATTTTTCAACTTTATTGATACAATAATAAATGATCAAACAAAAAATGAGATCGAAAACCCCACACTCCCATGCAGTTAAAAATTTTACATGAAACAGGAATTCTACTTGGCCAATTTCTTATAAAATTATAATGAGCATGGTTGCTTTGCAAGGCAGCAGTAGTTGAAGTGTTAAGTTGAATGTATGTTTGTTTGTAAAGGTTGTTTTATGGAAGGCCATCGAATAAATTTAATAATATTCAAACAAACATGTTTATCATATAAAATACAATAGAAAGTTTGGAGTTGAAGTGATACCTCTTTTTGGCTAACAAGTTATTCAAGAAGCAAGCTTTAGGAGTGAAGTCATTTCTTTGAAACTCTAAACTTTCTATATTCATTGACGGCTAGTACTGTATGAACTGTATGTACAACACAGGGTATATGAAAGTAATATAAAAATGGTGGTCTTCTAAAAAGAAACTAAACTGACTAGAAAAGGAAAAATGTCATTTGAAATAAATGTGCTTTTGAAGTTGAGTGAGGGCAACAATGTAGAAGAATGTTATAGAATGATTTTGAGGAATTTATAGAGAAAGCAGATTCTGGCATTTGCTATTCTCTGTTATTTCTCACATTTTGTTAAGAAGTTATTGTGTTGTGCTCTTACAGTTTGCTGTTGTGGGATGTAAGCTGCAGAGTGATTAATTTTCTTGCTGACGCTATTGTAGTGTTCAAAAGATAAATTGAGTGTTAATGATTTTCATTTGTGTCAGTTGCAATGAATATTGTTTCGAAGGGATATACCAGCAGAAGAGTTTAGTGAGTAGGGGTAAATATGTTAGTGGTGAAGCAAGGCAATGAGTAATGTGAATGTAAATATGGAGATGGGAATAGACATATTACTCTAAATCCATGTAATGTTATACAGTTGAATTGTAAAGACAATGGTGAGAGTGACAGGCAAGGAATGTCAAAGTTTTGTCCCAAGGGAAAGAACAAGTGTTGAGCCTTGAAGCTACTATAACATGATCTTGTATTGTCTGGCGCAATGACCTTTTCCTGCCATCAACTTGTGTGGTTAAGAATGATGAGACACTGTATTGGATTTTAGTTCTTAGTTGTAATTGACCTCCTTCTCAGGATGATAAAACTGCAATGTTGTGCTGATTTGTTTTTGATTTCTTCTATACAAGCATAAGGACTCCTTAACATGTGTGGCTGTTAACTGGCTGGTAAACGACCAATTATCTCAACTGGTGAATTTACCATGAGGTGTCTGAGCTTTTGGGCCATAGACTTGTCATGTGGTTGTTATCTAAATGACCCTTGAGCATCTGGCCAAGTTTGTAGATGCTCATGGACAGGACAGGAGCTCTCAGTTTAAATGCAACCTAGATGGGGGGGGGGTAAATTGGTTTTGTGTTACTGTAAACCCTCTATCTTTACCTATGTATTTGGTATTTGTGGAAAATGTGTCCACTCACTAGATGTTTTCCTTGTTACTTTTGCAATGAAATTGAAAATTGAGTCTAAATGTGAAATTGTAATGGCAACAAGACATGGTAATGATCTTTTCAGTTGACACCTGTGTAGTATGGAGGAATGAGACATGTTTGAGTTTGTTGGATTGCAGAGCAGTGTGGTGAATGCTTGTTTGAGTTGTCATGATGTGCAGAATTGTGGTTTAGGCCAATTCTTGAATATTATATGAACTACTAAGTGTTTGTAGTTAAATGTATTTTAAGCCTTGTTCTGGATGTGTTGGGAAATTTTGGGTGTTATATTGTTGTGTGTATCTGACAGGGGTGGTGAGATGAACAGAATATATAATCAGTATTTGGTTGAAGTAGTAGGGGTTTTGTGTGCGAAGTTAAATGGTGCCGTAAACTGATGGGGTGTACCTTATGGCTTGTTGAAGTGAAAGATGTCGGAAGGCTTACAACATGTTTGCTAATAAATCTAAGCTTTGGAGCTTTGCAATAAACTCACAAAGCTGAACTAGTTGAATCTCTCCCGCCCCCTGCCATTGACCTAGTGAGGGGCTTGGTAAGTGATGAGTTGTAGTTAAGTGATTCTATGTTTTTTGGTAGAGAAAGATCTTGTGTTTTTATGATGGGATTTCTTAGTCATCTAGTTGTAGTAATGATCTGTAAATGTTAGCTAATAGAGTGATGTGTTTGTGTAAATCGGATGTTTATAAGTGGACAATTAAGATCAGAGGGATGAGGCTCCTCCAAGTTTGTAATGTGGTGGCATGTGAAATGATGTAGTGTTAGTTGTGTTGGGTTTGTGATCAGGTGGTAGATAATGAAAATAAACAGAGTCATGTTAATTAGTTGCATTTGTGAGTTGGGTGTGTTGATCACTGATATCCGGAAATTGTGGCATTATGAAGTAAGTGTGTTGAAAAGGTATTGATGCAAAGTATGTTGCAATGTGCTTAAGTGGCTCTCTTGATTCTGAAGATGAGGTTGATTGAATTTGCTAAGGAATGGATCGTAGTTGGTTAGCCATATGTAAGCAGGTAAAGTGTGTGAGTGTGGAATGGAAGGGTAATGGCGTGAGTGAACATGAGTAATTGTTGCTGATGGCCAATGTATTGTTTCTGATTTGTTTGGTTGGGTAGTGTAATCCAGTTTGCTTTGAACCTGTGGTTTGTTTGTGGCTGGTGTCCGATTTAGCTTAGCAAAGGTTTTGAGGGCCAATGTGCAATAGTGATAGATATGCAAGTTGTTCTTGTGAAGGCAAATGTTTGGCCTGTGTTGCAGCCTGCAATGGAGGTATGGGTAGTGAAATGGCTGCTGTGTATGTGTGAGTTTTTTCGAGTTTGCACGGTCTATTTTGCAGGTGTAGGTGAAGCTTGTGGCAGGAAATGGTCTGCTGATGTTGTTTGCATGGGCAATTAATGTTTGTTGCAAAATGATGTTGTGTTGAGTTGACATGTGTTTGAGCTTTAGTGTTAGTGTAGTATATAGGTGAAGTGTGTTGGTGTGGTAGTGTCTGCAGTGAGTAGCTGTTGTGAGCAAAATGAATCCTTGGACTAGGTGGGTTGTCCCTGTTGTATGCGTAGCAAATGTTGTAGATGGTGCGAGCAATGTGAGGGCTGGACGAGCTTACCTTGTTTGGGCGTAGCGTCCCCCGGTCCCCAGTTCTTTGTCCCATTTCGTGTCCAATTTCATCTTGGCACTTATAGAAGGGGCACGAAGGGCAAGGGGGGCACGCTGCCTTGGAGGATCTAGCTTTATAGCTACGCCCACTAAACAAGCGCCAGGTGCTTCCAATACACTCTTCTGATAAAATAGGGCAGGGCCTACAAACAAGGCCTCCCACGCCCATGGACAATCAGTAAGGATAGACATGCTACCGGAAAACACAAACCCAAGAAAAAGAAATCACAGTAGACACTTACAGACACCATTGACACAACTTTTCCATTAAACAACATATCTTTGCCAAAACTAT
>CM070042.1:10374711-10391548 GCA_036250615.1 Ptychadena robeensis | reverse complement strand
TCAGGGAGGGTGGGTGGGTAACGTCCACCAGCCAAAGAGGCCGAACTTCCTGTTTGGCTGACTTATATTGACTCCTTGACTCCGCCCCCTCTCCGCCCACTTACCTCATCCGACGTCCCAGGCCAGCTCCCCTGGGTCAAAGCGCCCTCCTCCTATCCTGCGTCCTGCTCCAGGCTTCCAAAGTCAGCATGCAGTATGTAAACAGGTAATATAAACACTTTCAATATTATATGTACACTTCCTATAAACCTGCTCATCTTTCATTAATTCTGTGCATTATGTTGTTGGAAAAGTGTGACTGATAGCAGGGAGGTTATATTATATACTGGGAGCAGAAGAAAATGAATAAAGGGGTCCCGACTCATTAGTGACAAGTAAGCAATAGTGTTGAGCTCGAATATTCGAATGCTTTTCGCGAATATCGGCAATTTGAGAATTTGGAATATTCGTGGTATGGCCAAGTATGGCGAAAACATAGCATGTGACCATTCATTTTGAAGATTTTCACAATACGATATTTTTTGGAATATATAGTAAGCAATTGTTTGGCCCTTCAGTACTATGGCTTGGCACCTACTCGTTGCTGACTTTTAACACAATGTGCTCTTCCACCAACAAGATTAAACAGACAATAATGTTGGTGGAATAGAACATTATCCACTCTACCTAGAACTTCACACAAATTTTTAAAGCAGTTTGACCAGTCCACTGGCTACAAGTAAAGCTGGGAATAGATTTACCGTCTATTTCTTATCCGATTCTCTGCACTAGGAGCGGCGTGATGGTGTGATGACGTCATCACGCCCACCCGCTAGTGCCGAGAATCGGACGGCACTCTTTATGTGCAGCTTATTACTTCGGCTGGGAGCAGCCGTCCCCAGCCGAACTAATGGGATTGGGTTAAAATTTACCGTCCTGTCAGATTACTGTGTGATCCAACAGAACGGCTGAATTTAGCCCAAACATCGTCAGTTGCTGCATTCCTGCACGACCTGATCCTTAAGGGATGCGGGAGCGCGCACAGCATCGGACCGGGGGTCGGATTGTGCAGGTATTGGACCGTCTATTCCCAGCTTAAGTGTTAGGTGGTCTAAATGGAAAGTATCAGGCATTTTATGTGCCAGGTAATAACGTGACCATACCGGTTAGTATACATCACTATAGTATGGAGGTTCCTAGAACTAATGATGAGAAAATGGAATACACCACTACCAAGGTCAACAAAACCTGATGGAAGAGCTGAACATATATACAAGGTGAAATCCTTGCTTTGGGTGGAGATCAATTTTACAAACACATTCTCCACCACCTAAAGATTTGAGGCAGCCTATGCCATTGCCACCTTTGCCTACTATCTCAAATCTACATCTATACAACTCCTTCCCACCGTAGATAATTTTACAGACAACTGATACACATAGATACATATAAACACCAGTTTAAAATTGTAGGTTCTCTGAAGCAATGATCAGGAATTTGCCATCAGCTTATTTTGATACAATTGTTACAGCATCTATAATATGTATGTTGAATATGCAGTTTGGATTCACCTTCAACTGCACCTATTTAATCCTTTCCAAAATGTGCACACAAGTAAAATGTCTATTAGAAATTGTGTTCACAATATAGATTTATTTTCTTCTCATTAGTGTTCATTCTTGGATATGGGCACAGGGCCATAGGGTGCAGGAGTTTTAACACCCAATACAAATATATGAATTGTATGCTACAATCAACTATAGGCCCCCATACACGTGTAGGATTCCATGGCCAATTGATCACTCATCCAATTGATTCCGGCGATCTCAGCGGGAATGGGAGCTGCGATCAATCTGCCAATTAAGAGTATCCGTTCGCTGCACACCACCTTGTCCGAGTGATCGCGTCCAATTGATCGGGGGCTCAGAATTGGATCCGACAAAGAACTGCCCGATCGGCCCTGAATCAATCAACATGTTGGTTCCATCAGATTGATTCAGGGCCGATCGGGCAGTTCTCTGTCGGATCCAATTCTGAGCCCCCGATCAATTGGACGTGATCAATTGGACAAGGTGGTGTGCAGCGAACGGATACTCTTAATTGGCAGATTGATCGCAGCTCCCATTCCCGCTGAGATCGCCGGAATCAATTGGATGAGTGATCAATTGGCCATGGAATCCTACACGTGTATGGCTAGCTTATCACCCCCTAAATCCAGTGGTTCTTAACCTTTTTAGATCTGTGATTTCGGAAGTGATGTCACAAAGTGTCACTTCCTGTATTTGGAACGTGGAAGTATGGATGCAGAGTGTAATTTTAGCATTTCAAATACTGGAAGTAAAATTTTGTGACCTCACTTCCCGCACAATCAGGTAAGGGTAATATCCCCTCCCTTATATTTTCATACTTGGCTTGTGCAAATGATGTGCATGATGGGAAGCTAAGAGGGAGCATAACTCTGCATTACTCGTCCACCTAACTTCCCACCCAGCTTGGGGGCATCAGCACAAGGAGCAGCTCTGACGCTTCCAGAGAACTAGGCGAGTTTGTGAAATGGTTGTTCAACCCCAAAGGGGGTCCTGACCCACATGTTGAGAGCCACTGCCCTAATCCAACTGTAACAGACTACTTACCTCCAGTGACACCATGTACAGAGGGGTTGCAAATAAAAATAGACTAAATGTTCTGATATGTAAGGAATATAACAGGCATAGTAAATTTAAACAGATTCCAATGTCACCAGTTAAACTTTTCTGCTCAAACACACCCTCACCAGACTGCCACACTGATGGGTGGAGGCATCACTCACTGGAGGAAGCTGCAAGCAGCCATACATGCAACCAGGGGACATGACAGGCTCGTGTGGGTCAAGTAAACAATCCTGAAAGCTCACAGATGTTTAGTTTGGGTTATTGTATTTTTTTACTGCTTCTTAAAACCTAACACAGAACATTAATTTGCTGATATTATGCCATACTTGGTTACACCCTTCCATCTTATTATCATGCTAATTACTTTTTAAAGAAAACCTTTGCATTTCTATTACTGGGAACAATTCAACTTTAGATTAAAACGTTCAAATGTATCTATCCATCTAGCCTTAAGACTAATAATTAATTGACCTCATTTAACTGTAAAAATTGCCAACACAATGGCTTCATAAGCTTTATTAGCTTGTAGCCTCAGAAGCTCCTAATTCATCTTAGTCCAATTGCTTTAAAAGTAGTAATTATTATTATGTAGAAGATGAAAATTTTTTTATCAAATCTTTTTATTATTACAGCTAGCAGAGTGGATCCCCCAGGTTTGGTAGTGAATCTCAATGTTCTGGTTCACTCTCAAAAGTAGTACAGCGAAGTAAGTATGCCTTACTAAATATAGACATTACAAATCATAATGAACCCCATTGATATTAAAATATGAATACATAATCAAATATCATTATAACAAGCAACTCATCTCATAGAATGTTATAAATCTGATGGATTTGTTGTCAAAGATATTTCATGAGAGTTACACCCAAGGTGCAAAAGTCATGACAATAACTATTCCACATTCTGTCAGGTTGGGATCTTATGCTGCTTGGAAATGACTTTTGATTTGCATAAGGTGAAAACCTTATGTAAATCAAAAGTAATTTTCAAGCAGCATAAGATCCCAACCTGACAACCCACCCCACTTCTGTGCAAAATATATCTGTTGGCTAAAAAATGTGAATTCTTGGTCTGGATTCCAGACATTCAATGTATATTTCTATGTCCTTGTCTACTAATTGATTAAAACATGATTTATGTAAAGCCCCCCATACACCTTCAGATTCCTCCATACAACTTTCATGAGACCTACCAACAACTATGTAGTATAGTGACCTCCCTGATAGAATACATAGTGATTGGAAGGTGTAGAAAGGTCCTCCTATTACATGGTTTTGGTAGAAGAAAAGTTGGTTGTACAGAAGTTGCATGGTAATTGTATGTGGTGTATGGGGGGCTTAACCTGTCTGAATAAAAGACATGATAAGGAAAAAATGTAAGCCCATCCGATATACAAAACAGAATCCACATAGCCTCATTCTATAGACTTAGTTCTAGTTCTTTTTTGACGAGGTGAAATAACACAATGACAGTTTCTAGGTTTCCCTGCAACCTCAACACCGTCAGTTCTAACCATAGCTGGCTCAGTCTGATGTGCTTTGGAAGTTGGGTTCCTCCACTTGATGTATGATGCAACCAACACACTGATGCAAAGGAGTGAAAATAGCCCAAAGACTGGAAGTTGCCATTGGCTGGGAATTTCTTTCATGATATTTCGCAGACTTCGTCCTAATGCGTGACTCAAAAGTTCCACAGGATGAACGACAAGTCTCCAGATCACCGAACTGATAGCCTAGGAGAAAATAAAGAGAAAACCATTTAAGTAGGAGGATGTCATGAGTGGATCTCGGCAATGCTTAGCGTTATTCATTTCACTTCCTATGTGCCCAGGCTGACAACCTGGGTGTTGCAGAAATTTCAGTAAGTTGGGCTTTCAGACCAAGATATACATTTAAATGACCATGAATTGAATCATTTTAAACAGTTACATTAGCTAAACCTCTATTTCCAACTCCAGGTGGTGGGGATGGCTCTCTCTTATACTTAAGCTATGCATGTAAGTAAAGCCATAGATTGAGGTTGGAGAGGTCATCGGTCCCCATACACGTCTAGGTTTTCTGTTCAATCAACTTAAAAAGAGAAATTCTGGGGGGTCAGGGAAATCTGTGATTGATTGTATGTTTGGCAACTGTAGTAACAGATATTTGATCAACTTTTGGGATCGACTTGTGTAATCAATTTCAATACAACTAATTAAAATTAACCAACATGTCCAATCATTTTTGCCCAATTTTAATTGTTTTAGGTTGATCTAACCATGTCGGCTGCCATAGATTTTCAATCAATCAACAAAAAAAATTGATTGAATTAAGTTGATTGGATGAAAAATCTAGAAGTGTATGGGGGCCTATAGACTGATCCTTGGAGAGTCAGAAGAGGGCTCCTGAACAGAAGCAGGTCTAGGGGAAGAGGAGGTGGGGAGGGAGCAAAAACTTGTTTGAATGAAACTACCTTTATGTCAACCCACTGCAAGGGTTAATATTTTACTTGTAGTGCAGCTTCAGTGGATACAAAATACAACTGTTAAATCCTAACAGAAGCTGGCTATGCTGTGCGGCAAACCTTTGTTTATTTTAAGACTGGATGGACAGAAATAAAAATCATTTGGTATGTGTATGAATGTCAACTGAGAATTTACCTATTCAACCAAAGCTCATATTTTAGAGTTGAACTGATGTTGGCTGTTTGACCTTTGTAACATCTGATGGGCACTCTAAAGACACACCCACACTTAAGGCCCCCATACACCTTACAATCTTTCCATACAATTTCTGTACAATCAACTTTTGTTTTACCAAAACCATGTAACATGAGGACCTTTCTAATCCTTCCAATCACTATGTATTCTATCAGGGAGGACCCAGCACTACATAGCAGTGATATATACCTTCCAATCACTATGTATTCTATCAGGGAGGACCCGGCACTACATAGCAGTGATATATACCTTCCAATCACTATGTATTCTATCAGGGAGGACCCAGCACTACATAGCAGTGATATATACCTTCCAATCACTATGTATTCTATCAGGGAGGACCCAGCACTACATAGCAGTGATATATACCTTCCAATCACTATGTATTCTATCAGGGAGGCCACTATACTACACGGTTGTTGGTAGATCTAATGGAAATTGCATGGATCGATCTTAAGGTGTATGGGGGGGCTTTACAATGGGAAACGTTGTAGGTTACGCTATACGGAAAGCATAAAATGTAACAATCCGCAGAACAAGTTGGAGACACAAACCAGGACTCTTGAGAGGAAATTTCACCAGATGCGGCATCCATCATTCTTGAAATGTCTGTTTTTGGACTACCAATTATATCATCTGTACACCCCCTGACATACACATAATAGGCAAAGAATGAAAAACAAAACGTAGTCAGGGTGAAACAATTAAAATGTCATGTTCATTCGGAAGAAAATGTTTCCACAAGAATGGTTTGTAGGAACATATTGTATCAGGCATTTAAACCAGAGCAACCCTAACCTGACCTACATATGGATTAAATATGCAGCGACGTTATTTCACTTCAGTCGAATAATATCTGAATGTGTACAAATCCTAATTATACATTTTTGGGGGGGTTTTGAACTAGCGTTTTGTGGGATCCAGTTCAGTAGACAGCAGGGATCAAGAAAGGACGAAGAATTGTGTTCAAGGCCCACCCTTCTCCTAATACCCAATAGTTCAGTGGATAAACAGCAACCTAAAAACTGCATCAGTTAGGATCTAATTCCCATGAGGTGTAACCTTCCATGCTCTCTCTTATCTTTGAAATCCAAAAACAGCATTATAAGCCCTATCTTGTACATTTGGCCCTGAAATATCTTGTACTTTTGCTACTAAATGGAACACAGTGACATAAAACCGATAAAAGTCCACTACAAAAACACCATGTAAGCAACCATATGCGTAATATATCATACTTTTCATAAAATTCAATATCTACCAAATGAAATAATAGTACTGACAGGGTGGACAAATGGCTTTAACAAATGTGACAGAATATGTATTAAAAGTACTCATTGTTAAAACTTGAGACATCATATATAACATTGTGTCAAAGGGCTTTATAGGATACAGTATATCGCCTGTACTAAATGATATACTGTAGGATTGGGCAAATAAACGTCCAAATGTCCTTAACCTTCCTAGCGCACTGCTTTGGTCCAGATTTCTGTTCCAAAAGTGCAGCATAGACTTCAATGGTACATTTTTCTTTATGTTGTAGGCCTGTAACTTCCCAAAATCTTTCCGTACACGGGTCTAATAGACATCCTGACTATAATAATGATTATCTATATATAAATACCACCTAGTCAGGATAGGCGGTGGACAGCATCCCAAAATATATATTTCTGAAATTAGGGTTGAAAGGGAATCAAATGATAACCCTCCACCCAAGGTTTATTCCCCCACACAGAGGCAGGGTATAGGGACTATCACACACCTTACCTGAGACGGTAACCCGATACCATATACCTAGATGCTCACCTGTGCCTGATCACTACTCAAACCCATTTTTTGGTGTTCCTCCGTTCTTCTCCAAAGCTATGCGTCGTTGACCATCTACTCATACCCTTTTATCTCCTTACTTTATTATGGGTTTTGCCATGCCTCCTGAAGAAAATCTGCCCATTGAAACGTGCATCGAGGTGTAAGACTACTTCCCCGTTAATACTTCTTCGAAGCCACAATCTACAGGCATTCCAAAGTGTCCGGCGATACAAAGGCTTCGCTATTGACTACTTTGTGTTCAAACGACCAATAAATGGATAAAGAGCTAAACCTTCTCCCTAACGGACTTGTATTTTGACAATTGTACGGCCATTCACTGACTGCCTTCGTATTATCTCTTTGTTTGATCTGTTTGCTTTCTACTTTTTATATCTATGTGACCTACCGATAAGGTGGCCTCAAAGTCCCTATACCCTGCCTTTGTGTGGGGGAATAAACCTTGGGTGGAGGGTTATCATTTGATTCCCTTTCAACCCTAATTTCAGAAATATAATAATGTTTGACACACACAATTATTATAAAAAAAATACATTAAAAAAATCATAAAATGTATCATTGGAATGCTAAAATCTCTTGAATACTTATTTGGTATGGAAGATTTCAAAACAGTATTTATGTTTGTTTATAATAACATTTTAATTATAATTGGAAATGTGTTTTGTTTTACTTTGAATTGTATTGGATACAGTTATCACTGTATTCAATGCAATGGCATTTGGCACCCTCTGAAAGGGTTAACTTCAAAGAGCACATCTGGGAATGACAATGGGGGTGATATTCCAAGTGTGCTCCTTGAAGATAGCCCAATTTGCATATGAATGTGACCGCCGGCTTGCTTCAGATCCCTGGCAAGCTTCAGATCCCCCGGACAGCACAGAGCAGAATGTGCTGCTGCGGGGATCTGAGCTTAGCTGGACGGCTCCATTTTGTCAGCTGCAATACAAGACAAGAGAGTGCAGGACGAGATGGTGCCGTCCCGACCGCTAGGGCGGTTAATGAAAACATATATGTTGAAAAGTGTTTCAGAAAAGTACCTGCTTCAGAAACGTATGTGTATTGGCACCTATATGGAAGTTATATTTGGCTCTTGCTGAAACTAGAGACAGCAAAGTATGGACAAGATAAGATACCTAGCTTAATATAAAGGTTACATGCAGCTCACAGATATGCTTGAAACCCACAATCCAGTCAGGAGACAAGGCTTCCCATTATTTGTACAGCGAGGTACTGTGAAAAGCCTCCAAAGTAGAAAACACCCTCAGGTCACCCAGGGATATACCTCCAAGGCAGAAACCTCTTCCTCTGGTCACATGAGAAGTGAAGTAATGATCCTTACATGTCTTGTTACTGTACCCTTTGACCAAATGGTTAGAGATATGGTTCTATCCTCTATAATTACAACTCATGACCTGCTTGTTCTTTATTACTCCTAAGTGTGCACATCTACTTCAACTGAAGAACATCTGAAGCCAAGTGGCCATGTTTTTAAAAGGTTTCATGCAGAGCTTCTCTGTAAGACTGTTGGCTCTGCCAAAAGCTCTACTCCTGAGGGGGAACATCTTGCTCACATACTTGATTCATCCAAATTCCCATAACATTTGGAACTCTTGTGCTGTGAACAATTGCTAACAACACCCCCCCCCAGAAAAAAAATAGTAAGTTATCGATCCTTCTTCCAACTTCTTCCAACAATCCAACAACCGTTTGGTGAAGAACAATGCATTTTCCAGCACGATGGAGCACCGCGCCATAAGGCAAAAGTGATAACTAAGTGGCTCGGGTGCAAAACACAGAGAGTTTGGGTCCATGGCCTGGAAACTCCCCAGATCTTAATCCCATTGAGAACTTGTGGTAATTCCTCAAGAGGCGGGTGGACAAACAAAAACCAACTATTGACAAACTCAAAGAAGTGATGATGAAAGAATGGGGTGCTATCAGTCAGGATTTGGCCCAGAAGTTGATTGAGAGCGCGCCCTGTCGAATTGCAGAGGTCCTGAAAAAGAAGGGCCACCACTGCAAATACTGACTCTTTGCTTAAATCTCATGTAATTGTCAATAAAAGCCTTTGAAACGTATGAAGTGCTTATAATTATATTTCAGTACATCACAGACACAACCGCAACAACGATCTAACAGCAGCGCAGCAGCAAACTTTGTGACAACTAATATTTGTGTCATTCTCAAAACTTTTGGCCAGAACTGTAGGTTGCTTTGAGGGCTTCATTTACACCAGAAAGTAAGTTCACTGTACCGTACCTTTTTTCTGTCACTTACTGGTTCAAATTTTAAATTTTTTTGTGTTTAGTTTTTTCTCAATCTTTGGGGGGGTCTCCAAAACCTGGAGCACTCCCCATAGCCACCACTTGGCTATCAGCCCTAGCGAGCACTTAGTGTGATTCTGAACAATATTCATGCTCCTTGTTCCTAGATATTCATTGCTACAGTTGGAAGCTGGCACACTTCTATTTCAGTGGAATCGGTTCTTTGTTCTTCAACAAAAAAAAGCTCCCAGGAACTCTCTCTTAAAGCGGACCTACCACCAGGAATCTATGTTTTCATGAATGGCACTAGAAGTGCCAATAATAGGGAGCAATGCAGTGAAAAAACCCAAAAACTTACCTGTAATGAGCAATTTAAGAATATAATCCGGCAGCTCTTCTCACTTCCTGGTTCATTGTAGGCAGAAATAGGCAGCACGTCACAGGAAGCAGTGATCTGCTTTGAAAATTTCCATAGAAGATCACTGAACACCCTCCAGCAATATTGCACCCCCCAGTTTCATGTGTTGCCTTCAGCGAACCAGGAAGTGAGGGGAGCTATGGTGTTATCTTGTTAAATTGCTCATTACAGGTAAGTTTTTGAGGTTTTTTTTACTGCATTCCTCCCTATTATTGTCACTTCTAGTGCCATTCATAAAAACATAGATTCCTGGTGGTAGGTCCACTTTAAATTTGCAACAATAATTGATAGATATCTCAATTACAAATCTCCAATCATTGATAGGGCACATATATGTTTACAATTTACGTTGACTTGTATGACTGTGGGTCGTTGTAATTCTGTTGTATAGTCAAATTATTACATTGTAAATGTTACAGTGACAGCTAAACAACAGGAAATGTTGATTTTTGGTCCCAAAGGAGGATGTGATTAATTCTTCACACTTTGTCTTTGAAATCAGTACAATAACATCTGCTGAAGTCTGTACATAGTTTTTGGCTTGACTACATGAACTATGTCCATTGTGTAATGATGTTCTGGTGTTTCCACCAGACGCTACCTCTGTCTTTTTTAAAGCGAAGGCTAGCCACACATCCAGTGCAAGAGTTAAGTACAACTGTGTGTTTTTTTTAATGTGTGTAAAGGTCGCCAACCGATTCCAGGACGATCGATTCCGGGCGCGTGCATGCCAATCGATCGTTGAGGAATCGCGTGAAGCCCACCTTGACCGATCGATCACGTCCGATCGTTCGGGGGCCCAGAATCGGATCTGCCAGAGAACCAACATGTTGGTCTTTCTGATCCGATTCAGCACACATCAGGGGGAGTTGCCATTTGTGAAGTGATCGATCGGGCATGGAATCGTCCAGGAATCGGTGGGACAAGGTGGTAGGGACAGGCTTAATTGGGCGATCGTTTGGACATCCGATTCCCTCTGGCATCGCCGGAATCGATCAGATGAGTGATCGATCGGCCATGGAATCGGCACATGTATGGCTAGCTTTAGATTGTAGGCGTAATCAAAAATGGGTTAAATTAATTATAATACCAACGTGAAAGTAGTTTATTTGAGGTTCTGTCGAATGTACTGAAAAAAAACCTGAGAAATCGCATGCATATAAGTATTCACAGCCTTTGCTCAATATTTTGTTGATGCATCTTTGGCAGCAATTACAGCCTTGGCTTTTTTTAAATATAGTGGGAAAAGCTTGGCACACCTAGATGAACCGTCTCCCCAGTCTGAGTTCAAGAGCGCTCTAGAGGAGGATGCTGAAAACATATACACAGAATGATGCTGCCACCACCATGCTTCACTGTAGGGATAGTATTGGCCTGTTGATGAGCAGTGCCTGGTTTCCTCCAAAGGTGACGTCTGACATTCACATTAATGACTTTAATCTTTGTCTCTTCAGACCAGATAATTTTGTTTTTTCAGAGTAATTCGGGTGCCTTTTGGCAAACTACAGGTGGGTTGCCATATGCCTTTTACTAAGTAGTGGCTTCTGTCTTGCCACTCTACCTTAAGGCCCCCATACACGTGTCGGATTCCCACCGGATTCCGGCACGATCGATTCCGGGCGCGTGCACGCCAAACGATCGTGCCGGAATCGCATGCAGCCCACATTGTCCAATCGATCAGGTCCGATCGCTCAGGGGCCCAGAATCGGATCCGACAGAGAACCAACATGTTGGTCTTTCTGATCCGATTCTGCACAGATCAGGGGGAGTTGCCATTTGTGAGGTGGAATCGGACACGGAATCGTCCCGGAATCCGTTGGACAAGGTGGTATGCAGCGATGTATACTCTTAATTGGCCGATTGATCACACCTGCGATTCCCGGCAGAATCCCCGGAATCGATCGGATGGGTGATCGACTGGCCATGGAATCCTACACGTGTATGGCTAGCTTTACAAGCCTTATTGGTTGATTGCTCCAGAGATGGTTGTCTTGCTGGAAGGTTCTCCTCTCTCCACAAAGGACCTCAGGAGCTCTGACAGAGTGATCATTGGGTTCTTGATCATCTCCTGGACTAAGGCACTTCTTCTTTGATTAATTGATTTAGATGGACAGCCAGCTCTTGGTAGAGTCTTGGTAGTTTGGAACTCATCCGACCTATGGATAATGGAGGCCACTGTGCTCATTGTTACTTTCAAAGGAGCAGAAATGTTTCTGTTACCTTCCCCAGATCTGTGCCTCAGGACAATCGTGTCTGAGAGGTCTACAGACAATTACTTTGACTTTATGCTTGGTTTGTGCTCTAACATGAACTGTCAACTGTGGGACCCTATATAGACAGGTGTGTACCTTTCCAAATCATGTCCAATCAACTGACTTTACCATCGATGGACTCTTTTGATTTTATTACATGTGCCAACATCTCAAGTAAAATTTTTTTCACATTGTCATTATGGGGTGTGTAGAATTCTCAGGAAAAAATAATTTAATCAATATTGGAAAAAAGGCTGTAACATAAGAACATGTGGAAAAAGTGATGCGCTGTGAATATTTTGCGGATGCACTGTATATACATTTTTATCAACAGCCCTTTTGGCTTTTAAAATGAGTACCTGACCTTACCTAACATTAAGAAAAGGAAATGATTTTTATGAACCTCAAATATATTTTAGTTGCCCATGTGTGTACTTGCCCATATAATAAGTTATATGAATCCATATGAACATGCAAATGATCCAGAACTAGACACGGTAAGCTAAATAATGTATTCTAAAGATCTATAGCGGAATCAGTTCTTCCTTATTCCTATTAGGGGAGTGCCCTAGATTTTTGGGGGGCTTGATTTTTCTCTTCCAAACCAGTCTCCTCATTTTAATGAGAGTGCAATGAGCACCCTACAAATGCCCTCCTCTGTAATGAGCATGGGTTCTTACAGTTTAACAAGAAGAAAGTCCTGGGGCCCCAAAACAATCTGTTAAAAACACAGTTATGTCTCAGTTTAGGAAATACTGTGGCACTGGATTATTGGACATGTTCTACCCATACCAAACATCACAATGTCTGAATGTTATAGCAAACATTGTGGAGTGAGTCGTAGCCTTAAATGTTATTTTTGATGACAAACCAGCCAGCAGGAGCACTTTCTTAACACTCTAAAGCTAGCCACACACGGCTCAATAAAGTAACAGATTAGAGGAACATCGGGCGGCATGCATGCTCACGGCTCCTGATTCTCCTCCCGAATCTGTTACTTTATCTGAGCCATCCACGGTTCCTTCAAGCAGAATCAAGGGATCCTGCTCGAAGGACCTCGACCAAACAGGTTTCCAACATGTTGGAAAACCTTGGTCGAAATCTATTGCATTGAATAGGGGACCGCGCTATCCCCTATTCAATGCAATGGCTGACAGCTGAACCGGAGACACAGAGCAGCTTAACACAAGCTGTGTGTTCAGCTATGGATGATTGAGCTATGCCGTAGCTAGGTACAGCGCTGCCAGCCAGCCTAAGAAGCTGGCTGCCGGGGGAACTGGGAAACCGGGTCTCCGTCGTCCAGTAATTGATGTGCCCATGTCGTGCACATTGATTACTGTACGACGTCACCACGCTGTAAATGATCGCCGGTCGATTGCACGGGAATCTACCCGTGTGTGGCCAGCTTTATTCTAAAAATCCCAGAGTTTAAAACTAGTTTAAAACTAATTACCTTGTTTTAGCTACCCATAAAATATTATCTTATGGGCCCATTACTTACAAAGACCCTTACTGAAAATATAAAAACCACATGGCCATACACCTTTAGATCTCTCTGTCAGATATCCTTTAAATCTACCAACAACTATGTAGTGCCGGGTCCTCTGCGATTGAACACAGGTAGACTTGATTGTTTAGAAAGTCCCTCATATTACATGTTTTTGGTAAAACAAAAGGAGATCTCAAGGTGTATGGGGGGGGGGGGGGGGGGGGGGGGGGGGGGGGGGGGGGCTTAGTTAGTAAAGTTATTATGAACTAACAAAAAAATCAATGCCTCAAATCAAAGATTGCTTTGATGCGGTATATTACCAGAGCACAGGGCAGCTAGAGTCAATACAAAGGACATAAGTTACCATAGGAAATCTGAGTATGTTTCACACTAGACCTGCACTTAGGGCCCTTCCACACTATATGCGTTTTTTAAAGGCATGCATTTCCGCATATTGGCACAAACGCATGCATTTTTGACATTATATATGCGTTTTTGAACAAATCAATGAAAAATGCAGGAAAAATGTTTCAAAAATGCATACAGCAGTAAGTTTTTAAAATCGCATGCGGAAACTCTGCATTTATAAAACACAACACATGCAGTGTGAATGGTAACATTGGTTGTCTATGTAAAAACACGTGCAGTAAAAAAACCGTGCAAACACATATAGTGTGAATTGGCCTTTAACATTTCTGGTAATGCACAATGATGCGTGATATTTAAAACTATCCAGCGCACTGAAAAAAAACATTTGTGTCGGTAACGGACGTGGTTAGCCAACGCTGTACCGATAATGTTTTTGGCAAAAACGCAACTGCAACCACAACCAGCTAGTAAAAAGGGGTTCAGTGTTCCTATTCCAGAGTCTGAACACAGCCCCTACTCACCATGGTCAGCCAAAGTATGGCTAAATGGTCTATCAGGATTTTTACTTTTGTTATTGAGACTGGTATTGAAAAACCATCTTTACAGATCTGTAAGATGTTGATCATATTTAAGAAACAACAGGGATACAGGATGAGAGGGGGAAGTCAAAATTAAAACTCTAACTCAGAAAAAGTGAAAATACATGTCACTGGAAAGTCAACTGGTTATGTCTAACTTATTTGTCTTTTGATATTACTCAAAGACCCCCACACAAGTAGCGAGTGGGGGCTGACAGGCGAGCGACTGAGTGCAGCGTGATGATGTCATAACGCTGCACCCCATCGCTCAAAGTATAGTCGGGCACCCTTTGTGTGCCTGCCATTAGTTTGAATGGGAATGCCGGTCCCCATTAAAACTAATGGCATTGGCCAGAGATTTACAAATTGACCGCAGCTCGCTAGGCTTATGGCGGCCTTTATGGTCCCCATACACCTTTAGATTTCTCTGTCAGATTTCCTTTAGATCTCCTTTTGTGTTACCGAAAACCATGTAATATGAGAGACTTTATAAACAATCAAGTCTACCTGTGTTCAATCGCAGAGGACCCAGCACTACATAGTTGTTGGTAGATCTAAAGGATATGTGAGAGATGGCCAGATAGAGATAAAGATAATAGAGATAAAGGTGTATGGCCAACCTAAAGAGCACTTCCATTGGGTAGAGTTTTTTTTAGAAAGCTGTTTTATTCGTAGTGCTGGATGATATATGGCAGAAATTCTGATAAGTTACTAGTAAATGGATTGTTTTACCTGGTCATGCATCCATCAACCTGTGTATGGCCACCTGTAAATGGCAGTTGCTTTAATTTATGTGATTTCATGAGAAACTCCCTGCCCTCGACAAATCTAAAGCTGGTCATACACCTTAAGATCTCTTTGTCAGATATCCATTATCTCTATTATCTTTATCTCTTTCTGACCATCTCTCTGTCAGATATCCTTTAGATCTACCAACAACTATGTAGTGCCGGGTCCTCTGCGATTGAACACAGGTAGACCTGATAGTTTAGAAAGTCCCTCATATTACATGGTTTTGGTAAAACAAAAGGAGATCTAATGGAAATCTGACAGAGAAATCTAAAGGTGTATGGCCAGCTTAAGACCTTCTGGACCCTTATGCTGGCCATACACATACCGATAAACGGCCGGATTTTAATCTGACCGACGGGCGTGCGCGCTCTCGCCGTCGGTCAGGTTAAAATCCGGCCGTTTATCGGCATGTCCCCACATGGGGTGACAGATCCCTGTCGCCCCACTTCTCAGCCGGCCAGAGATCCGACATGTCGGAAAATCTGAGCCGATGGGAGCCGATTGCCATAAGCAGCAATGAAGACGGCGTCTCCATCGCTGCTTATGGCCGGCACACAAAGGGTGCCTGGCCGATTGTGGGGCCCCAGAATGCAATGGGAGGCTAACGTGATGACGTCATCACGTTAGCCTCCCAGAGCGACATCGGGGGTAGTCTGCCTGCACACATCGGCGTGTGTATGGCAGGCATTAATTTGATTCTTAGTTCACAAGTTCTCTCCCACAATCTATTACATAATAGCTGGTAGAATAAATTATATCCTAAAACTACCTTTGCATATGACAAAGTAGAATATTATAATAAACATTAAACTTACAATATGTATATATAACTAAGAGGAACAGCTTTGACGATTGCCCATGCAGTCCATTACACGGATTATAGGCTGTGTGTGGCTTTGCTTCGTTCTCCCAGGCTAGCCTGACACTGGGGTCTGACTTTGCCTTTGAAGTGTCCAGTTATTTAGTAAAATGAGTGTTAACACCCGGAGGAGGTAATTTATTAAGTCGCGGGTCAGTAGGAGGCCAGGCAGTCAAGGTTTTCAAACTGCAATTTTTCACTTGGATTGCAAAGTGAAACCCCAGAGGGCCCACCCTATTGTAATCGTAATACAAACAGCCTCCTGATTTGCAATACTAGAACCAATAGAGTTCCCAGGACAAGGATCAATACATTGATTTTTACACCAAGGAAACGGAAGCCTCAAAATATTCTTTTTAATGTATGCATATATGTATGTTATATTTACTACATTACTACTATATTAAGACAACTTCACCTTGGTCACATAATACCATATGTTTTCATCCAAGGCCATACTTGCAAGGTAAAGTTTGATATTCCATTCTGCTGTCACCCACACTGCTCGCATCACTAAAAATGATCTGAAAACAGCGTGTATATGAGGGTGAGCTCATCTCTGCATTTCTTAGCAAAGATACAAAAAAATAGCAAAGATATAAAAAAATTCAAAACTATGGAATACGGTTTAAATAGGGACAACAACTTCATGTGCCAC